>SEMN01000169.1:600000-983397 GCA_005408345.1 Macquaria australasica
TGATTACCAACCCCATCGTCAGGTAACTTCTGATGGGGTTGGTAAACGGTTTCATAGCTATCATATATGTGTATTTACAAGCATTTTGTTTCGTTTCTTTATTTACACATATAAAAAAAATAAAAAAATACAATATATATACAATATATCATTATAAGGGAATGTGAAGAAGAGTTGCCTAAAAACCCTCAAGGGGCTTGAGAAGTGGCATTCTCCAGGCAGCATATTACAGTAAATAATTACAGCAATAAAGAATACACAATGTATGTACCTATCAATAATTTTAAACAGTCAAAAAAACAAAAAACAGAGTTTAGCATAGTACTTTACAATGAATTCCATAGATACCCACCTGTTACTCAAGTATGATGAAGTAGTCATAGTTATAATGCACACACACACACACCAGAATATACATTACATTAAATATACATTGTTATGATTATCCACAAACTTTATCCTTAACTGACTATAAACCTACTCTCATGTGATAAGGCCTAAAGTTTCCATAAGCCAAGAGAGATAAAAAGAATAAAAAAAGAAAAAACAAGTGATAATCATAATAGGTCTTTAAACTCGTCTAACAAAGGAAAATCTAGGTTGGACCCAGCTTATATAGGCAGTCCATATGGAAAAAAATTGATTGGTTATAAGCAGTGATTTCAGAGCTCTTTTACACTGCACTGAAGACAAATTCAGAAAATGAAGAGGCAGATAATTCCATAGTTTTGACCCTCGGTAGAATGTACTAAACTGAGATCGGGAAGTACGGGAATGGGGGGGTCTATGGAGACAAGAGCTACGTGTAGAATAAGTATGATATTGATAATTGTATGCGAATATGTAATTAAAAAAAGTGGGAAGGGTTCTATTTAAAGAACTATGAACAAATAGACCAATCTGAAGATTGTTCACTTGATAAACACTGAGGACACCTAATTTAAGAAATAAAAGCTGAGAGGAATGTCTGTGATGTACACAACTTATTATTCTTAGTGCTCGTTTCTGAAGACAGTATATGGGCTCAAGTTTGGTCTGGTGACTAGCCCAGGCTATGTTACAATAATTAATATACGGATAAACCATTGAATAATATAACATAGTGGCTACCTCAGTGTTGATCAAGTGTCAGATTTTGCTTAGAATACCGATACTCTTGGCCATTTTTATGGTTATGGCCCTGATATGAGGTTTCCAAGATAAGGATTCATCAATCAGGACGCCAAGGAAGTACAATTTTAGGCACAGAGTTGGAAATCCCTGATTTAAGGCCAAAAAAGATGAAGCTTGTTTTTTTTGATGTTGAGAGATAGTTTGTTGGACTTAAGCCAAATAGACATCTTACGAAGTTCTTCATTAAGACCTTAATTAGGGTGTGGGGATCTTTATGTGAATAGAAAACACTTGTGTCATCTGCAAATAAGATTTTAGACCGTTTGTCTGAGACACTGGAGAGGTCATTAATATCTATCAAAAATAATAAGGGCCCAAGAATTGAGCCTTGTGGTACACCACAGAGTATGGGAAGGAAGGAAGAATTGGTTCCATTATAGCATACAAACTGCTGTCTATCTTTAAGGTAACTGGTGAACCAGAGCAATGCATTATTTCTTACTCCAAGATGTGAAAGCTTCTGAAGAAGAATATGGTGATTGACTGTGTCAAAGGCCTTCGATAAGTCTAAAAAAAAATACCTATAGTGTTTTCCTTTCTATTTCTAGCTTTGTATATTTCATTAATTAAATATGTAAGTGCCATATAAGTTGAATGTTTCTTTCTAAACCCATACTGAGGTGTATATATAATATTGTACTTATTAAGATATTCAATTAGTCTTTGATAGACAAGCTTTTCAAGGACTTTTGATATAGCAGGCAGAATAGAGATCGGTCTATAGTGGTTGAAAACGGCTGGGTCATCATCTTTATAAATTGGAATAATCTTCGCTATTTTTAGTTCAAGCAGAACAGTTTCCTTTTCCAATGAAAGATTGAAGATGTGAAATAAAGGTTTTACAATTTACTCCTGAATGGATATCAATAGTTTACTGTCAATGTTATCATAACCTGGAGAAGAGTCTTTTAGTTTGATTAAGGTCTCCCGAACCTCATCTTCTGTAACTGGTAAGAAATTAAAATTATCATTGATTGGCATACTCAAACTGAAGAGGGCTATAATTGCTAGGTGGAATCTTAGATGCCAGAGTTGGACCAACTTCTGAGAAAAATGTGTTAAAGTTGTTGGCAATTAATTGTGGATCAGAGATAAGACCCCCATCAACCTTAAATTCATTAGGTAACTGCTTCTTCTTTGTTTTTGTTGAGGATACAATTAATTGTTCTCCAAAGAAGGGTCATGTCATTTTTATGTTTCGATAATTCAACATTGTAGTAGTGGTTTTTAGCTCGTCTAAGATAAGATAAGATAAGCCTTTATTGTCCCACAGCGGGGAAATTTTTTAGCGTTGCAGCAGCCAGCAAAAGTGTCATATATAGAAATACAATAAAAATAAATAGAAAAATAGTCCTATACACAGTATAGACAGAAATAAATAATAGTGACTGAGTGCAGTTGTAAGTATGAACAAATAGATAAGATAAAAATATTGCACATATATAATATACATGTATATGAAAAATATTTCACAGCAACATATGAAGTAGATAACATCATGAATACAATATATGTATGAAGATAATGCACAGCAGTAGATGAAGTATAGTAGCGAATAGTCTGCACACTGACAGTCAAGTGTAGATTACCGGGAGTTGTACTGATTATAGAGTCTGACAGCAGCAGGCAGAAAGGACCTACGGTACCTCTCCTTCAGACACCGCGGGTGGAGCAGCCGGTCGCTGAAGGAGCTGCCCAGTTCTGAAAAAGTGACATGTAGGGGGTGGGAAGTGTTCTCCAGTAGTGATGATAGCTTGGCCACCATTCTCCTGCCTCCCACCACCACCACTGGGTCCAGAGGGCATCCAAGGACAGAGCTGGCCTTCTTAATCAGTCTGTCCAGTCTCTTCCTATCCCTGGAAGAGATGCCACTGGCCCAACAGGTCACCCCATACAAGACAGCTGATGCCACCACAGAGTCATAGAAAGTCCTCAGGAGCGCACCCTGCACTCCAAAAGATCTTAGTCTCCTGAGCAAAATGAGACGGCTCTGTCCCTTCTTGAACAGAGCGTCCGTATTGTCTGACCAGTCCAGTTTGCTGTTCAAGTGAACACCCAGATACTTGTACGATCTCACAATCTCAATGTCCGTTCCCTGGATGTTCACTGGTGTAGGTGGAGAGAGTTTGCGCCTGCCGAAGTCCACCACCAGCTCTTTGGTTTTACTCGCGTTGATCTGGAGGCGGTTCTGCTGACACCAACCCACAAAGCCCTGGGTCAGTTCTCTGTACTCCCCATCATCCCCGTTGGTGATGAGGCCGACGATGGCAGAGTCATCAGAGAACTTCTGTAGGTGACAGTTTGAAGTGTTATGGGTGAAGTCCGCTGTGTAGAAGGTGAACAGGAAAGGCGCCAGAACGGTTCCCTGTGGAGCCCCTGTGCTGCAGAGAAGTGTGTCAGACACACAGTCCTGTAACCTCACATACTGTGGTCGGTTTGTGAGGTAGTCCAGGATCCATGCTGCCAGGTGATAGTCCACCCCAGCGTGCTCCAACTTGTCCCCAGAATCCTGGGCTGGATGGTGTTAAAAGCACTGGAGAAATCAAAAAACATGATCCTCACAGTGTTTCCAGCCTTTTCTAGGTGAGAGAGGGATGTGTGAAGTAGGTAAATGACAGCGTCATCCACCCCAATGCAGGGTTGGTAGGCAAACTGCAGAGGGTCCATACATGGGCTCACCAGCGGACGCAGGTGAACAAGGACCAGTCTCTCCAGGGTCTTCATCAGGTGAGAGGTCAATGCCACTGGCCTATAGCCATTGAGGTCCTTGGGGTGTGGGGTCTTCGGCACAGGAACCAGACGCGATGTTTTCCACAGTTTTGGCACCCTCCCCAGCTTCAGACTCAGGTTGAACAGGTGTTCAACAATCCCACACAGCTGGTCCGCACAGGACTTCAGAAGTCTGGAGCTGATGCTGTCTGGGCCCGCCGCCTTCCCCACCCTTATCTTCCTCAGTTCGTTTCTCACCTGGGATGTTGTGAGGAACAGTCCAGTTGAGCTTGTAGAGAGCAGGGGGGCTGAAAGTAGGGTGTTTGCAGGTGTGAAATGGGGAGATGGGCCCAGCCCAGGCTGTGGTGTGGGTGTATTAAGTGGCTGTAAGCTGAGGGCTGTGGGGAGTGGTGAGTGGTGAGATGAGGGAGGGGGAGGGCTGTAGGCAGGGAGGGTAGATGTTAATGATGGTTGCAGAGGAGACGGGGCAGGGGGAGGGGTAGATGCCTGATGGAATCTGTTGAAGAATACGTTCAGGTCATCTGCCCACTTCTGATCCCCCGCAGGCCGGGGCTTGGAGTCCATATGGCCCGAGATGGTTTTAAGGCCCTTCCAAACTCCTCTGGTGTTATTTTTCTGCAGTTGACTCTCCAACTTCATCCTATAGCTGTTTTTCCCCTCCCTGATCCTCCTCCTTAGCTCTCGCTGGACACTCTTCAACTCCTCCTTGTTACCCGATACAAAAACTCTCTTTTTTTCCTTGAGGAGAGCGTTAATATCAGGAGTAATCCAGGGTTTATTGTTGGCGAAACAACGTACAGTCCTAGTGGGGATGGTGTTTTCCACACAGAAGTTTATGTAATCTGTCAGACAGTCTGTGAGGTTGTCAATATCCTCCCCATGAGAGTCACTAAAAATGTCCCATACAGTAGTGTCAAAACAGTCCTTTAAAGCATCCTCTGCTCCGTTAGACCACTTCTTCACTGTGCGTGGGACAGCAGGCAGTCTGCGCACAAGAGGTCTGTAGACAGGCCTGAGATGCACAAGGTTGTGATCAGATCTGCCCAGGGGGGGGAGACTCAATGAGATGTATGCTTCCTTGGTGTTGGCATAACACAAGTCCAGTATTCTGTTGTCTCTGGTATGGCACGTAACATACTGAGTGAATGTGGGTAGAGAGGAGGACGGAGGGGCATGATTAAAATCACCAGAGATGACGAGGAGGGCATCTGGGTGTTGTGTCTGCAGCCTGCTTACTGCTGAGAGCAGGACATCACAGGCTGCCTCAGCTTTAGCAGAGGGGGGGATGTAAGCTACCATCACGATGGCATGCGAGAATTCCCTCGGTAGATAGTTTGGCCTCATGCTAACAGCTAGCAGTTCAATGTTCTTGTCGCAGGTTTGCTCTTTAACAGTGATGTGCCCAGGGTTACACCATCTGTCATTAACCAACATTGCCAGCCCTCCTCCCTTCCTCTTACCGCTCTCCATCGTCCTGTCCGCCCGAAAAAGTTGGAAGCCATTCACCGAAACGTCCGTATCCAGAGTTAGCGCGGTTAGCCAAGTCTCCGTGAATAGCATGATGCTACACTCCCGGAATTCCCTCTGATGCCGGGTCAGCGCCGCCAGCTCGTCCATCTTGTTGGTGTTAGATCTTACATTCCCCATGATAATCGATGGGAGGATGGGTGTATAACGTCTTCTCCTGGCGCGGTGCTGAGCCCCCGCTCGGCTTCCCCGTCTCCTCCTCCTAAGCTCGCGGGGCACATCAGGTCTCTCCCCGGGTGGTAGCACCGCTGTGTGACGGAGAGCTAACAGCTGATCCCTGGTGTAAACAATGGAGTCACCATGGCTGCCGGCGGTAACTATGGACGCCGTCTCTAAGGGCATCAGCAGTCTTGTCTCCATAAACGATAAACAAAATGTCCAAAAACTCCAAAGATGCCAAAAAATAGCAAAATAACAAGTACTAAAAATACATAGCAAATACATACAGATATATAGCAAAAAAAGAACGACTATACTTCACTAGCAAACTAGTAAACTCAAAAAAACTCAAACCGCGAACGGGAGCTGCTGCAACAGGCTGCCACTCACAGCGGCGCCGGAACGAAAAAAAAAATATTATTATATATTTATATTATATATTATATATACTAATAATGTGGTTTAATTTGTTTCTATAATTTTTTAAATTGGGCAAGATTAAAGGGAGTGGGACTGAAAAGATATTTTCTGTGCAGTCTGTTTTTAGTATTCCCAGATTTCATGATGGCTAAAGTTATCCACGGTTTGGTCAGTTTATGATGGGGTTTGGGAGACACCAGTCTAAGGGGAAAGCACAGGTTATAGGCCTGGGAAATACAGTCTGAAAACATAGTAAAAGCCTTCTGTGGATCTGCAGACTGAATGATTTCTGTCCATGTATACTCGCTGACCATTAACCGGAACTTCGCTAAATTTGCTTTGTTAAAGATTCTCTTATATTTAGGATATGATGTAAATGTAGGCTTATCATTTTCCTTAAATGTTATTAGAAAGATCGGACAATGGTCAGCAATATCCATACACAGAACTCCTGATTTCATTTTTTTACCCAAAACATTTGTAGAAATATTGTCTATCAGGGTGGCAGAGGTCTCTGTCATTCTGGTTGGTACTGTAATCATAGGATGAAAATAGTGAGAGTACATTGTGTCAATAAAGTCACTGATTAAATTATTATTCTTATAGTTTATAATATTGATATTTAAATCACCAATTAAATAACATTTTTTCCCTTCTTTAGAAATAATATCAAGACAATTTGCTAGATCAGTATTGAATACATCCAAGCTAGAATAGGAGGCCTATAGATACATGCAATAATGGTCTGCTGAGTTTCAACAATCACAACCTCAGCAGAAAGGGTGAAGCACTTCTCAATATCATATCTTTCTTTATAAACGAGGCTAGGGTTGAGATATAAGGAGACACCCCCATCCATTTGATTTTCTCTGTATCTATATATATGCTTATAGTTGTTAACTTCATACAAATCAGCATTGTCTTTAGTCAACCAAGTTTCAGTTAGCCCTATTACATTAAAAGGAAAGTCAAGGTTGGACAAAGAAAGACAAAGTATCAGTTTTTTGGTAGGCTGCGGACATTGATATGAAGAAGGGAAAAGTCACTCTTCATTTTTTGAAGTTCAACAAAGGATTTAAATTCGTTCTCACAGTAATAATCCGATATTCCAAAATAATCTCGTTTCAGTTGAGTAAAACAGTTAATGTCGGGGTCCTTATTATATAGAATGTTCGATGTTGAGAAGTCCCAAAATTCTGAGTGAGTGTTGAAACATATTAGAAGAAAAGTCCATTAAAAGGTCCATTTGCTTGATCATATTGGTCAGCGTTTGTGGGTGGTAAGCTGGGGACTGATGTAGAAAAGTTTTGGTGAAAGGTGTTCGATTTCTTAATTGAAGATGATGTCATGGTGTTTTGGTAGGAAAAAAAAACATATTAAAAGTAGTCACCATATGTATTGGCGTCCTGCTGGCACTAATCCACTAATGCTGTATGGTTTCAGACATCAGTTGAAGCTTCCGTGGTTTAACTACTAGTCTGTCGTAGTTAATGACAGCATAATTTCCTTGTTCCCTGGCCTGTTTCATTGCTGGAATGAGGTCTGCTCTTTTCTTCCTTAGCCATTCAGAGAAGTCCTCATTTACATAAATTGTAGTGTTCTTGAGGTGAGCTCTCGCTTTGGCAAGAATGAGTTCTTTGTCTTGTACCTTAAGAATTTTACTATAGTTGGTCTTGCTTTTCCAGAGTTCTGATTCACATTTCCTGTGCGGTGGGCTCTTTCAATTTCAATAGACTTTGGATCCATTTTCAGTTTGTGGTTCAAAAACTCTCTGGCCTTCTGTTCAGTATCTGCCCAAGACTCATAGGCATTGTTCTGTGTTCTTGTTTCGTCAACTCTGATTTTCTAAATAATCAATTTTGGAAATGATGTCTTTGCTTTCAGAGTTCATACAGCGAGAGGACAAAGACTTTCTTCTTCTCTTTTCTTCTCTCTCAGGTCATCAATTTGGGCTTGAGAGAATTGAAGGCTGGATTTGACCTCCTGAACCTCTTTCATGATTCCATCGATTCTGTTAGTTGTAGATTCTAGGATCATCTTGGTGAAAGACATGAAGTTCGCCTCTTGTCTGTTTAGCATTTCCACATAACTTCACGTCACCAAGAAAAAAGGGGGCTTGAACTTCTCTCTCAAGCTCTCTTTATTTCATACGTTACACGACTTTCTGTCACTTCTGGTGTGTACAAATGAGTGCAACACTACAAATGTGATCCAGGAGCGACTGTCTGTAAATGTGCTTAGCTATCCTCATATTTAAACAATTATCTGTCTCCTCCCCTTTCTACAACGGCTGCCTTCCAGTGTGGCCATTATACAGCTATAAACACTTTTGCCTTCCGACATGGTCAGAAAACACATCGTACAAACTAGTTCTTTTCTAGCATAACCCGGCTCTTAGCATCATAGCTTCCACCACAGATGAACCCTGTGCAGCTTATTTAAACTCTGCAGTAAGTATCCATGAAGTTAACTTTCTTGGTTCACCTGTGACTTTAAATGTATTTTCCCTGCAAACACCCCAAACTAGAGAAACTGTAAAAGGAAAGTTTAGCTAAGCCTCCACACCTTGGACTCAGACTTATAACTTTACACATACACACAAAAGGGAACCACAAATCAAAAGTTTTGCACTTTGCTCAGAGCAACCAATCACCTTTGAAAACATACATTTGCATCTGTTGAAATGCAAATGTTCAACACCCAGACAGGCTTTCACTCTGAGATCCATTTGTAATAAGTTATTGACAGGAATATACTGAAGACTTTGGAATATTGCTCGTGGTATTAAGTAAAAATCTTCTGTACCTTGTCAAGGTGATGTGAGGGTGGAGAGGTGGAGGTGCATATCAGTTGTGGGATAAAGTTAAAAGTTAAAGTTAAGATAAATTGGGGATAAACTTCTGGAAGCATATTCATGCCACACTGCAGCTTTTATCTCGGAGAAGCCGATCATTTGAGACATGCCAAGTGGACATGTGCAATCCTATTCCCTCAAACTAGCCAACACTCCCAAACGGAAATTGCATCAATAATGTAGCAATGATGATTCTCCCTCTCCACATTAAGATTCCCATTAGCTCCATCTGTCTTCACTGTCTCTTGGCCAGTTATGTCTTTGCGGCTGATTGAATATGAATACCATAATCGATGTGTGTGGATCAGAAACTGTTCAGGGGACCCATGGGACTGCCATTCATAAAATCATAGTAAAAGCTCATTCTAAAAAACATTTTTGAAATGTGTGTATATGTTATGATCTGAGAACACATGGCCACAGTGCTTATTAAGTTTTTGTTATATTGTGTAACATTTTATATAATATTCATGTATTGACGTCAGCAGTGGCATCACTGCCGTTCATTTGACGAGGCTGCTGAGTTGAGTGGGTTGATCTTTGTAAAAGCATTCACAAAAGCTGGGATGATTACCGCTCTCCACAGCAGAAGGAGGTCCTCCACAGTGTGTCATCATCTGAAGGGCCATACTCTAAAATGCTAGCAATGTGTAGACCGGAGCACTGCAGCAAGAGTCACATGACCTGCACTGGAGTGGGAGACCCAGCACCAGTGTGAAAACGGCAATTAGGTTCAGTGCCACAGCAGCATGGTGATGTCTGCTGAGAGGAGACAAGACAGCAGATAAAATCCACATGCTGATCTTCAGAGACAAACACATACATACCGTACAGTCTCATCGCTGTCCATCCACTGCACAAAGCACATGAGCACTTATTCTAATAAGAGTAATATCACTGATATAAAGCAACTTTCTAAAACTCACAACAATGTACATTTTAAAGGGTTGGTTCAGCAAAATTACAAAAAAGCCTAACATGTTTTTTTCTCACTCACCCGTAGTTGGATCTAGCCACTCGCCATGATTATTCTGGATAATCCAAACTTCGTCATACACAATTTACATGGACAGCAGGACCTGCAGGAAGTAGGTGAGCTGAGCACCCCCACCTTACCTCACCACCCCCGAGAAGGTTTAATTGAAGCCATTTATCAGTAAGGATAGCCCATGTGCCAGAGTTATTAAAAGTGAGTCATGCATCAGTGGAAGCAAACATGATTTTAGCACATTCTAGCATCTGCTCCGAGGCAGCAGAGCTTTCTAATACAACACACAGGAGATTGTGCACTCGGGGCATGTAAGAGTTTACTGTTGACATTCTGCTCCCTACAGCCCATAAATGTCTGTGTGACCTACCATGTCCTTCTCCCACACCCACCCACACGCCCTCACACACAGGATTATAAATCCCCCTCTCCCTTTTTTACCCTGATTACCTGACATTCCATTCCCCCTTGCATGATCTCATTCATCTCCTCCCATCCCTTTGTTCCCTCCCATCCCCTATTCTCTCCACTAACACATTCTTTGTTAGACCTCCTCCCATCCCCCCTCTTTCATTAGGACCAGCCATCAAAGGACCAGTTCCTTGAAATGGAAGCCAGTTGTTCGGGAGATGAGGCTCTCCTTCAATTCTGCAACACCTCAGCTGGCAGGGACAACTCCGGGATGACAAAGCTCGCTGCTGATTGATGGCGACAGTCAAGTACAGGAAAGGAGAGGAGGATGAGGAGGAAGAGGAGAGGAAGGAGGGAATGGATGTGGAGGGGAAAGGAGGATAAAATAGGGGAGGCATCCAAAGGTGCTCTATGATGAATTTTTGTTTGAATTGTTTGAATACATATGTATGGCCATGTGCTGTTGGGTCCACATCAAATCTTACCACACACTGACACACACACACACACACACACACACACACACACACACACACACACACACACACACACACACACACACACACACACAATACAAGCCATACAGAGGCATACTACAGAGCAGATTCTTCCACGACTGACGCTCAACACTTACCTCCAAGACCTCTGAATCGTCACTCACATCTCAGATTTTTTTAAGGGATTCAAAGTGTGTGTGTGTGTGTGTGTGTGTGTGTGTGTGTGTGTGTGTGTGTGTATGTGCGCACCTCTGCCAAATAGAGCCACGCAAATTGTGGCTTTTACACTCCCTGTAATGTTTATAGACCAATCTAAGAGCTGGAATGTTGAAAAAAAGCCAGCCTTTCATAAGTTGTCCTGTGTTCAGAGGAGGCCTAGTTAAGCTCTACAGCTACTGTATACTGTATATATTTTCATTAAGGAGTTCTGGCTTCTTCTTATTTGGCATCAGATTTGTTTGGGCGGTGACAGAGTGAGAGACAAAGCCTGAAAGCGGGTGTCTCATACAAAAGATAATATGAAATCAAGAGCACAAATTAAGTAATCTTGGAGCACAAATTATTGAATCAGGAACATTTTTTGCAACTTTGTTTATTTCTTCTTCACAAACCAAAATGCTTCACTTAGTCTCTTTTCATATTTTCCTTTTTACATCCATGTTGGCTAAATCAGGAAAAATATATTGCTTGTGGTCTATACAGTCGTGGTTATTATTATAGTCCTATAATATCAGACCCTAAAAAGGATGTCAGACTTAGTGTACATGTGATCTTTCACACACTAATAAAGCTAAAGATTTTAATTTAGAACAGTAAAAGCTGTTTTTATGGCTCCCTTACGTCCATTCTGTTCTTTAAGTAATAAACACATTTTTATTGTTTATTTGTGTTATTTCTATCAGTCAAATTCTAAGATGGCCTGACACAGCAATATCTATATTAAGTGTTGGAGCCTCAGTCAACTGGAACCACAGTCAACAGTGTTTTTCTCTTAAACTGTTACTGAGTTTTTTCTACACATTTGACAGATGAGATGCTGTGCGTCATGAGTACTTGCTGTCTCCTCAGAATGAAGCTGGAGGGAGTGATGATGTCCTGTTTGGAAAATACAACTCCTCCATCTCTTCACTCTCTCGCAGCCTCACTGGGAGGAGATAAGATGCAAGGAAGAAAAGTGAGTGAGGGAAGCGAGGAGCCACATTAGCCAAATGGAAAGCATCCTCTGTCGACTTAAAATGGCGTGGATGGGAAAAATACGTCAGTCACTTTTGATTGGTCACAGTAAAATGTCTGTGGAAAAATCCATCTCTGTAATGTCAAAAATGAAGGTGAAGTACCAAAGAAAAAATGGCCAAAGCATTCTGCCTAAAAAAATCTTTATTACATGAGCTGAAGCAAGACATTAATATATAACATGTAACATGTATCGACACTAGTCTTCATCGGGTGAAGCTAGGACAGTGACGATAATATTTGGCATCGAAAAGAAAATTCTCGCCCGCTCCAAAGCCTCTGGCATCACCGCAAACCTACAGCGATGGCCTCCATGAGTTCACCGGGAACTCTTGAACAGCAAGTACGTCTGCTTCTCTCTGCCGTTGTTTGCTCACATAGAACCGGGCTGGGTGAAAGTTAACTTTTAACTGACGTTATGCTGGTCTGGCAGAGGTCCGCTGAGCGCTATGAGCGCTAACCTTTGCTAATACATGACAGCTAGCTAACGTTAGGTTACATCCATGGTTGTACGTGAGCAAACAGCAGCAGAGACAAACTGCGGTTTGGGCTTTCAGGTTAGGGTGACAGGACATGACAACTGTGCAGTTAAGATACTGGTGCTAGGAGCAGCTAAAAAGGACAAAGAAATACAGGCCATCGCTGTAGGTTTGCAGTGATGCCAGAGGCTTCAGAGCGGACGAGAGGGCGACTAGTTCAGGAACAGCGAAGAGTGACGTTCTCTCCTTAGTATGTAGATTATATATAAACAACTGACATGAAAAACACATCAGAATGCAAAAAATATCAAAATAAATTTTTTTTTTTTTAAAAATCCTATCTTTTCTTTTTCAATGAAACTTGTTTCAGTGCCAGTACAACTTTGTCCAATACAAATGTTTCAATGCCAATGTTTCCTTTTTCAGTTCAGGTTTTCAAAAGCCAAATTTGCCAGATATTACTGTCACTGTCCTGGCTCCATAAAGCTAATTATAAAATGATTGCACCTGTGGCCTAATTATCATGAGAAGTAACACATTTGGTTAATTGTTGTTATGGTCCTGTTAGAACACTGCTCGATGTAGGAAGCAGTTCAATGACAACCAAAATTAAGTTGGCAGCAAACTGTAGGGACAGTTTAATGACGGGGGGACATCTACCAGCCACTCTCTGATATATGATGTAGCTGCATCCACTAGCAACACTTGCATAATCTGTGAAGCATAATTTCCTTTGTTACCAAACAACAGGCATTGTGATATGTTGTGATATGCAGGAAAAGCACAGATGTGCCTTTCAAGTGTGTCAGTCTGGAGCCCTGGTTTTGTGTATGCTCACAGAGACACACAATGGAACAGACATTATTTGTGTTATTAGTTACACCTGTGTGTCACAATGTCTGCTGTGTAAAAGGTCTATTAGCATTCCACCACAGAAACCCATTTTAAAGAATCTTAACGTGTGACTGACCTCACGCAACAAAACACATTAGACTTGATGTCCTTGTGTTTACACTTACCTGGATGGAAAACAATGTTTAAAGAGCAGTGGCGGCCTGAAGGTTTAAGATTAGCTTTGTGCCCTGGACTAACAGTATAACTCACCACTGAAGTGCCCTCTGTAAGGGCAAAATTTCTCTTTTCCTTTCTTACTAGATATGTTTAGTGTAATTAAATTTCTCTCTATGTCCCATATATATGTCTAGTGTGATAACTTGTTTTTTCCTGTTAATCAGTCTTAATTCTGTACACTCAGATAATTTCTGTTTTAGGTCATCTCTGTTTTAGGTACATTGGTATCTTGGTTGGTTACAGCGGGAGGACAAATTGTTTGTAATCAGGGGAAAAGACAGCTGCAGTCTGGGGAACAGTCTGCCCTGGTTCTATGTCGTACGTGCTCCGCCCTCTAACAGGCTTCGCTATTGGTTCATCCCCTCGAGGCTCCGCCTCAGCACCTGACTCAAAGTTCACTCCCTCCACGCTGGCCGACGCGGAGGGTGGCGGCTGGCGCAGGGCGTAGGCCGTCTTGACAGTACGGGTCTCCGAATGCAGACATAACAGCGTCTCTGACATATTTCTTATTCGCATACACAGCTGGCGTGCGAGTCGCCGCCGCTCCGTTCGGCACACTACCCGATTATATATTATAACCGTCTCTGAATGTTTTCTTACTCGCACTGTACATTCTTGTAGCACTTCACATTCTGAAACACAGCTTGTTCAGATGTTGGCGCTGTTAGCCATGACTTTCTGGTATTAGCACGGCGGCTAATAGTGTGTTTGTGTCTTTGGCTTGCGAGTCACCGCCGCTCCGATCGGCACACTACCCGAGCAGGACGTGTGTTGGAGAGCGGCACCGCTGTTATATTATAACCGCGTCTCTGAATGTTTTCTTACTTGCACTGTACATTCTGTTGGTCTCTTGAGGTCTTCTGCTAGCACTTCACATTCTGAAACACAGGTTGGTTCAGTTGTTGGCGCTGTTGGCCGTGATCTTCAGCCATTAGCAGGATGGCTAATACGTTGTTTGTGTGTCACTGGCTTGCTAGTCGCTGCCGTTCTGATCGGCACATCACCCAGGCAGGGAGTGTGCCGAAGAACGGCGGCGCTTATATCCGAGCATCCGCGGCTGACGCCCCGACCCATGGTGGCGAGAAGGTGTCATCGCGGGTGCATAAACTTCACACAGTGGTTTATCCACGGCTTCATAAGCGGCCTCAAGTGAGCCGCGAAACTCCAGTAGCATGGCTTGCGCGGCTAGCGGTGCTGGCTGCTGCCATTTCTGGCTCTGACCCCTACCTTTGGCAGAGGCCGTCAGAGTGCAGTCGTTCATGAACCGCACGCTAGATGATGGTCATAACACTGCAGCAGCAGAGTGCGGTGCCAGAGGAGACATCCCTCACGTGAGTACTGTTGTCTTACCTGGTGAGCTCTACGGTCCACAGCGGAGCTCGGTGCTTCACTTGGCCTTGATGTTCATTTTGCCCTGTCGTCCTCAGCGATCGGTTCGCCGGGGGACGAAGCGAGGGAGGCAGCGACTTTGTTTGGGGTTCCCGCGGGTTCATAAGCGGTCTCAAGTTCAGCCGCGTAACTCCGCTAGCATGGTTAGCGCGGCTAGCGGTGCCATTTGGCTCTGACCCCGCCGCATTGACTGATGAGGGCGTAAATGGTGTATGGTCTCTGAGAGATTTTCTTCCAGCTCTTCCCTGTCGGTTGCACAGCATGGTTCAGATGGTAGCGCGGCTAGCCGTGAGTTAGCAACCATTAGCAAGCAAGCTAATAAGTTGTTTATGGGTCACTGGTTTGCTAGTCGCCATCGATCTCTTCGGCATACTACCCGCGTAGGGAGTAGGCCAGAGAACGACGCCACGCATGTGGTAGCTCCTACTGATGATGCGGTTCCCACCCACGGTGGTGAAACGGCATCAGCGGTGCAGGGTATTCACACGTCGGGGTTCCCCCGGGTTCATAAGCGGTCTCAAGTTGAGCCGCGTAACTCCGCTAGCATGGTGAGTGCAGCTAGCGGTGCTAGTCGCCGCCATTTTGGCTTTGACCCCTCTGCTTTGACCGATGACGTCAGAGGTGAGCGCCGTGTGCAGTCGGGTATGAACTGGACGCAAGATGGCGGTCGTAACGTTGCGGCAGCAGAGTGCAAGGCTGACTTTCCTCACGTGAGTACTGTCTCTTTGGTAGAAGGAACCAGTAAACATCATGTCCCACGGCGGAGTGCGGTGGCTTTGTCCAGTCTTGATGGGGATGGTTCTCCGTTGCAGCTATTTCGGTGTTAGCTTTAGCTGCGTCACGGCCCTTTCTGCCAGGGCCCCCTGTCCGTCCTTCCCCAAGGCGGGAGGGTCGGTGCGGGTGGGCCCGCTCTACTTCTTCCCGCCGAGCCCGTTGCGCTCCCTCTCACAGACCACTACTCGACTTGGGTACGGCTGTGCAGCCCTCTCTCTGCGTGGATGGACAGAACGCTGCAGAGGGGTTACGCGTTGCAGTTTTGCAGCACACCCCCGGCGTTCGGCGGCATCCTGCAAACATCGCTTGCCGACCCAGCAGAGACGGCGGTATTGAGGGAGGCGGTAGCCGCGCTTCTTCGGACATGGTTCCCGACTCAGAAGCGTGGACGGGGTTTTTCTCCCCGTATTTTCTGGTGCCCAAGAAGTCGGGGGGCTGAGGCCATTTTTGGACCTGTGCGAGTTGAACCCGTTCATTGCGTGCAGGCCTTTTCGCATGTTGACGGTCAGGCAGCTTATGGAATGCATTCGGCCAGGCGACTGGATGACATCCATAGAGCTGACCGACGTATCCCCATCCTGCAGCGTCACAGGAAGTACCTGCGCTTCGCGATGGACTGTCAATGTTACCAGTTCGGTCGCCTTCCGTTCAGATCTTCCCTCTCCCCGCGCAAGTGTGTGGAGACGGCGTTGGCACCGCTCAGGGAACAGGGGGTGAGAATCCTGAATTACATAGACGATTGGCTGATTCTCGCCGCCTCCAGACAGGAGGCCGAGGCCCACACAGCTCTGGTCATTCAGCACATCACGCGCTTGGGCTTCGCTGTCAACCCCAGCAAAAGTCGACGGGATGTCATATTCTGGGACTCGCCCGCTCGCCTTCGCCAGGGGGTTCGACTGGGGTGCGTCTCATTACGTTCAGGTGTTCACAGACGCCACTCTGGCAGGTTGGGGCGGGACCTTCAACCGGGCCAGTGAGGGGGGCATGTGGCGGAACTCCTCCCGGCACATCAACTTCCTGGAACTGCAAAACTCTACGCATCACGATGGCGGCTGTTCACAGGTTGGTGCGAGGCCAGGGACCTCAGGCCCAGCTCTTGTTCCCTGCAGGACATTTTGGGTTTCCTGCAGGGGTTGTTTGACAGCGGTCGTGCGGCATCCACTGTAGCTGTGTTTGCGGCAGCTATTAGGGCTGGCCACGAGGGGTCGCTTTACAGCCCGAAGTCACCCTCTAGTTAAATGCTTCTTATGGGGGGCTCGTCGATTGCGGCCCCCTGTTCGACGCCTGGTTCCCCAGTGGTATCTCCAGACGGTTTTGGACGGCCTGGCAGGCCCACCGTTCAAAGCATTGGAACAGGCAGATTTGGAGGCCCTGTCGATCAAGACGGCACTCCTGCTAGCCTTGACCTCGGCTAAGAGAGCAGGAGACCTGGGGGCCTTGTCTGTGCATACAGCTTGCATGTCAGTCGGTGGTGACGGGGAGGCGCTGGAGCTGCGTCCGAACCCGTCTTTTCGGCCGAAGGTCATTACCACCTCTTTCCGGTCTAGGGTTGTTCACTTGAGAGCTTTCTTTCCCCCGCCGCACGCGTCGGCGGACGAGGAACGGCTTCACACGTTGTGCCCGGTGCGCGCGGTCTGCATCTATGTTGAGCGCACTGCGGGTTTTCGGCGATCTGACCAGTTGTTTGTCTGCTATGGTGGTCGGGCTCAGGGGGCTCCACTGTCTTCTCAGCGACTGGCCCATTGGATTTGTGCGGCCATCTGGGGGGGGGGGCTATGAGGCGATGGGCCGCGTCCCCCCGGTGGGGCTAAGGGCACATTCTACTAGGAGCATCGCTGCTTCAGTGGCCCTTTTCAGGGGTGTGTCGGTGGCTGACATCTGCTTGGCCGCCTCCTGGTCTTCGACTTCTACTTTTGTGCAGTCCTATCTAAGGGATGTGACTGCTAGCTCTGTGTCACATGCTGCGTTGGGTGCACAGGTGACGGAACCTTCAGCTAGTCTAGATGGAGGTTCGGCGTAACAATGCCTGTCCAGCGGCTATCATCGCAGCCTGGAGTCTCCCTGGTGGGTGGCACTCGACCGGGGAACTACTGTGTACAGGGGTAGTGGCTCTTAGTGGGTTCGGCCCAGCTGGGAGTACATCTCATCCCTACGGCCTTCGCCTCGGTTTTAACCAATAGCGAAGCCTGTTAGAGGGCGGAGCATGTACGACATAGAAATAAAGGTTACCTGGTGTAACCCCAGTTCTATGAGTATGTGCGAGGCCCTCTAACTACCAGCCCAGCTGGTCCTGGTGACGGTTGCTGAGTCTTCAAGGGAGACGAGCAATGCGCGTACTGGGGTTTTGTAGGGAAGGGACTACCTCCTGATTGGACGGTGAGTGCATGAACTTTGACTCAGGTGCCGAGGCGGAGCCTCGAGGGGATGAACCAATAGCGAAGCCCGTTAGAGGGCCTCGCACGTACTCATAGAACTGGGGTTACACCAGGTAACCTTTATGTTTCCAGCCTTGGGCAGGGAAACTTAGCTGGAGACAGACTATCTTTGTTAGAGGTGATTCTGTACTCTGATATGTCTGTCTGTGTATTGTGAGGTTATAAGTATGTGACAGCATCTTTCCTTCTTGGTCAGACGCTTCATATGCATTTTGGTGTATGATCTCTCTTTCAGCTGAATTGGATTGACTCTGTGTGCTCGCCTGCACCCCCCCTTTTATCTATCTCTTTTATTCTTTTTCACAATTTCATCTGATTGTTTCATTCTTTTCTTAATTAAATATACAAAAGACAACGGCTTGTTGAATCTTCATTTTATTTGCTCGCTTCTCCAAAGGAAATACACAATTTCCACCACACCCTCAACCTTATTATATTATTTGTACACCGACTAAAACACAGTTTTTAAGACAATATCATCAGGTGATGTGTCAACTAAACTGTGTTGATGTCTGCTGATGTGACACACTGCTGGCTGTAGAGAAGCTTGTGATCAAGTGGTGGTGAGGACAGACTGGAGGACATCTATGCCCATTACTGCATTACTGGTATGTATTCATTATGGCCTTATATAACAATTACACATAGCCTCATAGTAATGTTTATCTGGAAAGTCCTTGCTAGTGCTAGCTTTAGTGATAAACTGTAGTCAGTTAGTTTCTGCTGCTTTCCTTCTAATGTGGAGCTTAATGATCTTTCCACTGTAGGCTAGCTATTTCTGAAAGCAAGTTGGTAGTTTTGTAAATAGTATAATGTTCAAAGAGTTGACAGAGGAAGAAAGAGCTGAGGCACCCAGCCAGCCAACAGCTGAATCATTACTGAAATACCTAACATCCAGTTCTTGTCTACTTTATTGCCATTAAACTATATTTGTGTCCATACTTCTGTTAAAGATGGAAGAAGTTACTCATTTATGGACAAGAGGTGCATTTTTAACCTAACAATTAAATTGGAGATTATTATTCTGTGTATTCTATGTGTACCATCAAATCAGTGCTTCATCCTCACCTCAATCACACAAGCATGTGTATGTGTGTGTGTATTTGTTTGCTTCGACATACACATTTTTTTCTATTATTATTAATATTAAAATGCCGCAAAGAGCGGACCCTTAAGGAGACAGATCTGCACCTAGCCCTGCTACAGAGCAACCCCACTTTCGATGTTGGAGGAGAAACTACAGGCACATCCTGTTGACAGAGACTCAGTTTGGCAGGACACTACAGCTCTCAACTTCAGGTGCTTCAAGTGCTTCACTCTGATCAGACTACCTATTAGGTATAAAGGCTTAAAGACAGTATATGGTGCTAAAGGCCACATTTAGAGAAGTTTCACCTTTTTAGGTTTAGTTGTTATATAGTGTTCTCTTTGTGTGAGGAAGGGAAGTCGGGCTGGTGGCAGCGGATCTGCCCGGCAGATCTCCCAAGCCCAGGGCGCTGTGGTAAAGAGTACGTGGTCCTGGTAATGCATCTCTGAGGTGGCTTACTTTTGGCGTGTCCTCCGCTCAGATGAAATGAAGAAGAACGGCTCACAAGCGCTGAGGTATAGCTTCTACGGATACTTCTCCGCGTTTGTGGGAACCCCACGGGGTTGTTTTTCCAGCATTGTGATTAAAAGCCTGGGCTGAAGTTTGGACAGGGCCACTGGGAGGAACCTGCAGACCACGGTGGGCCACTGCTAGCACTCTTCTCTTATCTTACTTCTGAGACAGGGTGAAGGCATGGAACGATAGCTGCTAAAAGGTCAGTGATGAGGAGCCTCCTACACAGAGCAGAACATCTTGTCAGTGAGGAGGATAGAGAGAGAGAGAGGCCAACGGTTACAAGGAGCTGAAGATGAGAATCCCAACCAGACTTAAGACCTGAACAGACACTGCTAAATCAACAGGGACCACCACGTGCATCCAAGTGGGACTCTCTTACATGGCTGGACTGTCAGAACATTCAAACAGAGTCTTCAAGTCGCAGAGTTCAATCATTCAACACTATAAGATCTCTGCTGGTACAAAGAGGTGCCCTAAAGACCAGACCCCATGTGATGTATGACATCGTCGTGACATCACATGTGAGGGCTGTGGGGTACTCGGCTGTCTGTGAACACCAGACCAAAACACACAGCATCCACTGACAGGAGGAGTCAGCAGACGACCAGAGAAAGATCAAGGAGGACATTGTGATGTCTCCCCTACATATACAACCATATGATGACAAATGAGCAAATTCCATTGATTAAGGCTGTGAGATGCGATTGAAAGCTTCAGAAAGACTACTTCTATTTTTAGCCACATTTGCAGCCATGGTTCTAGGGATGGCAAATTTGGCCAGACAGTCCAGCACTTTGGTACAGACAGAAATACCTCAACAGCCACTCGATGGACTGCCATGAAAATTGGTATAGATAGTCATGTTCCCCTCAGGATAAATCCTACTAACTTTGGTGATCCCTGACTTTTCATCTAGCCTCATTGTCAGGTCAAAATTTCAATTTGTCCAATACTTTGTTTTATGACTGTTTATGACCAAATACCTGTAAAACTAATGACTTTCTCATCAGCCTCAGCTCTACTTTGTATTTAGTGCTAATTAGCTAATGTTAATATGCTAAAATGCTTGACTAACATAGTGAACATGGTAAACATTGGTAAATATCATGCATGTTAGCATGTAATGCCGTTAACATTTAGCTCAAAGCACTGCGGGGCCTCACAGAGCCGCTATCATGGCTGTTGACTCTTAGGGTACTTTCAGACCTAACCTGTTTGTTTTCGTTCATTTGGGCTGGTGTGAAAACTATCAATTGAACTGGTGTGGACTAAACAACCGGACCAAGACCCTCCTTTTCAGGTGGTCTCTGTCCAGTTATTTAGTCCACATATCCAAGCAAACTCTAGAGCGGAACTTTTGTGAAAGTAAAATGGACCAACCACATTTTATGATAGTAGGTGTGTGATTTTAGCACAAATTCGAAAGCTAAACTACTATTAAAACCATCTGCTGATCATTAAGTGTCAAGCAGGGGCAGGACAGGCCTACTGGTGGAAGAGGGCACACAAACAAAGCTCTGCCCCCCTCCTGCCAGTAGGCCTGTCCTGCCCTTGTGTGAATAACATAATCAGTAATATGTTTCTGAGGATAAGGCGGTATAGAAAATGGATGGATGGATATATATACAGAATCAGTGGTGGAATGTAACGTCTAAGTACATTTACTCAAGTACTGTACTTCAGTACAAATTCGAGGTACTGCATTTTATGCAACTTTATACTTCTACACAACATCTCAGAGGGAAATATTGTACTTTTTACTGCACTACATTTGTCTGACAGCTTTAGGTGCTAGTTACTTTAAGATTACAATTTTTCATACCCTTCATGTCCAGTGAAAACCATGTATCTCCAAATTTGGTGATTCTGAATTTGAATGTTTCTGATAAACTGAAGGGTGTTCCTTTATGAATATAAAAGTGGTTCTCACAGGACAGCGATGCTACGAGTTCGAATGAGCTCAACCTTAAACATCTACAGCAGTAAAATGCAACATCCACATTAATGCAGCAGGAATATTAATCCAGAAACGTCAGATAAAATAGGAACACACTGATAGGGACCAGTTTACTGCATAATGAGTACTTTTACTTTTGATATTTTCAGTCAATTTTGCTGATAATACTTACACACTTTTACTTAAGTAAGGTTTTGAATGCAGGACTTTTACTTGTAGTGGAGTATTTTCACAGTGTGGTATTGCTACTATTAATTAAGTAAAGGATCTGAATACTTCTTCTACCACTGTACAGTATAGTAACTACTCAACAGTGAGTTTATTATATTTTTCTCATGTGATATCAGTATAATGTTATATAATAGGTACTGTCAGTCTCTCGCGGAAGAGATTTCTCTGCCAGTCACAGGTGTTGCTGCAGCAGCCAAAGCAGAACAGAGTAGGCAGAATATTCCTAAATCAGCCACATCAGGATCACCACACCCAGCCTGGCGTTACTGGCCTTTACTACTAGTTTACAAGTTAACAAGTCTGAAAACCGTCCTCACTGTCAACATTTTGACTACAGTATGAATAAAATCAGCAGTATTGCCAGCTCATCCTTTAAGCTAAGACCAGCAGAACAGTTTGCAGCCACAAATCCACCAATTCAATTCAATTCAGTTTTATTTATATAGCGCCATATCATAACAAAGTTATCTCAGGGCACTTTTTCGAAAAGAGCAGGTCTAGACCGACTCTTTATATTTACAGAGACCCAACAGTTCCCACCATGAGCAAGCACTATGCGACAGTGGCAAGGAAACTAAACTAACCACACTAAACTATTTCTCCATTATTGTCACTTTTGCAAATACACTTTTGAGAAACGCACACAAGTTAATGTCCAGTTTTAGATGTCCATCCTTCTCTGTTTCATACTGGCCAATACAAAACATGCCAATACAAAATTAGACAAAAGAACACATGACAAGATCTGCAAAACATCTTCTTTGTCTGTGCACCAGATTCTTGTTTTCTTTCCATTTTTTTGCATTTCTTTAGCCCCTGTAGAGCATAGAGGAACCAACTATCCCTGAAAAAAAAAATCCTAATTCAAAGCGTTAATTCAGAACGGGACACAGATCTACGTCAAATATAATCTGCAATTTATATAACTGACTAATTTATGTTAAACTAAATTAATTATAAAATTAAGCATTTTTGATGTTTTTTTCCCCACAGTGTATTAAAAAAAAGACTAAATTTAAAAAGCAAAATGAAGGTCTTGAACCTGGGCCCATGGTCGGCCCACAATCGCCCATGGTCTGTCAATGGTAGTGCTGATGATGTAGGATGACATCAACAAAATTGCCAATTCATATGAATTAATGCCTACAGCTCTTGGTTTGTTTGAACAAGTCAGAGTGAAGAAGAATCAGACCAGAACTAAAAAGCAAATCTAAACCAAATGAGCTGAACTACAGGTGTGAAAGCACCCATAGTCATGTAACAATATGGAAGCTTCCTTCAAGTGATAGGCTATTATAAACAGAATTTTTAAAATCTTCATAATATTTCTTCTTGCTGAGCTAAGATTTCTTCTCTGTTTCCAGTGTAACACTTGTGTGTCAAGGTGTGCAATCAGCACCATAGGTGTGTGTTATCCTTGTCACATGAGGGGTGGTGCGTTTCAGCAGTTTTTGTCATCCCTCTCCTAACCTGTGCCAAGCCCATTATCCAGGAAAGCCAGTGCTGCGCTTACAGAAGTTAGATGACTCAAAGACAGCCTGACTAAGATGAACCTGCATCATGACACAGGGTGTGAATAGGGGTTTGTTGCTAAAGGCACAGGTGTGAGTTGCTAGGTGCAGGGATTGTTGTCAGGGGTGAGATTTATTTGTCAAGCGCAGAATCTTGGTGTGTTGTCAGGTGCTGGGCTCATTGGCACTGGGTTTGTGTTGGTTGTCAGCTGCTGGGTCAGCCTTTGTTGTCTGGAGCTGTGCTTGCTGTTAATGATGTGGAAGCTACACCGCTGTGAGACAATGGCAGCCTGCACTCTTTCAGATAAGTAAATGTCGGGGGAATCCACCAAATCACGTTACATTAGTGAAGAGCAGAGCAGAAAGCAGAGCGAGTCACAGGGGGAAGCAGAGGGAGGAGAGGAGACACCAGCGCTGCTGGCTCCGCTCCAACTGATAAAAATGCACACATTCAGTGAATAAACACACACATACATTCACTGTAAATACACACTCAAGAACACTGTTGGGGCATTGAAGAGACAGCCGTCTTCACAAACACACACACACACACACACACACACACACACACACACACTGCTTATAATGTCATAAGAAGGGTACTACATTAAGCCGTGTACTTCGGGGTGGTAGTGTTAATGTTATCGGTACAAACTGTTGTGGGCAGTAAAAGTAAAAAAAGATGGGGCTGATTATACTGATACACTATATATATACATATATATATATATTTGTATATACATATACATACATACTGTACATACATATATCCATATATATGTATATATAGATAGACACATATGTGTATATATATACTTTATATGTGTATACACACACACACACACACACACACACACACACACACACACATATACGATCAGCCACAACTTTAAGACCACTGACAGGTAAAGTGAAGGAACATTGATTACCTCGTTACAATGGCACCTGTCAGATATATATATATATATATATATATATATATATATATGTATACACACATAGTATATATATATATGTATACACACATAGTATATATATGTGTGTGAATATGTGTGTGTGAGTGTATACACATATATATGTATATATCTATGTACAGTATGTATGTATATGTATATACATATAAACACAGTATATGTATATATATATACTGTATATATATCTGACAGGTGCCATTGTAACAAGATAATCATAATGTTATTGGTGTATATACACACACACACACACACACCCACTGCTAACAGGTGCATAAAAACCAGCACATAGCCATGAAATCTCCATAGACAAACATTTAGAGGCACTGTCATAGGACACCACCACAAGTCAGTTTGTGAAATTTCTGTCCCACTAGATCTGCCCCGGTCAACTGTTAAGTGCTATTATTGTGAAGTGAAACTACAGAGTGGGACCAATGAGTGCTGAAGAACGTAGCACATAAAAATCGCCTATCATCTTTTGCATCCCTCACTATAGAGTTTCAAACTGCCTCTGGAAGCAACATCAGTACAAAATCTGTGTACATGGAGCTTCGTGAAATGAGTTTCTATGTCCGAGCAGCTGCGCACAAGCCTCATGTCACCATGCGCAATGCCATGGGTCAGCTGGAGTGCTGTAAAGCACATCGCAACTGGACTCAGTGGAAACATGTTCTTTGGAGTGATGAATCATGCTTCACTATCTGGCAGTCTGATGGACGAATCTGGGTTTGGCAGATGCCAGGAGAGTGCTACCTACCGGAATGTATAGTGCCTACTGTAAAGTATGGTGGAGGAGGGATAGTAGTCTGGGGCTGCTTTTTCAGGGTTTGGGCTAGGCCCCTTAGTTCCATTGAAGGGTCATCTTAATGCTACAGGATAGGAAGCCATTTTAGCCAACTTAAGTTACAGTACCAACACCATGCTGCAAAAATACTGCTAAAGTGAAAGTACAGAATTATTATCAGCAAAATGTAATTAAAGCTGCTAAAACAAAAAAGTTGGAGACTGATCACCAACTCTGCAGTTCCCCTCAACTCTACAGAGCTTTTCAGTGTCTTTTAGCTAATTGTTTTGATTCAGCACTCTCATCAACCTTGTTGCCAGCAGCAGCAGGCAGCTGTTTTCAGTGAAAAAGCTTTGATAAACCCACGGTCAGAGATGGGTAGAGTAACAGCACTCAAGTAAAAGTAAAGTTCCTTTGTAAAAACAAGTACTCAAGTAGAAGTAAAAGTAGTCATCAAAGCAACTACTTGAGTTAGAGTACAATGTATCTACTGGGGAAAAAAAAACTTGAGTAGCAAGTAACGTAATACACACTACTGTCTCCTTCTCACTTCTTTTAGTTGATGTGGACATGACTGACATCATTTCAACCACAGATAGTCTTCCTCAAGTGAAGATAAAGAAGTGAAGATACATCTGTATTTATGGTCAGTTTGTGATGAAATGTCATGTCATCATCATTAGATAATCTCTACATGTGCACCAGGACAATTTTCCTGTATATATCTCAAGGGTGATCACAAAATTCCCATGTGACTATTACATTAACATTATACTCTATTAATTATGTATATTTCAAATAAATCAGCAAACCAGATATGCATGGGCCATGTATTATGTCAAAAAGTAAATATCAAGAGTGTCAATGTGTTAGTGTCCTTAAACTTAAAAGTTAAATGGAAAGATGCACACCACACAGCTCCAATTACAGCAGAAAGCAGGAGTGGTAGTTTTGAAGCATGATATGCTGTGTGAATATAGTATTAAACTTATTAGCATTAACACAAGAGACACACTCATTGCTCTCTGTCAGTTCAGTGTCAGCATGGTTCTCTGCTGACCTCAGACCATTATATATTGACCATCTGTTAATATTAGCAGCTAGCGCTGTTTGAAAGCAATACTCCGACAGTGGAAAAAGAAACAAGTGAGGCCACAGATGCTTTGTCTTATCTGAACCTTCTGCTGTTGCTTCAGCCATTATTCTTATATTAACAGAGGCATGAGTGGCTGCGGTAGGATAACAGAGCACCAGCAGACCTGGGATCAGCAGACCACCAGCCTCTTAACAAAATATGCATGAATGTATAAAATAATAAATAATAACGCGATTAATGTATCCCTATGTAACAGAATAAAACTAAAGACTTTTCTCTAAAAATCTACTCAAGTAAGAGTAAAAAGTAGGCTGCATTAAAACTACTCTGAATAGTACAATTTACTCAGAGAAGTTCATTAAGTTTATATTGACTTGTTCCTACCCTCCTCCCCTAGCACCAAACAGCAGACGGAAACAGTTTGTGACTAGCTGATGAACATAGCAGAGCATTGGACTTACATCCATCAGGTGGACACAAACACAACTCTAAATGAATGCTAATGTTAACAGATGTGTGCCGGATGTATAATTAAGACCCTGTTTACCTAATGCAGGTTTAATGCATGTTTAAGTATCAAAAGTACAAGTACTCATGGACTAGAATGGCTCCTTTCAGAATGTTTTATTACTACATCCAGTATATCATTTAATTGAGTTGATCTTACTGATGCATTAACATACTATATAAGCATTATAGTCATGTTGTGGCAGGTCAAGGTGAAGATAATTTTAACGACTTCATATACTGTTGGGATGTGTATTTTACAGCACTTTTACAATATTGTATATGCTCATCTTATCAGCAAAGTAGCTATGGCTGCAGCAGTAATAATGGTTGTTAGACAAATGTAGAGGAGTAAAAAGGGCAATATTTGGCTCTGAAATGTAGTGGAGTATAACAAAAAGCAAAATTGTACTTCAGTCCAGTTCCCAGCAGTGGGGTCTCTGGCTCAGCCAGGTATTATAGCAACACAACTGCACAACAGCATGTGCAGATGGGAAACCAGCAAGGGATCACGTCGGAACAGCATGGTGTCAGTGTAACAATCAGTCTGTTCCACAAAGCACTTCCTTCTGACAGAGGAGCAGAGGAGAACATGTCTGGACCATATTCTGCAGTATGTAGTAGTGTTGGTATTTTTCCTCTGATAGCAGAGAGACCAGAGATTGGTGATGTTAGCTAGTAAGTCAGTGCAGCACTTGATATACAGCACAGGTACACGGTATAGAGCAATAAGCCCTGTCAAAAAACATTTCGTGACTCTTACAGATGACAAAAGAAAGGAAAACTTTATTAGTAAAGTGTCAGTCTGCCACTAGCCTCCAGAACAGCTTCAGAGCTCCTTGTCATAGATTCTCCAAGTGTGTGGAACTCTACTGGAGGGGTGAACAGAATTCTTCTAAAAGATACTCCCTCATTTGATGTTTGGACGATGGTAGTGGAGAACGTTGTCTTAACACACATCAGCCCAAAACTGATTCATTTACATCTTAATGCAGATGTCACTTTAGTTACTGTTCCTATTGAAACACCAGGCACTTGAGCAGTCTTTGTGGTTCAAGCTCCATACTCAAATTTGTTACCTGTCTGTATCGGATTATATGTTATGGAGTCCCAAATTTGCTTATACGTGGCTGCAGTTTTGTTGCAATTTTGTTATTTCCAAGGGTCTTGGCAGTAGAGGCACTAAAAACTTGTCCTGATGGTGGCGCTAGAGGAAACGCCATATGGTCAATGACAACAAAGCAGTCAATCCCCTCAGAGCATGTGTGTACTCAGCAATAAAAGACATCTAGTTTGCAAGTATTGCTTCATGTGTGGTGTCATAGAGGACAGAAAAACAGTTCATCTTCTGGGGAGCATAAAAGTCACTGTCGTCTCACAGCAAGAAGGTTCTGGGTTCGAACCTGCTGGCCAGCAGGGGCTTTCAGCGTGGAGTTTCCTCACACAGTCCAAGGACATGCAGCTTAGGTTAATTGATGACTCTAAATTGCCCGTAGGTGTGAATGTGTCAGCCCTGTGATTGACCTGTCCAGGGTGTACCCCGCCTCTTACCCAATGTCAGCTGGGATTGGTGCTAGCCCTCCCGCAACCCTCTAAAAGGATGGGTATAGCTGATGCATGGATAGTATAAAAAACTGTGGTTTTTACATTTACTTATGTGTTTGAACCGGAATGAGATGCAGCGTGTTAATTAGTTTATCCATTTTTGCATCTCTCTCCCTGAAAGAAGGAAGGAGGAGAGGAGAGAGGGGAGATTCACAAGAGGAAGGACAGGAGAGGAGGAGGAAGGGAATAGGTAAGGAGGGCATATGGTACAGTAGGGAGAATGAGAGAGATAGATTCACAGGTCATCTGAGGCAACTGGGGGACAACACTGAATGGAAGCTCGCTCTCTTTTTCACAGACACGCACATCCACAGGGGCCAATGCAAAAGCAGATTAAGGTTATATAATCTGAAGGAGAGAAGATTGAATGCTCCCAGAAAAACATATTTCCTCCTTGTTTCAGTGCTACAGTGTATGATCTGAAGAAAACACTGATCTGAGCACAGCAGACTCTCAAAAGCAACACAAGCAGCAGTTGTATCAATTATAGATGCTTGCCGACAGCCTCTCAGGTATTAATAGAAAGATACTCTGTCAATTCCTTCTGATGCTTAATATAGCCTGTGCCGGTTCTCTCACAGTGAGGGCAGAGGGAGGAAGAGCAGGACTGACGGGGCTTAGGGGTTCTTTGCTGCTGGTGCAGAATCCTCATTAAGGTCTTTAAGTTGCATGTCCAGGGATGTCAAGGAAGGTAAACCCTGCTGAGGGTAAACTCAATTTAACTCCCCTTTTCCATGTGCAAATCATATCATGTTTTCAGTCTGATTTACAGTAAATCCAGCAATGTACTGGTAGCCTAACTGAAACATTTAGTAATGACCAAATGCGTCGTCACAGATATTTTGGTAAACTAAGATGACAATTATGATGCTATTTGATTAGAATTTCACACAAAAATAACATGATAGTGAACAATTTAGCATCAGTCTAATATTACTGTAAATTCAGAACATGGCAGTCTCTAGTCTATTCATAGGTCAGTTTGCACTATAAGAACAGTAGAGATCTATGGGATTAACTTTGTCCATTAATAAAAACACAAAGAAATGTGGGATCGCAAACCATCTAATAATAACTGCAACCCAAAATTATTATCATTAATAGAGGACATCAAAAAAAGAGGACAGAGATAGAGGTAGAAATAGAAACTCGTGAGGTTGTAAATAAAGGGAAGAGCTAAATGAGAAGAGGTTTGGAAGAGAGGCTTAAAGGGTGATTGCAGAGCCCAGAGAAGGATGAAATTGTTCAACAATAAATGAAAGGGAGGAGAGTATGGATGTAAGACCTGGATACTGGACTCTGAAATGACTCATTCATTTGAATAAAAGTTGCTCGTCCAGCAACACATCAAAACAGTTTTGATGCTTCCTGGTTTGCTTCTGCAGTGTGTGGCCCACTGCACATACATATTAGTGTTTCTCTCTCTGGCCCTGCCCTTGCTGTCCATGTTCATCCCAGAGATTTACATTAGGATGAAGTCACACAAATAAAAATAGTGTTTCTAGGCATTGACAAAGTTTTACAAATATAAAAACCTCTATGGCTTTAAAAATTCATAGTAGAAATAGTAATAGCTGACCTTATTTGTTGTTCAATGTATCCTGTCTATAAAGTTTTATAGACATCTCTTTTGTAATGGTGGTCTATATGGAAAATGCTTTTTGGGGCATAGAGAATATGGTTGGCCACTCGTACAAACTGTCAACAAGGCTCAGTGGCAGCGCTATATCCAGCTGTCTTAATACATCCATGGAGGAAAGCAGCTGATGGAGGTTGAGGATGGGGTTAAGGGAAGAGTCAGAGGAGTCAGAGGATGGGTTGACAGGTGAGTCATGAGAAAGGGTGAAGTACAGGGTTCAGGCTTGTGTCAAAGGGTGCGATTGGGGGAGAAGTCACAGGGTGGAAAAAGTGGTGCGGTTTAGGGAACTGCAAAGGGGCCTAGTTGGGGTAGGAGTCATCAAGCACGGGTTGAGGAAGAGTTGGGGGCAGAGAAAGATTTAAGGTCTGCATTCAGGAAAATGTTTGGAGCGTGGTTGGGAAAGTGGTCAAGGACAGAGACAAGGTGGTGGTGAGGGTTTGGGAACATCAAGGAGCATTGTTGGTGAGGAGGAGTCAAGAGTCTGGAACCCTCAACCCAACTCCCTGTTGTGACCAGTAATTAGTCAAGGCTGGGATTGAGGGAGGGGTCAAGGGTGGGGAAAGAGGAGGTTGGGGTTAAGTGAGGCATCAGGAGCAGGTTCGTAAGGCTGGATTGGAGGATTTGGGGCAAAACTGTGTGAGGAAACAAGGAGAAGGGCAGAGTTTGAGTGAAGTCTGGGGGCAGGATTTAGGGGGTTAAGGAATCAAGATTGGGATCAAGATGGAAGTCAGGATGTGGGAGGACTTGGGGAGGAGTTAGGGGCTGAGTGCAGGGTTCAGGGAGCCTTCAGAGGGCTGTAATAAATGAAGCATAACAGGGTTGAGGAAGAAGTCAGGGCTAGGGTTAAATAAACACTATTTGGTTGAAAAGGGGGCATGGCACCTGTCCCATGATGACATGATAATGAGACAGTCTGGTGAACAAACCACAACCTTCTGGTTTCCTGTTACTGTTGAATTGGATTAACCTGGTATCTGTGGTCATCAGTCACTGCTCCCATGAACTCAGATAAAGCAATGTTTTTAGTAACCCTGAAAATGATTGTTATTACTCACTGCTGGTTGTGCATTAGAGAGAGATTGTTGTCATGGCATAAGGGCAGGGAGGGCAGAGACAGACAAGTCAGTGAGGGAAGTTAATGTCAGTGTGCTTTGATGTGTTGTAGGATGGAAGAAAAATATAAAGTACAGTTCTACAAATATTACAAAGGAAAGACAAGGAAGCAGACAAGGACATCAAGATAGAAGATCAAATTTCACAATTCACTCAGAGATGTGCCCTGTGTTTTAAGACAGTATGACACAACCACAATCTCCCCGATGAATCTGGAGACAAGAGGGGGCGTTTCCTTGTATCTCTTTTCCCATATTTCCAAAATATAATCTCAACAAATGATTTCTCTTAAAAGAGAACGCCACCGATTTAGCATTGCACTCCAATAACATTGTTGGACCCACAATGGACAGTTTCTAAAAAAAAAAACCTGAAATATTATATTATATACTGTATATATTAAAAAAACAGAAATATCTGCCTTTTTTATTCCACACATTCTTATTTCTTATTCCTTCTGCCTGGTGCTACATTGCCCACAATGTGAGTTGATGGCCGAGAGTTTGGTCGGAGATTGGGGCAAAGCTACTGTGGAGGTTAAAGAATAGAATAGAATATGGAATATAATAGAATGGAATATATCTTTATTGTCCACCAGGGTGAAAACTTGTCTTTGTCTCTATTGTTTTGCTTTATTCTGCTGTTAAGGCATAAAGGTTATCTAATGTATGTAACTCAATAATGACCCTCACTTAATACCCCTTTTTATTTATTGTTGGCCATTTTTGCTTAACAGTCTGGGTTTTGTCCTCTTTAAGGCTACAATGAGGAAGGTGGTTGTATATTTGTAATTGATAATCAGTTGTATGCACAGGCTGCAAAGTCCCCGTCTATAGAAAAGGACTTTATTGTTGCTTTGGGAATAAGGGTTCTGTGGCATAATGCTGTTCCGCTATATACACTGACATGTTAATGTACTTTATTTTGCAGCCTAAAAGTCTTCTTCAATCTAATAGTTCTACCATATAACATTGATAACATTTTTTCTTTATTCCCCCCCTCCCCCTTTAAAAATGTAACAGTAATGTTCACTTCGAGTAAATTTTAAGTGACTTAATTTTTACTTTTATCTAAGTATTACACATTTAACTTGAGTAAAATTTCATATTTCTTTTAAGTAACAGTACTTTCACTTGAGTACAATTTTATGTATATATCTCTAACCCACTTGGTCCCCACCAAAGTCTAACAGAAGATTTCGCTCTTGCTCCTCAAGACCTGTAAACACACTCTGATGTGTAACATCGGTGGAGTTCCCTTTTAAGACTGAAATTATAAGGGACTACTACTCATATTAAGCAGTGCATGTTCTCTGAGGAGGATGGGCCAGTGCCAGCAAGACCTACCAACTGTGTTTTACCAATGGTAAAAATACAGAGGGCTTCAGCACAGAACATGGGTCATTAAGAAAGGAGTAAAGCAGAGAATGACCTTGCCAAGAAGAAGCAAGCTCAGAGACTGAGAGAGAAACAGAGGATGAGGAAAGAGACTGGGAGACAGACAGGCAGAGAGAAAAGCCATTAAAGGAGGATGAGGCAGAGACAAAGGGAGTTATTACAGAAATTACAAATAACAGAAAATTGGCAAAGCCATAAATCAAAACGTATTCTGGGATTTAGTAAAAAAAAAACTGAATTACAATGGAAAAAGAAACCAATTCCAAAAAAAAAAAGCAAAAAGCAAAAGAGATTGTAGATGTCATAAGTAAAATCTTTGCTCACTGGAAAGCAACTGACCAATACTCAAAAGCTGGAGGAAATGGAAGGTGAAATGAAACCTAACCAACTGCTCAGACCTATCACACAGCATGAGAGCAGGAACTCTACAGCACAGCAGCCCTGGGCTCCTGAGAGGAGCTAAACTCAAGCTGGTAATTAGAGCAGGATATTCATTGATTTCTGGATCAGGGCCTTATAACACTGATATATACAAAACGGATGACCAAGAAGGCCCCAGTTATTATAGAGGAAAATGTGTGGTAAACAATTAAGCAAAATTCTTCAGTCAAAGCCAGTTCTGACCATGTTGATGCCCTAGTTAATGAGTATTTACATCAATTAAATGACAAGAAATCATTTGCTTAACCTAGACTCATTCTTGGAGGTGAACAAATAAAACGTCTATCTATTATATTATATACTGGCATTATATACTTCCACCTGGGGAGCAAGGATTACAGCTAAACAGAATGAATTATGGACTGAGAATTATGTAAATCATCTATTTACACTATTTAATTGAGCAAATTCAATTTCCTCCTGCATAAGAAACAATTAAGCATGACATTACAGTATATTTCTGTATTATAAAGGTGCCAGAAGATGTTTTCTGTGAAACACAATAAAGAGGCTAGATAAACTGTATAGCAGCTGGCAGTGGTGGAAATAACCAAGTACATTTATTCAAGTACTGTACTTGAATTTTGATGTACTTGTACTTTGTACTCAACTTTACTTTTGATACTTTAAGGGGATGTGGGAAATTATTGTTGGTAATTGTTACCTTTTAGTTCACTTTTATAAAAGAAAGACCCTCCACAGCCTTCCCTCTAATATGTCAAAATACTATGACACTATAGGAGTGGGGAAACACAACTTTCGGCTGGGGCGCTACACTATGATATGATCTATAGTCACTGCTACTACGGACTCTGAACAGTGCGTTTGCTCCCGGTCTCTCTTTTCTCTGCCAAAAATCTGAATTGCAGATGTTGTCCATCTTCTTGACAAATTTTAAGGCGATGTGAAAAGGTCAAAGTTAGAGTTAGACTATGCTAGCTAACATGTAAATTTCTTGTTCAGCACTTACCTGTAACTGAGTTAGATGATCTTCAAAGTATGCTTAAATAAAAAAACTTTTCTTGTCAACTATGTGTTTGTACCTGTGTCTAGTCTCAAATATTATTGCAGGTAAAGTTGTAATTAGGGCCAGATGCTATAGGAAGGAACCACAACAGCTCGAGGTAAATACGTGTAAACATTTAATGTTAAATGGTTCATTGTTCCAGTTAAAAAGTCAGATGGTTCTCCTTTCCTACCTGTGCTCAAAAGCTGTTGCCTGTGTCCATAGAAACAGTAGCTATACGGTTGAATAACTAAAACACATAAAAAGGACTGATAAAAGGACTGTAACACATTCATAAATTCACGGCTTCCTGAATTTATAGATGCCAATTTAATGTGACGCTTACTACACACTCATTACATAGCATGTGATCATGAAACTGACACATAACAGCTTTTAGAATTTTTTTTAATATCATTTAAATAAGTTGTGAAATATATTAAGTCTTGACATCACTTTCTTCATATCACCTTTGAATCTACAAACATTCCACCTGAGATGACAGCATATTCAAGCTTTTGTGCTGCTGGAAGAAGATTGTGAAACAATTTGGTTGTATTACTTTTCCAGACAGCTCATTTTAGTACACTGGAAACCAAAAATGTTCTCACTGCCCTTGCTTGCACAAGAAAACAGCAGGCCTGGCACAGGCTCTGCACCCAGGTAAAAAAAAAAGAAAAATCAGTACAGTTTTAATTTGATAAGTTACCTCGAAATTCATTTAAAAGTGAATGACAGTTGCAAAATACATGACAATCTAGTGCAAAATGTATAACATGAACAAAAGCCATGAAAAGAGGAGCCACGGGTTCTTCAACAGTATGTGGAGACCTTCGATGTTAATGTTCTCCCATGTGGTCTCATCATCCACGTCGATGCTCCACACCGCCAGTCCGGATGACCCAAGTGGTTGACCCAAGTAAGGAATTTCCATATGGCCTGGTTGAGGTCAAGTGCCCTGATGTGAAAGACATTGGAGAGGCAATATACTATAAAGTAAGTAAGTGCTACCGGACGGTAGTCGTTCAGGCTACTGATGGGGCTTTTCTTCGGGATTGGGACTATTGTAGAGACCTTCAGGCAGGGGGGGACCACAGCCACAGACAGGGACTGGTTAAAGATCTTGGTGAAGACCCCCGCCAGTTGATACGCGCAGTCCCTCAGCACCTGTCCTGAGACACCGTCAGGTCCCGCAGCTTTCCTCGGGTTCACAGCCCTCAGCGTGCGCCTCACCTCGTGCTCCTCTACTGTGAGGACGTGGCTGCCATGGGCTGGTGGATGTAGCGGGGCTGCCTCCGGTGACTCTACCTCAAAGCGGGCAAATAAGTGGTTTAGCTCCTCTGCGAGTGAGGCGTTGCTGTCAGCAGCAGATAGGTTGCTGGGTCTGTAGTTTGTGAGGTGCTGGACCCCCTGCCACACCTGCCTGGAGTCATTGCTCTGAAAGCAGTCCTCTATCCTCCTTTTGTAGTCAGCCTTGGCCCCCCTGATTCCCCTCCTATTCAGGTAGACCCGGATGCATTTGTCCACAGTGACAGTATCCGTGCAGAACTTGATGTAATCCAGGACAGCTTCTGTTAACTGCTCCAGGTCCTGATGTTCGAAAACATGCCAGGGGGCCTTTGATGGGTCATTGCATGTTTTACTGTATAAAAACTGAGATTGGCTGTATTGGGATTAACTGAATATGTGGTGTTAAATTCACAAACTCATGTAAGTGTTACAGGAATACTCCACTAAAAATCTATCTTTGATTATCAGCCACTTTGCAACACACCACTTTCAGTGTGTCGCCACTGGGCCAAACAAAGCTTTAGTACTTTGGACAAGATTACGTTACTGAAGCTCAGATAACAGCAACGTTTCAAGTTACAGCAACCGAAAACAGTTTCATTACAAACATGAGGTCAAGCAGTAACATTAACCACAATAAACAGCAGGGCAAACAGCAGGACTATGGCTATTTACCTCCCTCAAAGACACACACAATAAAGAGCCTCTTGTAGTAGAGCCGCTAGCCCAGCTACAACACAGATACCCACACAGTGACTCTCTCAAAGGGCCTTAAATGTGCTTCGAGTGACTGTCAAAGCTCCACCAGACTCCCTGTCTTTCCAGCAGAGAAACAACGTCTGACAGTAGCTGCTCATCACTGGTTAACTCTAGCTACCAGCTCTACGTCTCTGTCCATGCTACACTGAGCAGTGGTCAGTCAGTCTGCCTGTGTCCTCTCACCCTCTGTGCCACACACTACGTAGACACGAGGCCACAACTCCAAAAGTCGTTGATCCCCCACTCCTCTGTTGCATTTTTTAAACATGCTGGGAGAGAGGGTTGTAGCAGAAATTGAGGGTGTAGTTACTCTTTAAGTGCAATGTGTCTGCCCAGGTGGAGCACATTAGTTCAGTGAGTAGTGATACTGATAAAGTCGGCTCTGAAAAGTTTAAGCCCTCTGGTATTGAGCTGTATATTCAATGTGTTCCAAACATTCGCAGTTTCTCCACTTACTCAGAAGCTCTGCCAGAAGTAGGGATTTTACAATTACCTGAAACATACACAACATACAAATCAACAGCAAAGAGGATATCTGCAGGAGTGGTTTGAGAAGTTTCAGGTGCTCTGATACGTTATTAGCTGTGTCTCTGGGTAACTGTTGGAATCCACTGTAACCGCTGTGAATCAAAGCTGACTACAGCTGCCATCCTCCACAAGTTTTCATATTTAAGGTGCATAATATTTACTTGAACTTCCCAATATCATTCATAACCCTAATTTAGTATTACACTTACACCATAAAAGTTGGAGGACTTGCAAGTGACAGGTTAAAAAAAAAAAAGGTCAAATCAATGCAGCAGTGTCTGAGATGGGGTAACTGTGGCTTAGGAGGAAGACCAGGTCGTCCACTAATCACAGGGTTGATGGTTCAATCTCCAGCACCTCCTGTCCACATGTCGAAGTGTCCTTGGGCAAGACACTGAACCCCAAATTTCTGCCGATGGTCACACCAGCGCCTTGCATGGTAGTTGGCTGCCATCATGTGAGTGTATGAATGACTGAATGAGAGGCAAATTGGAAATGCAATACCATTTGCATACCATTTAAGATATTATATATGTATCATATATATAATAACATTTAGTCCCTGGTATGACCCAAGCTCCAGAAACCTTGGATTCTGCACTTCCCAGAATGCAACTTGATGCCCACACCTTTAAAACTCCACAGTTTCAGTTTGTAACAGGCTTTCTGTCACAAATGTAGTCTCTAAATCCAAGCTCAGACAACCCTGACATCCTGGTTGGCTGACAGTTTATATAAATTTTGATAGCATAATGGCAATTGGGCCATAGTTGGCCAAAGGCATACACCAACTTTGGTCAAGGACAATGGCATTTTGGACAACTTGAAAGGGAAACTTTGAAGTCCACAAGAAATAGTTGTAGCAGACACAGTTCTGCTCTCATTGTTCTGCGTTTTGTTGTTGTGGTAGGGAGTGAGACGCACACCGGAACTGAGGATCTGTGGGATTTGTATTCTTCACAAAAGAAAAAAAACACAGGCATCATATACCATGAGTCATCTGCGTCTCTCCACATTCAGCTCCGAGCATACATGCTCACTCACAAACTGCATCTTGTAATATATATGTATAATACACGTATACAAAACAGTAAAAAGAGCTCAGATAGTGTAAAACAGTATCAGTGTAACAGTATAAAATGCAGTAAAAATCATGTAAAATACATTCAGCTTAAAAGATCAAACATTAAACTATTTCACCCACATTGACCCATTTTCCTCACAAAATGTATAATTCAAACAGTATCAAAAACACAGCTAATGTAAATAGTTAAAACAAGCATACCTTCACAAAAGAAGAAAAACACAGGCATCATACACCACGAATCATCTGCGCCTCTCCACATTCTATGAAACATAACACAAGTTACATGACACAATCTATAAAGCACCATTCTGTCATAGCCAGCACAAAGGTAAAATATGCAGCGCGCTAATATTAGCGCCCATTTAAAACAACCCTGGCGCAGCTAGCTCAAACCGGGCTCGAATAATTCAGTTTAAAACCAAAATTACGAGTCGTTTGTTCAACGGAGACAGATTAATCAGTTAAAGCTGGGGTAGGCAGAATCTGTGCAACCTAGGCAAAACCTTCCGCCTCTCTCTCTGCTGCCTCGTATCACTCCGCTAAACCCCTCCCACCAAACCCACAACTTTGACAGGCAGCAGAAAGAGTCGGTTCTCCAGTGAAATGTATCCCTCATAGGGCTCGCTCTCCACGCCGAGGTCTGCTCTCAGACCACTTGAATTACAATATGCTGCATGGTTAATATGGCATTTTTGCCCAGTGACGAATGAAAACTGCCTACCCCAGCTTTAATTAATACATTGTATATCACAATATTATAGTTTTAAATGAACGAGGGTAATATATTAAAGAATGGAGAGAGCATCAGAAAACGTGACTCACCAGCTCCGAGCATACATGCTCACTGAAGCGGAGCTCGGCGGTGTAGCATTAAAATGACGCCCCAGGAGAACAAAGAGGTACGCCATAGAAACCTGACAGGGTGAAAACTATCTACAGATGGGAACAAATTTTGGGGAAGTTCACCACAATGGAAGATTTTTCAGGACAAACAAACAAAATAAAATAAAATAACAATATTAGCTTGGCTACGTTAAAGTGTATACCCACAATTCAGAGACTTGTGGGACTTGCATTGGGACTTGCTAAGACAGATTTGTCTTGACTAACTTCAGATTTGACTTGGATTTGCTCCAAAATACTTCAAACATCTTTCCTTGTGTTCCTATAATAGATATCCTTAGTAAATTCCATTAGATTAGATTTCATCTTTTGTGTTCAAGTGGACCTTCTATCTTGTGTTTTTATGGCTGTTTTTTACTGTACAAAATGTGTTATGACGACTTGCTGATAAAATGAACACCTTACAACATAATGCAAATCCGATCTTTAACTACAATCAGCACCTCTCAGTCACAACCTGGGTAGTTCAGTCAGGACACTCACATCAAGGTTTTAACCTTTTACTGCAGCAATTTGCCTTTTAGTTTGGCGGAGTGGTTCTGCTTATGTGATGTTCTGTAACAAATCTGAGCAAGCAACTAAATGATAATACAGGAGGAGGCTGGGGAGATGGGAGTTATTTCTGAAAGCAGGCAGCAGTGTAGCAGCGAGGATGCAGAGCTCATTGTTGTTGCATGCAGACTGAATGAGCTCCAAATTTTTATATGGACCGCCTATTGTGAGAGATACATCATGGACATACATTACTGGAGGGTGTATGGAACATATGTGGAACTACCGTAAGCCTCCATGAATTATCAATAACTAAGCATTGCAGAAATCTTGGTGTCATTTTTGATCAAAACCTCAGCTTAGACAAACACACTTACTTTCATCATCTCAGAAACATAAGGATTAGACCATTTCTTTCTACCAAAAATCTGGAAACTGTTATCCATGTCTCTATAACTAGTTGATTAGATTACTGTAATTCTTTGCTCTCTGGCATCAGTAAAAAAATCCCTCTTCAGCTCACCCAAAACACCCAAAGCCAGGATTCTGACTTGGACTAGGAAACATGATCACATTTCACCAGTCCTGGCTTCCTTACATTGGCTGCCTGTTGCTTTTAGAATTGATTTCAAGATATTACTGATTACTTACACAGCCCTGAAAGGCCTCGCCCCAAATTATTTATCAGATCTTTATATCTCTCTCTCTCTTAGATCTCTATGTCCCTTCTCGCTCCCTGACATCCTGAGATGCGTTGTTCCTTGTTGTTCCAAGGTCCAGATTGATAGAACCTTTGCAGTCAGGCCTCCTAGACTTTGGAATGACCTGCCTGCGGAGATCAGGTCTGCAAACTCTGTCTCATCTTTTAAATCACCTTTAAAAACCCACTTTTTCAAAATTGCTTTTCGGTGATTTTATTTTGTATGACATTTTAGTTCATTTCATTCTCTTTGTGTTTTAAATGTGTTCTGTTTTTATTGTAAAGCACTTTGTGATTGTGTTTTGAAAGGTGTTATATGAATAAAGTTTATTATTATAATTATTATTACGTGGCTATTGCACTGGATTTTATTACAGTGTGCAGGGGGTAACTCTGTAGTTAATGCATTCCATCTATACTAACTAGCGTTTTTTTTATTCATTATCCTCTTCCCAAATCAGAACTTCTGTGTAATGTTTAAAAAATTCTGCTAAAAGAAAGTCAGCAAAAACAATGATCAGTTTAGTTAAGCCTGTTTGGCTTGTTAGAGGTTTATTGTGTATCAGTGGTTTAAGCTTATATTGTTGTTTTTGTTGTTGCTTATCCTGAGTTTTAGTACCTAGCATGGGTCAAGCTCCAACAAGTGTACAGCCGTAATAGCAGCGCTTTGAGGCTGAACTTGCGATTGGCGCATTGAGCTAAATTGCTAAGATCTGAATGGCAACATGCTCGTTAACATGTTAATGTTTATCAGGTAATGTTTACAATGTACACCATGTTAGCTTGTCACGTTTGCATGCTAACATTTGGCAGCTGAGACTGGTGGGAATGGCATTAGTTTTGCTGGTATGAGGTCAGTAACCAAAGTATTGGATGAACTGAAATTTTAACCTGATGATGGCGCCAGAGGAAAAGTCAGGGGATTACCAAAGTTTTTACAATGTATTGTCTGGGGACCATGAATGTCTGTACCAAATTATGGCAATCCATCCAGTAGTTGTCAACATAATTCAGTCTGGACCAAAGTGGTGGACTGACCAACCAAGGGGAGATTACTCAAGTGATGTCACTTGAATAATTCTCAGGCTTGACAAAGCTCCTCCAGACCCACAGAAGACATTATATAACTGTTTCCACCGGCTGAGTAGAGCTCCCCATGACTAGTTAATTGCTTTGATGTGTAAAATCGGGAGAGTTCTCCTTTAAATCTGCAATTAAGCTATTTCTGACCAACAGGGATCCAAAATCATAGCAAAAGGGTTTGATATACTACAGTTTTTTGGTTTCTTACAATAGCAAAATATGTCTGCTACACATCCGGTATATGCAGAGCAAGATGAGCATGTCTTTGAATTCTACTTTCTGGCCTCTGGTTAATGTTCAACATCATGTTTATTAAATAAATATTCTTCCAAATCTAAAAATATCCACCCTGCTTACTGTTGCTGTAGTCTGTAGTCTGTGAACTGTGTTGCTGTTCAAACCATTAACAGTGAGCTTGGAGGAAATTGTGACATTTGGGGTGTTATTGCATGCTATAAATGATATATGAATGCTTCTTTAATGAACCATCTTTTAAATAGTTAGTTATACACTTCTTAACAATTTTAATGTCCATAAACCATTGTTTTGGTGTTTTGGCTTACATCAGTTAAATTTCTCAATTACTGTAAATGTTTTTGCAAATGCCAAGGGCCCTCTGGCTTGGTGAGTCCTCACAACACCAGCGGATCCAAGCTTGGTTGCATCAGATTTTATGAAGACAAATGAAGCAACAATTCAGCAACTACACCATACTATTCATCCACAGCCCTATGTGTATTGATTTTGTTTATTGGAAACAGTTCTATGATTCAGGCCATACATTTGGGAAATCCACTATAAAGAGAGGACACGTGCATTAATTGTAAGCTGCCATTTTTGGATGAGGACACAGATCTAGGACTAGAACAAATGGGTCCTGATTTAGAGGCATCCAGGGATGTCACTGCCCTGCTCCTGAACCTGATGATGTGCTGGAGCTGCACTGCAAACACTTAAATGTGCTTAGTTGTTACGGTTTGCCATGATGACAGCAGAGAGAGGACCCAAAAGCAGACAGGCAGGAAAGTTGACGATGTCCTAAGGTTTATTATCCAACAAGAAACTCACAAATATCCTCTAGACAGGACGTAAGAGCACACACTCAGGGAATCACTGGAACATAGCATCACGAGGAACTGAACACATGAAACACTCAGGCAGGCAAACTCAAACTAATGACCCAACAAAGATCAAAGGGAAAGGGACCGGTATAAATAGAGGCGGAGACAACGAGGGAAGTAAACACAGGTGGGGAACTAGACACAGGTGCAAACAATCAAAAAAGGCGGGAAATAGAACAAAGACAGGAAGTAAATAATACACAAGAGACAAGACCAGAGAACTTCAAAATAAAACAGGAAGCACACAAAACACACACAAGTCCAACTGAGAGTCCTTCGGATCTTTACATTAGTACTGAGTTACAAACCAACAGTTTGGAGAGCACAGATACAGTGAAAATTGCAGTCTGCTGCTGATTGTTGAAGGATCAACATAAATTAGAACCCATTTATAAATATTCTTACATGTGGTAATATATTGTATTATGTATTATAGAACATTTGTTAAGTGTTAAAGTTAAAGTGTAATACAACACTTAATATCACAAAAGTATCATACAAACAGTTATACTAGGTGTGTGAAAACATGAATGCATAAACCGTTTTCATACCACAGCCATGGAAATGACCCATTTTCTGATATATAAAACCCATTTCCCTTTTCTTTTTTTTTGTTTTGTTTTTGCTATTTTCCTTTTTTTTTTAAAATTATTTTTAATATCATTATTACCTGACGCTTTGGCAATATTGTCATTGTTACATTCATGCCAATAAAGCATGAATAATAGTAATGGTAATGGTGTTGAAGTGTTGAGTTTGTATTAACAGCATAATGCAGAAACAAAACTTTAACATGGCAAACAAGAGCGGATCAGAAAACAAAGGTGGATCAAACAGAGGGAATTAGAAATAAAGGCCTGTCTGCTTCAAATAAAGGCCTGGTACCATCTGCAGCTGAGGTTATTAAAGTCCACTATTTGAGAATGTACGATGTCAAAATCTTTGACATGTCAGAATTTTGACTTACCATGATTATTATTTTGTCATTTATAATTTCTTTTCATCATTTTTTTTCCTGGCAGAAATGGGTTTCCATACTGATCAGTTATCTGCTGAAATTGTGTATTGGAATACCTCAAACAGTTCCATCAACAATTTAACCAGCGTTGTGAATCAGTGCTCAGGCTATATTAGGCTAAAGGTCACCATGGCAATAATACTTGCTCCATGTTGCATTACCTATTGACTCACTTGTGAAACTAACTGGTTAATATCTGACTACTGAGCTTTAAAATGTGGTTGATAATTCAAACACACTTCTTTTTTTCTTTTGTTAAGTGCCCATGGTATGAGTGTGATGACGCATGATTACGTGTGTCAATATTGGTGTAATGTAAATACTATAATAATATATATTTTTAACAAAGGAGGTGTCCATGCAGTGGGAGGAGGTCCAGATGAAAATAACATTTGTGGAATATTAACAAAATGAGAAAGCTACTGACAGAAATCTGAAATGCTCCCAGGACCCATTTGCAAGCACTTTTAGGACAGTCCCTAACTTCAGCTATTCATTCTACTGTCAAGTTGTGAAGGTGTCAGGCTTCAACATCCAATCATAAGGTACAAATAACACATGTGGAACATCAGTCACGATTTATCCTGAACTGCACAACTAAGCTGATGAGAACTAATGAAAGGTTTTTGATGATGAACCTGAGTCTGACTGTGATGATGAGACAAGATCTGAAGTTATAAGGAGCACCTTTTTTCTATGATTTCTAAAACGATATGGACATCTATCCTTGATGGACATCAGAGATCCTGTAACTGTAAAGGCTGAATTCTGTTGTTTGTAGCAAGGTGTGTATGATGTCTGTTTTTTGAGTCATGACTGAGAAGAAGTGGTGTTACCTTTGTGGTAAAAATGTGGATGTTTTTCTTGCAAGTTCAGGGCGCATGATCTGTATATTATATATTTGTATTTGTTTACATCCCTGGTCAGTATAGGTGCTCTCTCGGTGGAGACAATATAGCAGACCAGGGTGCATTTGTGTGCAATTGCTCATAAACACCCCTTTCAGGGTTTAAAGGGGTACTCCAGCAATCTTGTCTCACTTCCATGAAGAATGGTTGAAATCAAAGCAGCAGAGGTCGAGACATTCTGACTTACAAAGTCTGGTATGGCGAAAAGCTGCATTAACAATAGTCCCATAATGCAACAACATCTCTTCATTAGAACCTGCCTGCGTGGTAAATGCTCTTCCTACTATATTGCTAAAGCAGACACTCCAAGCCCAAGATGAGATAACTCTGATGACATCACCATCATTAACTGGCTTTTACCTCAGTAAATGATCAATTTACCCATTTATATAATAAACTTATATAACAGTTTTTAAAGAGCTTTACAGATCTCATTCACCCATTCACACACATTGATGGCGACTGAGCTGCCATGCAAGGTGCTGGCCTCCATCAGGAGCAACTTAGGGTTCAGTTTCTTGCCCAAGGACACTTCGACATGTGGACAGGAGGAGCTAGAGCTCAAACCACCACCATCGAGCCACAGCCGCCCCTCAGTCTACTGTGGAGCAATGGAAAGTGAGTTTGGAGAATATAAGGCCTTCTTTGGGCAGGACTGTTGGAGCAATGCTAATATAACCTGTCTCCAAAACTACCAAGATGAGTCCACTTAATTTATCTGTTGTCATCACATAAAGAATGGTCCATGCATCATACATTCCTCCTGCAGCTGACGTTGAATAATAACAATACAGCACAGCCACAGGAACAAACTCAAACTCACAACTCTCACTTCATTCTCTTTCAAGTGCATGTTAAGCAGAGGATCCACAATGACATTGTTTGTGAAGCCGTGCAGGCCTTTGCAGAATTATGCTGACAGATCTCAAAGATTCAGGTGGAGCTAATTTTACCTGAGGTTATTTTTATTGGCCATTGTGCAGCAAGTCAAGGGGGCGTTGATTTTTGCCCCAGTAATTCACTTACATGGCAGATTTGGGCAGGACTGAAATTACAGACATATTCCAGTAACAATTACATTACCCCAATTCCAACTGTAAGACTAATCCAATCCAGAAATGGATATGGTAGTCAACAAACTGGCAGTTTGATTGTTTGCCAGAACTATGCAGAGTATGAGTGGAGTGCCTATAAGCCTGCACATTTCAATGCATTTGGGACTTTGATGTTGCATTTGATTATCCACCAGAGCTGAAAATGTGAATGTGGGAATGTGCAAACAATCTACTCTACTGATTCAGAGACAATTTAAGGAAGTAAAACTTATTATGTAGTTTTATTATGGGTTGGGAAGAGTGTGTTTCACCTGTATCAGTGTGCAAAATATGATGGTTCTCTGATCCCTTAATAGACTCCTTGGACTCCCTGAAACACTAATAGAATAAATATTAAAATAATAAGAAATACATTGTAATTTTGCCATTAACAACATTTACACACAATTGTGCCAATGATAGTGACCTGCCAGAGGGCTGGATTTGAAAACAAACAAATAAATGGAAGATGCACAACTACTGGCTTGATGTCGAGAGTGGAAATCTTGGATGTTTTGCATGCAGAGAAGCTAAAAGTTTGCTGCTTGTTGAACAGAAACCAGAGATACACATTATTGAAGACTGAATAAATGGTAGCAGTGCCCCAGATACCAAAAGGCCACAAAAATATAGTAAGTCTTGCTCAGAACTATACAAAGGTCTCCTATGCATGATAAAGATAAATAAACAAAATTTAGGACTCTCTGTTTTATTTCTGAGAAACCTTAGTCCAGCAAACATAAACAATCCATATGTAAAACAAAAATCATTATTTCTCCCATGGAAAAAATAGCAATGCTAACAGCTGTGCTTTGGGCTAAATGCTTATGTTGGCATGCTGACACCCTCACAATGACAATTTTACATGCTAGCACGCTGACATTTGTAATTAGCGCTAAACACAAAGTACAGCTGAAGTATTTTTCATGTTTTCACCAGCTGGTGCCACTAAATGAAAAGTCAAGAGATCACCGAAGTCAGTAGCATTCATCGTCTGGGAACCATGAATATCTGTACCTAAGTTCATGGCAATCCATCCAATAGTTGTTATATTATATATATATTTCAGTCAGTCTGGACCAAAGGTCTGGACAGGCTGACATTGCCATCCCTTGAGTTATGCTGTTAGTACAGCTTAAAATCACTAAACAGATTCTTTATTATTGAAACATCTGCACTTGCACTATACTCACATCTGGTCAGCAGATAATTTCAGAGAAGTCTGTCACCTTTTTAAACTTAAATCTCACCACAAGATCCATTTAGTATCTGTTCTGGATATCATATCATGATCTTCATCAGTATATGGGGTTTTGTATTATCATCATAGAAAACTCCAGAAAAGCTACTAAATGGACCTTGTGGTGAAATTGTTTTCTTCTGTTTCTGTTATTAAGAATCAAGAATGAACTTTGAACTGCAGATCTTTAAAACACGCATGGCATGGGAGCCCTGATTGTTGTAGTATGTCGCACACTGACCTGGAAAGATACTGTAATTGAATTGTAGGATTTATATATATATTATTTTATTTTATTTTATTTTTTGTGGGTCTATGAATGAACCTGACAAGATTTATGTCACATTATCAAGATGGTAAGCTCTTCCCTCCACTTTGTTCCTGCTGTCATGAACAGCTAATATCTGTGGAAGGTGCAGTGACAGGAGTAAAGAAATATTTTTTCAAATACAGATTCAGTGCTGTTGCACAGTATCTGGGTTTTAACTCTTATCACCTTCATAGCAAAATATAAAGGGCATGTCAATGTCATTGTAATGACTAACGCTGTCATAGTGCACATACAGATAAGCAGTCAGTCATGAGATATTTGAAAAAGTAAACAGAAATATGCAGTTCTGTTATGTCCAGGGTGCTGGGTGATGTCTGCATCTGCGGTAGATGTTGCCTCACAGGGAGTGTCAGAGCAGGTGAGGCAGCAGATAAATCGGACAATTTAATTGCAGCTGTCAGACTTGGAGGGAAAGGCAGTCATAAAGGCTCTGCTGGTATTGCTGTCAATCTCCCACAAAGCTCTCATAAGCAGATGATTTTGACACAAAAGAGGGAAGTGACTCTTCATGCAGCATATCTAATCTAGCATTTCTAATTAGAACATCTGAAGACCTCCTTCTTTTTGCTCCGCTGTAAGCGTGGCCCGAGAATGGCGGTGTAGGTCCGTCTGTCCAACACCAATTTCTCAACAACTACTTGACAGACTGCCATGAAATATTATTTGGATGTTCTGGGTCCTCAAGATATTTATCCAAATCGTTTTAGTGACCCTCTTACCTTTCCTTTAAGGCCAAATTCAGGCCAACATTTCCTCTTGTAGCAAGGAAATATCAAAATCTAATATGGCATATTATGAATATAATTTGAATAAAATAACTTTGGCCTTTCTTTCTTTGGATTCCCACTACTGTTGAAGCTGTAGAAGCATGAAAATAGTCATTATGTTGTCGGTTCTGTCCAACATGTCAGTACTGCAGGTTGCAGGGCTGAAGCCAGGATTTTAAAAATGACTGTGGTCATAAATCCAAATACCCCCAGCACCACCCCACCCATGAAGACAATTTTGACTAGCCTCCAAAAAATATATTATTATTCAAATGTTTTCTTTTATTCATTCATCATGTTTTCTGTAAATTGTGTCCTCCCTTAATGCTGTTTCAATGCATTTTCCACACTGTCACAATAGGGGGGGGGGGGATCAGAATCACCATGTAGAATTTGTGTATAAACTCTTCTTCATTGTTGAAATCACCAAATTCCTGGACAGGACACTGAGAACATGACCATGGTGCGCTAAATGCTAGATATGGCCCTAGTGGGCTGTGCTGAATTTTGCAAACTCTAGGGGCTACTAGTAGCTTTCAACCAATGACACAACTCCATGACAACTGAGCAAACTGCAAAAGAACATGAGATGCAGTTGAAGGCTCCAGAAAAAGCTTACTGGATATTAAGTTATTGTTTTTAATTTCTTTATTATTATTATTATTTTGGTGTTCTGAGTTGGATTTCTACAGTTAGAGATACAGACAGGAAATGTGGCGAAAGAGAGACAGCATTCAACAAAGGTCCCCAGCCACAGTCAGTATATGTCTTAACCACACTCCGCTAGCAGGACACACCTTGTCAAATGAACTTGCACGATCAACTGCACCCATGTCTGTGTTAACATCTATTCCCACAAATAAAAATAATTACGAGAGACACACTTTAAATGATAAGTGGATTGGAAGTACAGAGCCCCATAGATCATACATACAAGGCTAATTTTAAAGTTAACAGTCAGAACAACAAGGCAGCAGTAACTCAAAAAATATCCCTGATGAATGAAACACAACATTTACACACATTGATTTACAATACCTTGGCCATTTAGAGATATGAACTTGAATTCATTCCCTGGTCCATAATAAAGTTAATCCTTACCCTAACCTTAAGACTAAAAAAGACTTCAGTGCTACCCACAGTTAAACATGCTGTATACCAACCTTGCTTAAATCTTATATATGTCCTCAGCTATGACATCATAAACCACACATATTTAGGTGAAACCTTCAACCTGCTTGAAGCTTTGCTCCACTGAACCTACAAACACTAGATGGAATGGAAATGGATCCATCTGATTGACAAGTTTGCTGAGACAGTGATGGATGAGGCAGACTGCTGAAAACAACTCAATCAGTAAAGCAGTGCATGAATGAATTAAAAATCATTCATTTCTGTGGGATCCATCCAAATGTGTGATTTCATTCATTCATTCATTCTCTGCTGATTCACATAGCTGTGGATACAATTCTATTTGAATCAGATACCATGTGTTTTTATTGTGGCTTCAGGCAGGACATGCCTTCAGTGTGAACAGGCTGACGTTTGTTCGATTGTGGTGATTTGTTGTGGACAACAATAAAGCTCACCTCTGGATGTCATTCCTCTGCAGACCTCACATGTAACCTGAGCTCCATGCTCTCTCTCTCTCTCTGTTGTTTACACACACACGCGCGCGCCAGCACCTACTTAACCGTGTATAAAAATAGCTTTCAGTTTCTTACCCGCATTTCGTAGTTTACGGTTCCTAAGCACGGACACGATGACCAGCAGGTTTCCCAGGACATCCACCACAGTGGTGAAGATCAGCACGCTGGCCAGCGCCGTGATTGCCCATGCAGGGCGCGCTGCCCCTTGGTCCGGCCCCGGCCCCTGTTCCGTCCGGTTCTTCAACAGCAACTCATCCTCCGGCATGTCCCCCCCTCCCTTCACACCCCGCGGTCGGTGAGAGTGATCGCTGGCATGCTGTTTCACTGTGACAGCCAAAAATGTCAGTTGTGTCCCTCAGTGGCTGCGGGTTTTCTCTGCCCTGTCACTGCGTCCAGCCGCGTACCTGCGCCAGAGTCCGCCGCCCCGCTTCCAGTCCACCCGCAGCGGACCGCGGCCCGCCGAGACCCAAAGACAGTCCAGGGACCCTGGATGCTGAGAGCAGAGATGCGCCGCCTGAGTCTCCACACCTCCCCCTATTCTTTCCCCGGCTCTGTCTCTCCAGACCTCATGCTCCTCATCGCTCCTCTTCTCTGCCTCTCCAGACACTTCTCCCCCCACCTCTCCTTCCTCCCCCTCCTCTTCCCCCCTCCTCGGTTCTCTGTTGTCTATGGGACTGGAGGCAACTCTCCGAGCCTTCTCTGGCATTCCGTTGCGGTCTCTACAGCGACTGTGCTGTACTGTAGTGTACACTAGATGGCTTTTGTTCTGTGGTAATATGACAGGCCGTTTGAACATTTCATCCAGCTGTTTCACTGGTCACACAAATAAAGAATATAAGAATATGTATGTTTTAGTGATGATAGTTCGTTCCGGTTAGTATGACCTTTCATTCCTATTGAAACATAGTAAGCATGTCTCATTGAGCAAGATTTTGATGAGCAAATAGAGGACATCTCCACAGCACAGACATTCCTCCCCTTATCACTTAATTATATAACTGAACATCTCTTTTTGATAAAAAATCACTTACTTTGCATTGCCCATATAGTTTTTTTCTGTTTCCATTTTGTGTAATATTCTATGGATCTTGACATAATCTTGTTTGTCTCATTTTAAGGATGTTTTTTTTATTACATGAATTATTAATGTGATAACTGTTTCAAGTGTTTTCTCAGACTTCCATTTTCATTGGTTGTTGCAGTGTGGCTCTAGTGTAAATATGTTGTTGTTTGATATTGTGAATTTGATTCCCAATGAAAGTCCATGGCCAAAACTTACTTAGGAAACTTATTATACTCAGTACTGACAGTATGAGGGGAATTCAACATTTTGTTTTGCATTTCATTTTCCTATTCCCTATTAAACTGATGTAAAATATAGTCTTTGAAATGCAGTGAAACTGTACAGAAGAGCCACAAATCAGTGGAAAAACACAAATAAATGAATAATGAAACAAAACAAATGCAGATGCTTTCATATAGCGTACCATATCATCATCACCTCATCAGATGGATTATCAATGTTCTCACCAACAGAACTCAGATGGTTGTGATAAATATAGCTTCTGAATCCCGTGTACTTCCACAGGCTCACCACAGAGTTGTGTCCTTGCTACTTTTTCTTTCTACTGTTTTTTATCTTGTATACAGATGATTGTAAATATAAAAATCATATTATACAATTTACTGACAACAGTGTTGTGTCTATTCTTAGTCAGTCAGATCAATCAATTAGTATGAACCCATACTAAAAAAATGAGTGAACTTTTTTTAATTTAAATGTATCCACAACCGATGGTGCTATTGTTGTTATTGTTTTTATGATTACTGTAACACTTTCATGACTCTCTTGTTTGTTATTTTGACCCTGTAAAGCACCTTGTAAACCTTGTTTAGGAAAGGCCCTATATACATAAAGTGTATTATTATTAAAACTAAAGAAGTGAACACTTGTCTTCCAACAATTATTCATGATGCAAGTGTTGAAATTGTCCAGATCTACAAAATAGTAATTTTAAACCAAACTAAAGTTTCCCTAACCATAAGTCATTATTTTAACCTAAACCATGATCTTTGCCTAAACCTAACCAAGTTGTTTTTGTGCCTGAACCTAACCAAATCATACATGGACATGTGTCCATGTATCATCCATTCATTCAATTATTTCATTCAATCTGGAAAACAAAAAACAGGTCAGAATTGAATTTTTTGCATTTGAATGTCAAACCGATACAAAGTTATGCTGTGATGTCCTGATGGGAGTGGTCCACAAGTCACAGGCTCACTGAGTAGTTCAATGAGTATGAAAATGATGTGAGCCACATGGCTTTCACAGTCACCAGATCTCAACCCAACTGTTCACCAGATCTCAACCCAACAATTTTGTCGGACATGTTAGACAGCGCTCTCCACCACCATCATCAAAACATCAAATGAAGGAGTATCTGTTGGAAGAATGTTGTTCATCCCTCCAGTAGACTTCCCCACACTTGGAGAATCTCTGACAGGGAGCACTGAAGCTGTTCTGGATGCCCATGGTGGAATAACATCTTACTAACACACTGCATGTTGGTTTGTCCTTTTATCTGTCACCAATCTTTATGTCTAAACAACCTATAACTTCAAGCAATCGTTTCTCAGTTAAACTAACCCACCAAGTTGTGATGTTGTATAAAATATAGTTTTTGAGATGCCTGTGAAACTGTACAGAACAGCGACAAATCGTTTTTGTCAAATCAAATCGATAATTACATCATATTAGGTTGAATACCAATTGCCATTTGACCAGAATCAGCAGTTTCATAAGTGAATTTGTGAAGTACAAGTACTGTACTCTTTTCCCAGGATTTCTTGGCATAAATGAAATTAGTTTCTTACCATAGAACTGGATCATTAAATATAGAATAATGTTTATTATAATTTTCTGATGTTTTCCCTTCCATATTTATTAGTTTATGTGGTAGGAGAGCAATTTCTTTTACAATATCTTTGAGGTGGACAAACACACTGCCATCCTGCTGATGACTGACAGCTTTGATTGAGCTCCAGACTAATCCAGAGGACCGCTGCAATATTGCAAATTATTTCACTTTTAAACTTGACTGATCCTGTTGCTGTGTCAGGAGATTTAAATAATTAATGGAATTACCAATGCTGTGCCACGTCCGCAAATGGACATCTCTGAATTTGGAGATGCACATATCGAATGCACATATTGCTGCTGTGTGGCTACAGGTGTTCAATAAACTCAAAGGACAGAATCCTACATGCAGCCACATGTGGGCAACAACATCAGGTGTTCATTACATTTCTGACCTCAGATTACATTCAGTGACAAGTGTCATTACTGTTTTAGAAAGACTTAGGCATTTGCTCATTACTAACTCTGCCTTAATCACATTAAAAGTTGCATTGGACATTTCAATCAGTAATTGAAGAGAAGAATGAACGAGGCTTAACTCAACATACATGAAAGCGTTTGTAATTTTGGGGAGGACTGTGTGTGTGTGTGTGTGCTTGCCACCAGTTTGTGCTCTCGGTTTATGGCCCTCCCTTGGTGCTGAAATGTGGAAAAAAAGTCTGACATTCAGACATTGTCCTGTGTGCGGGGGAAGCCTATATGTAATGTTGTTGATCCCTCAATTCAACTCGACACTTACTTATGATGTAAGACGCAGCACAACCTGTAACGTTACGCAATACATCTAAACATGCTGCGCAGCTCTGTGGCCACAGTAATGCTCTCTGGGATTGCAGAATGTGGCAGATGAAAAAGATTGGAGGGCACACCTGTCTAACTTCTAGTAGACCACCGCATCACCACCTGGGAAGGGTTCTGCTCATCCTCAGATCGCTCCAATTCAGACGCCCACTGTGACTCTGATGATGCATCCTCCACATCAGTCTTTGACCACCAACAGCCCACACTGGGGATACACGACCCCTGTAATGTCCACATCAAGATGAAAATAGAGTATTCTTCATTGACAAAAGTAGCAGCATTTTCTGTAATTTTACAAAAAATGACTTTTGTTATGGTGATATGTCACTGTAAAATGTATAATTGCAAGAAAATATATGACTAAGGAAAGAACTATTTTGTCATTTTGCATACCTTAACCACTACTTTACATATATAAACTGAAAAACCCAGGTATTGACTATACTATGAGACAGTTAGAAACTAAATTTTAACAGATTCTGACTTTCATTTTCTATCTTTCTATCTTTAAATTCCCTTCCTTTCTGAACTCAGACAGGAATGCCCTAACTAGCCATCAAACATGTTAGCAAGCACTAACAGCCAGCCTATCCTGAATATCAAAACCTTGTTAGGAATTGGTGCTGCCACTCTGTTAGTTTTTTTTTTATCTCAGTAATGCATCTTTATCAATCATATTTTGCTTCTGTATATCTTTGTAGTGCTGCCATCTGACTTTATTGTGAGCTTTGTCTTTTCAAAAAGTAAATTGAGCATGTTTTATGAGACATGTCTCATAGGGTATTGGACTCTCTTTAAACCCAAGTAGGTGCGGAATAGGTTTCCCCAAAATAGAGCAATCAGCGAGGCTGTACTATGCATGGTTCTAAATGATAAAAAACTACATGGACTTATAACCCGTTTATTAATACCTACTTACATGCAGTATTGACATATTCTGTCTGATGCAATGCTTTCAAAGGCCAGAATGTTGGTTTGACCAGAACTTTATGGGACCCGCATGGTTCCAAAACCCATCAGTAGAATATTTTCAGATTTTCTGATCTAAATCTGACTCAAGTGAATCAGGCAAATCAATATAAAAAATGTTGTGTGTATGTGTGGCTGTGACAAGTGAAAAGTGACTCCTGTCTTGTTAAGACATTTTGTCATTTCTTCCACTGTATGCTGCACAATGTGTTGGTATTTTATATAAATTATTTGATGAGACGATAGCCTCAATACTTGAGTCTGTAATGTTGCCCTCTCAAAGAGAGGAAAGATATTTTAGATCATTTGAAGTCTGGGTGGTACATGCAAGTGTTTCACCATTCCTTAAATACAATTGATTGCATAATTAGTCATGTGACCACCAGCAAAAATAAATCAATAAGTATATAAACAATCTGCACCAAATATTTACCATTTCATAAGTTCAACAGTAGTAAGTACAATGTTGAAAAGTTAATTAAGTATATTTTTGACATATTGAGTTGAAAAATAAGAATGTTTTCTTGTTATTGTGGTAACATGTAAGCCAAATAATGGCAAAATATTTTTACATTAGTTCCTCATTATGGTCTTTTGACAGTCATGATGTTTAAATGGTTATGACTCTTTCCTCTGTTGTATACCGCAGGGAGTTCTCCCCTGACATCTGGACGCTTGATTGCAGTGGACCAGACCATGGTGGACGACCATGTTCCAAATGTTGGTGATGCCCTTGCAACATACTACTGCCTCAACAACTGGGAGCAACTCTGGATTTCTTGCAGAGGTAAGACTTAAAGTGTAATTATTGTAAGTCATTCTATCTTAAGAGTGGAGGTTTGGACACATTATTGACATAATAAGTGCTTCCGATGATTATGAAAACGATAAGTGAGAGAAAATGATTATTGTGCTGCATTCCGTTTTGTCTTGGGTTGTAAATCCACCACACCCCTTTCCTTTGCAGCAGTGCACTTTCCCACTCCCTAAAAGCCCAAACTCACTCTTAGCCAGGCTATGGCATGTTTACTTCAGCTCGATCGGTCGACAAGAAAGTAAAACCAATTCAGTTATTTGGAAAAACTTTGGTTTCAAGTTTGGACCAAAACTGCCAAAATCAGTAATAAATATGAATAAATGTCTCATTGGCATACATTTCTTTAGGCATTTCTGCTTCATTATGCAAATGAGGAGGCAGTCATTCTAAGTGTGTCATGGGGAGCCTTTTTCTTTCTTCCTTGTCGGATCTGTTTTCCTGGGACTACTGCTGCACCGAGGAGCCGCACTGCTGCACGCCGGCCACAGTGCACCACAGGACGGATAGACATGTTGCCAAGGTCCACCACTTTCACGGGGCAGCCCAGTGTGGTGTCAGTGCTGGTAGCTGCTGAGGCAAGAGTGGGCCGTGTGGCCACCGCTCTTGCCTCAGTAAGCAACTTGTGTAGTGGAATGTGGCTAAATCAGAAAGCTATGCAGTATAATGTTTGCAGGTGCGTTAGCTAACTATAGTAGCTTAGCATGAGAAGGGACACTGAGATAAACCCACAACATTGAGTTTGTCCTCTCTGGTAGACATATGGTGCTACAATAATCCTTTGACATGCTGAAATCTAATGTTTTTAGCTAGCTACAGGCATTTTGTTAGCATTTCAGCCTTTGGTTACATATTGTGGCAGCGATTGTTTATTTATGATACATAACAACTTTTTATTTGTATCTACAATGGTTTGATATTATGTTTTCAGTTCAAATTATGTTATGGCAAAAAAGCCATAATATTGTTTCAGGGGCGGAAAACAAAAGCTGTTGTTCCCACAGAGATTGTTGGTGAGACTTGTTTTAAAAAATGGTGAACTAATGAAAAAAACAGGGTTAAGTGTGAAAAGTATGCCAAAGCATTTTAAAGCCATTGCTAATTACTTCTTGCAATATACTGAACAAAAGAGTTTGTATGTTGTGGTGCGAATAATAGTAAATACAAACAAGAATCTTTTTTAATTAAATAATTTTTAATTTGTATTGTGAAATGTTTTCAAATTGTTGCTACAGGAATAAAGTTAATAATGTAAGATTGTTTTTATATTATTATTATGTTATATTTCAGTCATTTTAAAGTATTATGCAGACAAATCTTATCCTACTTCAATAAGATAATTCTGTTTTTTGCAGTTAATATTTTTTTAAATGAAGAATAAATCAGACTAAAAGCACAGTTAACCTACATTTAGAGAAAGACGATGCATTTATTTTGACAGTTTATTAATGTATTTGAATTGAATCTTGAAAAATTGAATTTTCTTTTTCACAAAACCTCTGACACAACTTATAATTGGGCTTTTGCAAAGTAAAATTACATGTTTTTTTTTGTGTTTTATATGTAAATGATCTTAGATTTATGGTATTTTTTGTAATAACAATAGTAATTATCTGTACTTTTTTTTATCTGTAAGATTTTCTTTATCATTTTTTAAAGATAATTATTCTGTTTTTTAGAGGTATATTGTCAGGATCCTAAGGACTCATGTGGACTTGTGTGTTTTTTGGGGTTTTGTGTTTCCTGTTTTATTTTGTAATCCCTGTTCTTGTTTTCTTGTGTATTGTTTACTTCCTGTCTTTGTTCTTTCCCGCCTGTGTCTTGTCATGCACCTGTCTCCTCCCTTATATATACCGGTCCTTTCCCTTTGTTCTCTGTCGGGTCATTAGTTTGAGTTTGCCTGCCTTGTGTTTAATGCGTTCTGTTTCTCGTCATGCGATGTTCCAGTGATTCCCTGAGTGTGTTCGCCTACGTTTGTTCAAGGAGATATTTGTGAGTTTTCTGTTGGACAATAAACCTTTGGACATCGTCAACTTTCCTGCCTGTCTGCATTTTGGGTCCTCTCTGCTGTCATGATGGCAAACCGTAACATATATGACCCTATTCTAAAAATTAATATATGTTAAAGGTAAAAGATTTATTAATTATAGGGATATTTCTTGTAACATTAGATTAATGGATGATTAATTTTAATTATGGTAAAGGAAATTACAGGGTTTTTACATTTTCTGTTTTTTTTTAACTGACGGTACTTTTCTGTTTTTCAACAGACATTTTCCGGCACCCCTGCTGCCAGAAAATTATAATTTTTTTTTTTTTTTTACACTTTTGTTGTTTTTTTTACAGTGTATGTTTGATTTATCTTCACTGATTGGTGTTGAAGTGAAACATAATGTGCTGTTATGTTGTACATATGGTATTTCTTAGTAGCCTATTGCTGTATATTGCTTGTTTTTAAAGTTATGTTCCGTTTGTAAGTCATGTATTCTCCTCTTGTTCTATTCAAGGCCAAACTTAAGGGGTACAGACACAACAAACTCAAAAGCAGGGTTCCGGTGGAGAACACAGCCCAGGAAGACCCACATGTGAAGAAGGGAAGAGCAGAAATCCAAAACAAGGAGAATCCTAACAAAATAACCTCCAACATTGCACAGCTCACAACCTCGATGACTGAAGGGTTTTCTCTTCTGAGGCAATTGTTTCAGCAACCTATTTACAATATGCCTCCCCATATGCCACCATATTACGCACAACCCAAAGGTAGCACTTATGCTTGTGCACAAATACATGCACCCCCACCTCCACCTCACCGAACACACACAGTCTCACCTCCAACACCAAATACCACACAACATCCTGCGTGATTCTCCCACAGGCAGGCTCTGTTCCAAGATGACGACGAGCCATTTGAGTAAATTCTAATGTTGCACTTACATACATACATATACATACATACATTGTTTATAGGTGATAGCCTAATGTTGCAGTTGGCCTAAATTGTTGTTATTTGAAGTAATAATGCACCAAGGCATACTTTGTTTACAGTTAATAAATGTTAATGTTGCTACTGAACATTAACATAACAAAAAACTAAATATGCAACTCCATAAACATATTTATGTAGAACATAAAAAAATAAAACTAATTTAGATGTCACCACCAGTGATTAAGGTTAAGGGTTCAATGAATTTTGTAACCACCCTTCTGACTCTCTTTCCCTCGGCTTCATTGCTGTCACTTCGACAACATTTATTCTGTGAGGGGGGCACGTATTCCTGGTCAAATTGCATGGCTGTCATCAGTCTGCTGTCATCAACAGTATCTTTACAGTCCTTGCAATAATTTTGTAGGACTGAAACTGGGTTTCTTTTTTTTTTGGATCAATTTACGTTTAATGGGATAGGGTCTTCGTCTTCCACAATTCCTTTGTTTAAGGCAGGGATATGGACATTCTTGAAATGAATTCAGTGAACCAACTGGGAAGTCGAGACACTTGAGCGTCATGAACGCTTCAGGGCCATTAGATCACAACATCGATAAATTCGTACCTATAGTATAAGATAAGATAAGATAAGATAAGCCTTTATTGTCCCACAGCGGGGAAATTTTTACAATTTTATACAGTATAGTATAAATGTAAATCGGGAATTTAAAATACGTGTGTGGAAATGGTCTCCGGCAGTTCGTTTTTTCGTATGAAATCAAAAACGGAAAAATCATTTTTGTTGTAAGAAACAAAAAAAATAAAAATGAGAGAACCAAATTAAAACAACGGTCCAATTTTGTTTTTTGCAAATTCCTTTTTCAGTTTTCCTTTTAGAATTGAAGAATGAAGAAAGGCAGACAGGTGACACGGAAGTAAATGTACATTTATCAAAATAAAAGCCAAGAGGATGGAATGGCCATTGTATAAAAGTGTAACATTATGCAAGCACAGGATCTAAACCAGGGTAACAAAACGAAAAATAAATAAATGCATAACAGGAGAGGTCCCCGCGTGTTACCAAATTATAGAGAACGGGATCGTGACGTGAGTAATGCAAGGAATTGTGGTATTTTAGGACATGGAAGCCACGCTAGAGACCGAGTAGTAGTAGTAGTAGTAGTAGCGTAGTAGTAGAGGTGAACGCTTGCTGTATTATCAACTGCCATAACTGTTCTCACTACTGGCACGGGAAACTGATTGCTAATTTCTGCAGAGAACTGTAAAAGTATAATTGAAATGCCTATATTGCAAATGTAGGGAAGCACTCCTAGCTGTTTGAAAAAGTTTACACAAATTGCCTACTCCCCTTGTTAATTGCTTACTATAATAACATACAATTTAGAATGTGAAAATATGTAAAACCATGTGTCAAAATATAAAAAGTGTATGTTTAGTGAATTAACACAATTTTAAAACAATTGTCTTACATTATGAGCAGTTCATAGAATGATTGCCTTTGTCTCCCACTAATCAGCTAATTGTTTATGGTGTGTTCATAGACTGTATATATAGATATAGATATAGCCTTCAGCTATCAAGCTCCTCTCCTGTGGAACCAGATCCCAGTTTGTGTACGGGAGGCGGACAACCTCCTCACATTTAAGAGTAGGCTTAAGACTTTCCTCTTTGATAAAGCTTATAGTGGGGCTGACACAGGTGACCCCTGAGCCACCCCTTAGTTATGCTGCTATAGGCCTAGACTGCCGGGGGACTTCCTATGATGCACTGAGCTCCTCTCTCCTCCTTTTCCTCTCCATCTGTATGCCCTCATATCCCATCAATGCCTGTTATTAACTCAACTTCTTCCCGTAGTTGTGTGCTTTCTCTCCACTCTCTCTCTCTCTCCCCCCTTCTGTTGCTTTCTGCAGATGTTTCTGCCTCCGGAGCTGTTGGGTCTGGGTCTGTGGTTGCGGCCGCCTGCTGCTGTGGGGAATAAAATTAGATAGAATCAATGAACACTGGAAAACAAATACTAACTGTTTGATAATGATTGTTTTAACAGATCACTGGAAGTCTAATACCGAGTGTAATTGTATAACATAGTATTAATGAGCACAAGCAGCATAGAATAAACAGATGAAGAGACATCAGAGCATGACTAGCAGCAGAACAGATGCATTAGCTATCACATGCTTACATGAGCAGGAGTACGAATGACCTAAGGGAAAACCCCTATGAAAAGACCCAATGTAAAGATAGGCGGTAATAAACTAAAGGACATGAGAAAAACATCAGATGACTGTTAACTATGAATAAAGAATGTGGAAAACATCAGATGTTTAACCAACCCTTAGGGGAAATGGAAGGTACCAAGAAGGACACTGAAAGCACATGTTTTTTAAAACAAGAAGGACACTGAAAGCACATGTTTTTTAAAAAATAGACTCAGCATTGTGGTCAGACACCATTATCTACGGACCAAAGAGGATGAGCCCTTAGGACTTGGAAAACACCTAGCAGATGACACGATTGTTTATTGTGAACCAAGTACATCAGATGACTTGGAGTGTTGACCACTGGAGAAATGACACCATTGTTTCTCAAACACAGGAGAATGGATAAAAAAGAAAATAATGGTGTCTAATAGAAGTGGTAACTCAAGGTCAGGAGGAGGTACTAAAGTTGTAAAACCACAGAAGGAGGGGTTCCAGAAAGAGTATACAAGGCAGGATCTGTGCATTGAAAGATCAGTACTTCCATGGAAGGACTCATGTTTGCTGTACTGCTTGCTTTGCTTGAACAGTAAACTTTGCTCACATCTGAACTCTTTTTGACTCAGCGTTTTATTGGTGACTGTTAGTCTCTACAGTGTGGTGAAGATCCTGAAGACATCTGGCCCAGCTTCTTGATTTTTCCTCCACATTACATTGGCGAGCCAGCCAGGAGAGGCCGTGGGGCTTGGATGAGGCCACTGCAGCTCTGACAACGGGGGTGCCCCATAATACCGGTAAGCAGAGCCACTTTTAATTCTGCATACACTTGTTGTTTTGAGCACAGTGTGTCATCGCCCAGGTCACAGACGATGCGTTGCCTCTCCTCCAAAGATCCTAGATTTAAAGTAAGAGTTTTGATGTGATTTGTGTGTTGACTGACTTGACTGACCGGACTGTGACTGTATTTTGCATTGGGAAAACTGGGATTAGCAGGATTTAGCATTAGCATGTTGATTGGGCCTAGTGGCATGTTAGCTTAGCATTAGTCACATTGAGGAAAAAGCTGAAATTGGTGTCCTGGGATATCAGGAGGAAGTAAGCATTCCAAATTAGCTAAGTAGCATAGCATGTTAGCTTGTTAGCATTGTAAGGAAGGTTGAAAACAACATCACTGGCACCTAGGGGGCAGGAAGGTGTAGCATACTAGCCTGTTTTCAGAGCATTAGCATGAGCTTAGCATTTTAGCATTAGAAGTAAAGCCTTAGGTAGCATCCCTGATACCCGGTGTGAATAATAATACCCCATGTTAGCCTGATAGCCGGTTAGCTTAGCATAAAAAGTGCACTAAAAGACAGATATATATATATATTTTTAGAATCAGGAGATCTAGTTGATTCTGAAAAATAGTATAAATAGCTTGTTAAATGAAAAACTTTATAGCAAAATAGTCTGAGACTTAGAATATAAAATAGAAAAGTCCTGCGGCTACCGCTTCCCTGTATCAGAGAAGGTCTGCATGGGTAGGCATCTAGTATAAGTTAAAGTCTTGTGGATACCGCTACTTTATTGAATGATTTGAAGTAGGTCTGAACGGGCAAGCATAAAGAAAACCACATCTGAGGATACCGCCGCTGAGACGTCTGAGGGTCTGTACGGTCAGATGATGGGAAAAAACACCTGCGGATACCGCTCCTAGGTAGGAGGTCTGCACGGACAGGTAGTTAAGAAAAGAGAAATATAAAAAAGCTGTGGCTACCGCTCCTAAGGTTAGGAGGTCTGCACGGGCAGCAAAAGAGATTTAAAAGATATTAAGAGAAGAATTAGAGTCACTGAGGTCAGTGACAGCCGGCTAAAAAGGAGTGAATGTGACGTCATGAGTGAAAGAGGGATTGTGTGAGTAAAAAGTACGGTGGGAGTATACAGAAGTATAAAGTTTAATGTAAAATATATGCGCAAAATTGAATAATTAACGCTCGAGTTATTATATAACGATAGTAGTCGCTAGGATATATATGTATATATATATATATATATATATATATATATATATAAAATCAAACAACATTAAGATGGGAAATCTGATGGAATAAGAGGGTAAAAACATCTAAAGTGACTGAATTTGGTGGTGCACCTGTAAATAAACCTGTACTGTAAATGGCTTGAAAGTGTTTTTAGTGTGTAGTAAAATAGTTGTAGTAAGTGTCTCATGTGTATGATAGTTGAACAAGTCCTGTAAATAAATAATCATTGAGCTGGCAGACGTGCCAAGAGTGGCTGTGGAGGAGGATGAGATTGATCTGAGCAGAGTAATCAATCAAACAAATATAGGTAACAGGATATTTTTGAGCATTTTTGTGGCAGCATGTGTACTGATATGGGTAGTTGTGATTTGGAGGGTTTTTGAAATCAAATGGATGATGTCGAGACTCAAGGTCTTAGAACACATTTCTGGTTAGAAAGAACATATGTGGATCAGGATGGAGTAGAGCATTATCAGGATGCACAGTTGATTAATTTGAAGCTCTGGCAAATTACTAAATGGGTCAATTGGCAAGAGGTGCATGCAGATTTTCCTCATATATTGTGGAAACCATTTTTACAGAGGCTGTGGACAGTGACTACTCTAGCACAAGTGCTAGAATATTTGTGTCAGGACCCTGAAGGGATAGCTACACTCCCACTTGAGCCATTCCTTGGTGTGCCTGAGGGGTTTCAAATAGAAGGAGAACACAGGCCTCTAGTCAACCCTCGGTTGTGCATTAGTGTGGTCCCCCGACGAGTAAGGTGGGAGGCAGGAATCTGGGCAGATATAATCAAGAAACCAGGCACAGGGGGAGCTGAGCAGTTAGAGTGGGAGCCAGATTTGTTCTCACGAAGAAAGTACAAAACAGGCGCAACAGCAGAAAAGATATTGGTATTAATAAGAACCAGGGAACTGGACAGTCAGCCAGAGATTCCTAGAGCTCCTAGTGTTAGACAAGGATATCTGGGAACACAAGATACCATGGGGAAACAAGATAAAAAAGAGAAAGTTACTACACCAGTACAGCTGATCATTAATAAACATCCTGAACATAAAAAACAGATTCTAAAATGCATGAAAGCATGGAATAAAAGGACAACAGGAGCTCAACAGTGACCTCTTGAGGGGACCTTCGACATTGCAAGCTGTGAAGAGGTCACCACAAATATAAAACACTACAAGGCATCAGATAGTAGCAACAAAAGAGTAGGGAAAAGATAGAAGGAGAGGGAGGTGCTGAATTGGTTCAAAGAAGAGAGTGCTGCATACACGCAGACCATCAAAACCATGAGAGCAATATTGAATGAGGAAAAAGGAGGGCCAGAACAAAATACAGTAAAGCAGTCATCAGCACCACTCGGCATAGATCAGCCAACATGGACAATAGATCCACCGCCTTATCCTGAACAGAAAAATCCATTCAAACGAGTGGGTAAGTTGCTCGGTATAGGGCAATATCCGGTACATGGGGACCCAAACTCACCTGAAGACATAGACAGTGTAGAAATAACAGGGGATATCAGTATAGAGGGAAAAGCAACATTGACAATCAGAAAAGAGGGAAATCCAAATCTTGAGGAACCGTTGTGTGACTACGCAGCTCTGCTGAAGCGAGATGCTAGCCCAGAGGGAGATCAATACCACATACAAGATAGAGAGGAGTATCAAAAACTGGACTGTAAGAAAGGGAGACAGTACCCATCTGAGCATCTACAGGTAGAGACAAGCCAAAGAGAATCGCGAGACAAACCATGGTACACATCCACACCTAAGTCAGGTAGTGTGACACCCTCAAAACCAAAAAAGGTTCAGCATACTGAACCAGAGACAGGCACAAGTAGCTCAAGTGAAGGATCAGATAGTGGTGAAGATACAGATCAGGATCACAAGAAAAAGGCAAAAGGGGTGTCAAGATTAGTGCATGGGAGCATTTGGCTGGAGGATCGGGGGACAGCAAAAGGAAGGGAAAAAGCACGTGAGCGAGTCAGGAAGGAAGACATGAAGAAAACAAATGAACTTTTGGAAAGGTCGCGAGTAACACTGGAAAGAACTCGTTTGGATAGAGATTGTAGGGAAAGGGGGTTAGAAGAAGCCCGCAGACAAAGCCAAAAACTGGGTGAAAAGATGCAGGCACGAAGGGAACTTGATAGGGCATGTGGTACACTTAGAAGTGGAAAGCCATACTCACTTCCAGCAGTTCAGAGTGCAGATGAAGAGGATGAACCATTTGATATTTTACAGTGCCCACTATTGACTAAATCAGGAACTACACGGTATGTACCGTGGTCATTTATGGATATGGAAGGATTGGTTCAGAAACTGCCAGAGCTCACAGAGGGCGCAAATAAGTGGATCACTGCTCTTGAAGAAAGTAGAGCAGGAGAGAGGTTAGCCTTAGGTGATGTCAAGGCTCTTTTGATGAAAGTAGCAGGAAAGCATGTCACAGAGGAAGTATTTGTATCGGCAGGATTAGCACTTGTGGTACAGGGTAATTCAGCAGATCAGGTGGGTTTTGGAGGTCATAGAGCACAGATTTGGGAGAAACTGCATCAGAAGTTTCCTGAAAGGATGGATCCCTCAAAATTGGAGGGAGAGCGGCTGGGGGAAGATGAGTGTCCCACTAAATATTTGTATGCTTTCCAGCGAAAATGGAAGGCAGAGACTGGGAGTTTATGGGATGCTAACCACACGACAGCTAGTCTGTTTAAAGTGATGGTAAAGAAAAGTATGCCATCAGAGGTGCAAGACCGTTTGAATAATGTAGTGGGCCTGATGAAAATGCCATGGGAACTGTTTCAAGAACACATAGTACACTATGTAGAGCAGTATAGGAGAGACAAGCAGAAACAGGAGGAACAAAACAAACAGTTGGCTAATAAATTAACTCAACTACAGGTGGGAGAGCTAACGAAAAATAAAAAAGATAAAGGCAAAGTTCAATCTCCACTACAGGTGCAACCGGAGGTTCAGGTACAGGCTCCTGTGATAACCATGACAACCCTACCACAACCTCAACCTCAAGCAGCTCCACCCGCTGCTCCTCCATTAGCAACGGGTATGGGAATGAGTTATGGTCCTCCAGCACAGTATCAGGGTCAATGGCCACAGGGCAGTTATGGTCCTCCACGGGGTAGAGGGCGTGCGATGGCTAGGGGAGGTCCAGATCAGAGAGGAGGATGGAGAGGCAAGCAGCGTTCTTTCTACTATGCACAGCCACCTCCAGGACAGGAGCAGGGACAGGGGCAACCAGACCTGCAACAGATGCAAGGCATGAATTGGCAAAATAGCAATGGGATGTGTTGGGGTTGCTATCAGCCTGGTCACCTAAAAAGGGATTGCCCTACTAATCCTTGGGAGGGTCCAGCTGCAAACTGGCAACAATAGGGAGGCCCGGAGGAGTCAGAGGGGAAAAGGATGCTGCCAGCAATATCAGTGCATCCTCAGGAAGAACCCACAATAGCAGTTGTTATCAATCAGCAAGAACATGCATTTATGGTAGATACGGGTGCCACATATTCCTGTATTGGCAGAAAAGGCTCTGGTCTTCCCCTCTCAAGGTCATCAGTAAAGACATTAGGCTTCTCCGGGAAAAGTCAAATAATACCTCTTACAGAGCCAGTGCTCATGTTAATTGGCGGAAAAGCGGTTGTTGCACAATTATTGTATTCAGAAAATACCCCAGTTAATCTAATAGGGTGAGATATACTATGCTCGTTGAATGCTAGCATAATGTGTACACCAAGTGGGATTCATATTAGTTTTCCAGACTCTCCTGATTCAGCACAATTAATGATGTCAATGTTGGCACCTGAAGCGACACGACCACTTCCAGACAGCTCATTGGTTTATTGGATGCGGTTTATGCCACAAGAATCAATGTTACAACATCAGTGGAATCAGTGGAGAGATTGGGTCAAAGCTCAGGTGGGTGAAGCACAGGAGCCTACTCTACCACTGCATTGCACTATGAAGTTTGATAAAGATCAATCAGACACCAATTATGCTGAATGCTGGCAGGAAGTGGTTAGTGGAAAAACTTTCCATATCATAACAGAAGACATATATGTGGGACTACAAGGAGTGGCAGCAGCTGTTCATCTCCCAGAACCGTTGTCATCTTGGTTTCAAGTTGAGGGTTCAGTGCCACATGTCACGTTACTGATTACAAAAGGGAATAACTCACAGGATTTAGGTCCAATGATGAAACAAGCACTACAGGTGCAGACCTGGACTCAAACGCCTAATCCAAATCTACATGTTTCAGCAGACAAACAGTTTATCAGAATAGCAAGCAAAACTGGTGATCAAGGGCTCGCTGAAGCAGTTTATGTAGAACAAACAGATGACAAAAACATTCTGCAGATGCCATGCACTGCAGAATAGGAAACGCTGTTACAACAAGTCCCAGATTGTTTGTGGTCTCAACATAAGACGGATGTTGGGCTCGTGAAAGCAGCCCAGCCAGTACAAGTTACATTGAAACCAAATGTTAAGTTGCCTTATCAGAGACAATACCCACTCACACCACAAGCAATGGCAGGTATCAAACCCACAATTGAGGGACTACTAAAAGCAGGAGTATTAATAAAAACAAAAAGCCCGTGCAACTCACCCATTTTTCCCATTAAGAAGCCACATTCAAACGATTATCGTTTGGTACATGATTTGCGCATAGTCAATGCTGTAGTGCAGGCAGAGATACCAGTAGTACCAGACCCCCATACTTTGCTCTCAAACATTCCACCAGAGACTCGATGGTATACAGTGATCGATTTGTGCTCTGCATTTTTTAGCGTGCCATTACACCCAGATTCACAATATCTGTTTGCATTTACCTACCAAGGTCAACAATATACCTATAGTAGGACCCCACAGGGGTTCTGTGACTCACCCTCGATCTTTAATAGAGTGTTGATGGAGGCGTTACAACATTTGGATATTGAGAGCACACTGATACAGTATGTGGATGATCTACTGATCTGTAGTCCCAGTAAAGAACAATGTCTTAAGGATTCATTGGCAGTATTAACAACATTCGCAGAAGGGGGGCATAAAGTCAGTAAAGACAAATTGCAATTCTGCCAAGAAGAGGTGGAATATTTAGGCAGACGGTTGAGTGGAGAGAAACGGTTCATAGCTCCATCTCAATTGCAGACTGTGATGCAGGCACCAAAACCTCAGACAGTATCGCAGATGCTTTCATTTTTGGGGATGGCGGGATATAGCAGACAGTGGATTTGTGACTATGCCTTTAAAACAGCTCCATTAAGAGCTATGATTCGAACAGCAGGGCAAAATAATAACAAAGCTCAGTTGCAATGGACTGAGGAAGCTCAGGCAGCCTTCCTAGCACTCAAATCTGACATGCAAACTGCTCTGGCATTAGGAACTCCTAATTATGGCAAACCATTTCATCTATATGTAGCAGAGCGTGCAGGCTATGCGAATGCAGTGTTGATGCAAGATACGCCCACAGGCAAGCAACCATTAGCTTATTATAGCACCAAGCTAGACACAGTGGAGCAGGGACTGCCACCCTGCTACCAGGGATTGGCTGCTGCGGCATTTGCATTCCAAAAAGCTTCAACAGTTACCATGGGGCATCCAGTGACTCTGTATACCTCTCATCAGCTGTACGCATTGTTGACTAGTCCTAAGTTTGTCTTGAATCAGCCCAGAAAGACGGGTTATGAGGTTATCTTAGCAGCACCTGAGCTCCATATCCAGAGATGCAATACAATCAATCCGGCAACTCGACTTGTGCTGCCCAATGAAGGGGAACCCCATGACTGTACAAAGCAGACTGAAGCTTTCCTCAAACCACGTATGGATATGTACAACGAGCCGATTAGTGCAGATGTAACGATGTTTGTTGATGGCTCATGCTTTAGGGATGAAAAAGGCAACCATGCAGGTTATGGAATAGTACAGTTAAATGCTGATGAGCAAACGTTCTCCCAAATACAAAGAGCGGACGGAACACCCATTGTTCATGGGATGGCAATTGCACAGTTGCTGGAAGCGATTCACCTACCAGCGGCTGTGGCAATTATCAAATGTCCAGCCCATCAGAAGACAAACACGCTAATTGCCAGAGGCAATAATGTCGCAGACGAATTAGCAAGACAGGCAGCTATTGGGTCATCAGTTCTGCCTATAGTTATGGCTGAAGACCCAGGTCCAGACACTGATATCACCTCACTTATTCAGGCACAAGCAGCAGCCAGTGTGTATGAATATAGTGTATGGATGAAAAGAGGAGCCATCAGACAGCAGAATGGACCACATGCAGGCTTATGGAGAGGACCGGCTGGTCATTTTGTAGCTCCGACAGCCTTGTTGCGGGTGTTGATCAAGACCGCACATGGTCAGGACCATTGTGCGAGGGGGGAGGTGATTAGGAGACTTCAAAAAACGTGGTGGTCACCCTATTTGACGAGTATGGTAGATCATACGCTGCATAACTGTGATGTGTGCGCAGCATATAACAACAAAAAAGTGTTTTCAGTACCGATTGGACACATTCCACCACCAGATGGTCCATTCCGACATATCATGGTAGATTATGTAGACATGATAGAGAGGGTCGGGCGCAACCGGTATATGCTGGTAATAGTGGACAGGTACAGCAGATGGGTAGAAGCTGTAGCGATGCACAGTCCAGATGCCATATCATTTGCAAAGTTCTTGTGCAGGGAAGTTATTCCCAGATTTGGAATACCAGACAAAATCAGCTCAGACAATGGAGCACACTTTGTAAACAACATCATAGAGAAAATAGCAAAGGGGTTGGGCATTAGACAGAGGTTAGGTTGTGTATATCACCCTCAATCACAGGGAATGGTAGAAAGAGCTAATGGCACGTTGAAGGCAAAGATAGCAAAAATATGTGCAGACAGCAAGCTAAACTGGGTAGAGGCACTGCCTTTAGCATTAATGGGCATGAGAATGCAGACCAATCGCAGTACGCACCTGACACCACACGAGATGCTTACGGGACGACCAATGCCAGTCACCTACCTGAGAGGACCATATAAGGGACCACCGCTAGAGCAGCTGGAAAGAGAACTGGGCAAATATGTGCAGCACCTAACAGTTATACACAAGTCCATTTTCCAGCAGGTGAAAGGTGCCACTGAGGGAAGAACGAGTGACATTGCTGAAGAGCTCCGACAATTACAACCAGGAGACTGGGTGTGGGTCAAAGTTTTCAAGAGAAAGTGAAACGAGCCCAGAAGGGAAGGTCCATACAAAGTGATTCTGACAACGCCAACAGCCCTCAAAGTCGAAGGTAAGACTGTTTGGTACCATTTAAATCACTGCAGTAAGGCCAACGATCCAGCTCGAACTCAGGAAGAGATCAGAGACAATTTGCAAAGAATAGCGAGTGACACAGAACAGCCCACCCAAGCTTCAGGTGAAGAACCAGTTCCTCAGACCACGGGAGATTCACAAGGCATCCCAGCACAGATGCCCAGAGACATCAGCCCAGAGCAAGAGACGTCTCATCAGACTAGAGAGACCCCCGAAATAGAGCCCACACCAGAATCAGTTACCTCTTCAGATTAAGGTAACGCAACACACTTCACTCAATTACACTGATGAAAACAGAACTGATGGATGGAGCACACAAGCCATGGCATCCATTTAGACGTACAGCATGTGGAATGAGAGGTACAATAGCAGTACTCGCCTTAATTGGCATAATCATAATCATACCCATATTGATAGCATGTGAGAGAGCCGACAGAAGAATAAATAATGCTACTTACGTGCCCAAATGAATTGACAAAAGTGCCAAGAATCTGACTAATCAGAATGTTTCAGAACCAAGAGAGCGTTATGCTAGGGATCTTGCCACTGTGCAGGTGCCAACCAAGACTAAAACAAGCAGACAAGTAGAAAACTGCGCCCTAGCAGCAGCAATGGTAGCAGCCTCTGAAGGACGTTTGCCATTGGAACAATTATTGACTGTGACCTATGACAAACCCACCACCCATGATCGCATATCCATCCGCATAATGGGACAGACTGATATGCAGGGATTGCCATTACGCAAGAAGTGTGAGCGAAAAGGATATGCTCAGATTGTTGTAAAATGTCTGCAGGATCATTGTGCTAATGCTAACACTACACGGTTCATGACCAACGCGCGAGCAAACAGTATGATTCGTTTGTGGCCAGGAGAAAGCTCAACAAGGATGAAGCGAAGTCTAGGGAGCAAGGACGAATATGTTTGGTTGCAATTGGAGCACTTCAAGAAGCAAAACTTATGGTTTCAACACTTGAACTATTCTAAATGGCAAATCTCTAATGACTCATGTTATGCATGTTTGGCAGCTCAACCAAAGCTATGGATGATGCCATTACCTTATGCTGCTTGGAGCACCGAGAGTATGGTACAACATGCTCCAGCTGGAGGTTTTGGGGATATGTCAATAGATAGGCGCCCAATGGGGTCAGAATGGGATTGTATGTTAATAAGAGGAACACCATTTCAGGAGGCGTTGATTGCTAGTGTCCAAAGATGTCCAACAGCCACAGTAACAAATACTGTTTATCCAGTAGTGCCACCCCCGATGTGGCCAGGGGGAGGGTTTGAGTGTTTCCAGCATGGGGAATTACCGGATGGTACCTTTGAGCAGACGGGTAATTGGACTGGACATTTCCAAGGCAATTGTTCACATCTTTGGAACATAACCGGCAGATATGGTCCGACAGTATTGGTCAAAGGAAATAGGGTCCCCGATAGCACGTATGAAATACCCAATCTGATTCTGTATCAAACAAAAGCAATTCCAGATCTGTTTTGGATGTGTGGTGGTGATCAATTGCGTGCCACTCTTCCAGTCAATTGGACTGGGACTTGTGCACGAGTAGTTTTAGTACAAGAGACGCATATAGTCAGTGAAGAGAAATTCAGGATGGCTAAGAAGGATGTGCAGAGCACTGAGTTGTTCCATAAGAAACGCAGTTTTGGCACATTTACTGAAGATCCCAGGGTATGGGTAGATGCCATAGGGGTTCCAAGGGGGGTCCCAGATGAATTCAAAGCTAGAAACCAGGTAGCAGCTGGATTTGAGTCAGCTCTATGTTACATTTACTATAATCAACAGCGGTTCATTAATCACACTGAGAAAGCCCTTTTAGCTTTGGGAGAACAGACGGCAGCCACCTCTCAGATGACCTGGCAGAATAGGCTGGCCCTAGACATGTTGCTGGCAGAAAAGGGAGGCGTTTGTACTATGTTTGGGGATGCCTGTTGCACCTTCATTCCCAACAATACAGCACCAAATGGATCATTCACGAAAGCCATGACTAAACTGAGGGCGTTGTCAATAGAGCTCAAAGAGAACGCTGGTCATGGGATGTGGAACATGGACTGGTTCAATCTAGATGCACTAAAGAAAATAGGAATTGTCCTAGGTGTTATGGTAGTGGTGCTGTGATAATTGCATGTTGCGTTGCACCTATGGCACAGTCTCTGATAAAGAGGGTGGCAACCACCGCAGGACAACATGTAGTGTTAGCCAATATGGAAGCGTCAGAGGATAGTAACGCTTATAACGCCCACACTGACTTGGACCTGACTAAGATTACGGACTTGACTCAGACTAAGGACACAGATCACAAGATATCTTGGCACATCCTAACCTAGAAACTATGAATGGACATCAATTAAGAATCAGACAAAAACGGAAACAAAACAATGAGCGCCTAAGATCCCTTTTAAGTAACTTGCCCTATCAGCCCCCAGATTACGCTTCCCAAACTAGGCACAGACTAACGGGAATGATAGTTCCTTCGCAAGGCTATCCCACTTTCCAGGAGCCTTATGGGCTAAGAATTGCACAGCTAAAAAGCTCAAATTGGATAACTAAAGTGTACCCATTGCCCAAAGGATTGACTCTGGAAATAAGCAGTGTCACAATACAATATGACTTTGATCAATTGGACCATCGCAGAAAATGGTGCTTACCATTGCAAACAGAAAGCACAAAAACATTCATAACGTTTAGATTGGGTCCATTGATTCTTTTTAGCACTTGTGAGGGGTTAGCTCGATGTGGTGCCAGGGGAGTGGAAAGACTTGCCAAACGGTACCATGTCGTATATGCCATACATCCAAATCAATATGCAACAGTAGCTTTGGTAAAGGGAAGAGTGGTGACAAGTTATACTCTCCTGAAACAAGGAAATGTTTGACAATAACATTGCGATTTGTCCTGACTGCTGTCGTATACCAGACTCAGCGCTAGAGGAAATATTAGACTGTTAGTCTTTGAGGGATAACATTCTGATCCTGACTTATTGATACACCTGTCAAAACACATATGGGCAGAGATAGGATTGCCTGGCTAAAAGAAATGCCACGACCAGACAGAGTGTATGCGATAATCAGAGACTGAATACAGATACAAAGATTGATGGGTGCCACCTCAAATAGGCTATCCTCATACAATCACAGAACACTAAGTAGCGCACTATCTGATTTCTCCCAACAGAAAGAAAAGACTAATCCCTGAAGAATAGACCCCGACAGCATAGTAGGCTCAGGTAATCACCTGCAATCATGGATCTGGCAGCTATTATGGGGCAGTATTGGGTAGGAAAGGATCCCATGGCTCCAGTTACCATTCCAGACCAGGTATTTATGGTGAATGCATGGGGAGAATGGCAGAAGGATTCTGACTGGCAATCCTTTACGGATAAAGCTCAGCCCTGGGCAGTAGCAGATTATTCTGGTCTGGTGTACTATCACACCGAGTCTCGGGTGACTAAAGGTCGAAAGAAACTCCCAACTGCCCATATCTATGCGCCGCCAACACTTACGGTGGTCACAGATTTCTATAAGATAAAACGAGTAATCACCTTCCAATACGTCCCGTGCCCAACACCGACAGCTGGGATAGATGATCACGTTTGCAGGTTACCAATTTTCCAACAGTATGTGGAAGACAGTAGTAGTAACCAAAACCTACTACTCTTTGTATGCTAACCAGTTGATTTGGACCACTATGCCTAGGCTTGCAGAAAGAGCACTTCGGACCATACCCAAGTGGGACCTGGAAGCGGCGACCAAACCAGTTTATTACCCACTGCCCAGACCTCCACCAGTCGAACTCCGGCAAATTGAGAGAATCCGAGGATAGAGTCTAAAGTATCAACATGCAGTATGATAAGGGATTAGTCACCAAATTAGTGAAATATTGGCCATTAGAAAAACATGATTCCAGAGTTACAATTTCCGATCGTGTAATATTAATAGATCAGTGGGGACAATGGGAAAAAGATGAAAAATTGTGGTATCCCTTGACCAATATGGCTCAACCTTATGCTGTCTCCTCTGGTATTTGGCTGTTCACCTTAAATACCAGAATCAGTGCAAGCCCAACAGTTGACTACCCGGAGCTACTTCTCTTAGTCCAGCAGTATAAACTAAAAAAGAAGGTTGTGTTTCATTACTTAGATCCGCAAAACCCTAGTGATATTGACCCCAGGTATTCTCAGGACTATAGTATTGAGCATCTCATTGAAACATGTATGTGGAAAACAATCACTGTAACCAAAGCTTGCCTCAAGGGACTAGCAACCTATCCTCTACCTCTACCCTCAAGACTGGAAGAGAAACTCAACAGATTACCACAATGGGAAACTGAGCAACCCTCCCATTGGGATTCGGAGTTAACACAAACGTCGAGGTGCTAGTAACCTCTTGTGTTGACGGCTCTCTACGATGCGCAAAGTATCTGAGCTGAAGATGAACCCGCCTCTCAAATGAACTGATTTTGAACACAATACTCACATTGCTGCAAACCTCATTCATGATCTATAATCAAAGTGTTGATGTTTTGTTATGTTGATTATGTTGTTGACAGACTGTGGTGACATGCCTCGTTTTGGCCCCTGTAGACGACATCGACGACGAAGGACACACAGAATTGTATTCCAAGAACAATTATGCATCCCTATTATAAAGAATATAGGGCCTCTGTCAGTGAGCCAACATGTGGGACTTTTATTCCAGACTGTGCCGTTTGGGCCTTGGGAATACAAGCTTGATGGAATAGCTAGATTTTGTGATGTAACTGGTCTACCATGTGGACTACGGATTGGCAATATAGCCAAAACACGTTGGATCGAGAAATCGTACCCCAAGGGTCTGATTACTATAGTTACAACACAGTGCACCCTGGAGTTAGACTGTACCATAGTCATTGATTACTCGGGTCTGTCAATTAATGGAAGGTCTTGGCAATATGGATGGAGGCAGATAGTGGCCAAACAAGTTGATATGGTAGAGGTGTACGTTGGTAGTTTCAGTGTGTGGTCTTCGATTCCACGGCTAACTCGGGAAAAAAGTGTGCTACCCTGGGGATGTTCCCACGTGGGTAGATCAGATAAACGACCACAGGGATTGAGAAACACCAAAACTATATCACCACAGTAGAATAGTTAACAGTAAGATATTGATTACATTTGTGTTTCAATTTTGTTGATAGCAGAAGCAAAGGCTGACCCACCATGACAACCAACACCGTAGAGCTACGCGAGCAACTGTCGGATCAACATTGCGAGTGGAGTGGGAGTCCATGAACTTCCTATTCCACACTGTGGCCTACGGGCCATGGAAGTACCAGTCTGGGGGATTGGGTGACTATTGGGATGACATTGCTCCAAAATGTAGTCTGCGTATCAATAGTTTTGCGAAAACTTTTTGGCATGAGCGGAGGCGCATTATGGGGCCCATTACCCTGTCTACGGCTGAGTGCATACTCCGCTTGGATTGCACCTTGTCCATTGACAGGGTTCTCGCTGGAGAAACACCCCTTCAGGGTGATCCTGACCGCTATGGTTTTAATCAAGTTTTGATGAAACATATCGTCGTATCCAACATTTATGTTGGGAGGCGAAGAATTTGGACCAACAAGCCCCATTGGTCGAGTCTAGATCTGAAGTTCACGGTACCATGGTGGAAGTTTGCTGATAACGCGCCGGGAACACCACCCCTACCTTGTCCCCTTTGCAGTGCTCTCCCCAACTAGTCACAGACACCGCAGTAAAAATTAGTATGATGAATCCCGGTGGGTGTGGCAGCCTCTGCGTAATACTTAAGGGCTACTTGCATGCATTACAATTGTGAAGTTTTATGTAACCAAAAGTCTTATAAGATAAGATAAGATAAGATAAGATAAGCCTTTATTGTCCCACAGCGGGGAAATTTTTAGCGTTGCAGCAGCCAGCAAAAGTGTCATATATAGAAATACAATAAAAATAAATAGAAAAATAGTCCTATACACAGTATAGACAGAAATAAATAATAGAGTGACTGAGTGCAGTTGTAAGTATGAACAAATAGATAAGATAAAAATATTGCACATATATAATATACATGTATATGAAAAATATTTCACAGCAACATATGAAGTAGATAACATCATGAATACAATATATGTATGAAGATAATGCACAGCAGTAGATGAAGTATAGTAGTGAATAGTCTGCACACTGACAGTCAAGTGTAGATTACCGGGAGTTGTACTGATTATAGAGTCTGACAGCAGCAGGCAGAAAGGACCTACGGTACCTCTCCTTCAGACACCGCGGGTGGAGCAGCCGGTCGCTGAAGGAGCTGCCCAGTGCTGAAAGAGTGACATGTAGGGGGTGGGAAGTGTTCTCCAGTAGTGATGATAGCTTGGCCACCATTCTCCTGCCTCCCACCACCTCCACTGGGTCCAGAGGGCATCCAAGGACAGAGCTGGCCTTCTTAATCAGTCTGTCCAGTCTCTTCCTATCCCTGGAAGAGATGCCACTGGCCCAACAGGTCACCCCATACAAGACAGCTGATGCCACCACAGAGTCATAGAAAGTCCTCAGGAGCGCACCCTGCACTCCAAAAGATCTTAGTCTCCTGAGCAGAAAGAGACGGCTCTGGCCCTTCTTGAACAGAGCGTCCGTATTGTCTGACCAGTCCAGTTTGCTGTTCAAGTGAACACCCAGATACTTGTACGATCTCACAATCTCAATGTCCGTTCCCTGGATGTTCACTGGTGTAGGTGGAGGGAGTTTGCGCCTGCCGAAGTCCACCACCAGCTCTTTGGTTTTACTCGCGTTGATCTGGAGGCGGTTCTGCTGACACCAACCCACAAAGCCCTGGGTCAGTTCTCTGTACTCCCCATCATCCCCGTTGGTGATGAGGCCGACGATGGCAGAGTCGTCAGAGAACTTCTGCAGGTGACAGTTCGAAGTGTTATGGGTGAAGTCCGCTGTGTAGAAGGTGAACAGGAAAGGCGCCAGAACGGTTCCCTGTGGAGCCCCTGTGCTGCAGAGAAGTGTGTCAGACACACAGTCCTGTAACCTCACATACTGTGGTCGGTTTGTGAGGTAGTCCAGGATCCATGCTGCCAGGTGATGGTCCACCCCAGCGTGCTCCAACTTGTCCCCCAGAATCCTGGGCTGGATGGTGTTAAAAGCACTGGAGAAATCAAAAAACATGATCCTCACAGTGTTTCCAGCCTTTTCTAGGTGAGAGAGGGATGTATGAAGTAGGTAAATGACAGCGTCATCCACCCCAATGCGGGGTTGGTAGGCAAACTGCAGAGGGTCCATACATGGGCTCACCAGCGGACGCAGGTGAACAAGGACCAGTTTCTCCAGGGTCTTCATCAGGTGAGAGGTCAATGCCACTGGCCTATAGCCATTGAGGTCCTTGGGGTGTGGGGTCTTCGGCACAGGAACCAGACACGATGTTTTCCACAGTTTTGGCACCCTCCCCAGCTTCAGACTCATGTTGAACAGGTGCTCAACAATCCCACACAGCTGGTCCGCACAGGACTTCAGAAGTCTGGAGCTGATGCCGTCTGGGCCCGCCGCCTTCCCCACCCTTATCTTCCTCAGTTCGTTTCTCACCTGGGATGTTGTGAGGAACAGCCCGGTTGAGCTTGTAGGGGGCATGAGGGCTGAATGGGGGGTGTTTGCGGGTGTGAAATGGGGAGATGGGCCCAGCCCAGGCTGTGGTGTAGCTGTATGAAGTGGCTGTAAGCTGAGGGCTGTGGGGAGTGATGAGTGGTGAGATGAGGGAGGGGGAGGGCTGTAGGCAGGGAGGATAGATGGTAATGATGGTTGCAGAGGAGACGGGGCAGGGGGAGGGGTAGATGCCTGATCGAATCTGTTGAAGAATACGTTCAGGTCATCTGCCCACTTCTGATCCCCCGCAGGCCGGGGCTTGGAGTCCATATGGCCCGAGATGGTTTTAAGGCCCTTCCAAACTCCTCTGGTGTTATTTTTCTGCAGTTGACTCTCCAACTTTCTCCTGTAGCTGTTTTTCCCCTCCCTGATCCTCCTCCTTAGCTCTCGCTGGACACTCTTCAACTCCTCCTTGTTACCCGATACAAAAACTCTCTTTTTTTCCTTGAGGAGAGCCTTAATATCAGGAGTAATCCAGGGTTTATTGTTGGCGAAACAACGTACAGTCCTAGTGGGGATGGTGTTTTCCACACAGAAGTTTATGTAATCTGTCAGACAGTCTGTGAGGTTGTCAATATCCTCCCCATGAGCGTCACTAAAAATGTCCCATACAGTAGTGTCAAAACAGTCCTTTAAAGCATCCTCTGCTCCGTTAGACCACTTCTTCACTGTGCGTGGGACAGCAGGCAGCCTGCGCACAAGAGGTCTGTAGACAGGCCTGAGATGCACAAGGTTGTGATCAGATCTGCCCAGGGGGGGGAGACTCAATGAGATGTATGCATCCTTGGTGTTGGCATAACATAAGTCCAGTATTCTGTTGTCTCTGGTATGGCAAGTAACATACTGAGTGAATGTGGGTAGACAGGAGGACGGAGGGGCATGATTAAAATCACCAGAGATGACGAGGAGGGCATCTGGGTGCTGTGTCTGCAGCCTGCTTACTGCTGAGAGCAGAACATCACAGGCTGCCTCAGCGTTAGCAGAGGGGGGGATATAAGCTACCATCACGATGGCATGCGAGAATTCCCTCGGTAGATAGTTTGGCCTCATGCTAACAGCTAGCAGTTCAATGTTCTTGTCGCAGGTTTGCTCTTTAACAGTGATGTGCCCAGGGTTACACCATCTGTCATTAACAAGCACTGCCAGCCCTCCTCCCTTCCTCTTACCGCTCTCCATCGTCCTGTCCGCCCGAAGTAGTTGGAAGCCATTAACTACTTATATATCTCACGAGTGCTTTTCTGTACTAAGTCACTGAATGAATATGAAGTTCTCAATACTCTTTGTGCTGATATTGTTTAATGTCCATGATTTAGATTGTACACTGAATCTTAAGGTTTTCCCTCACTACTGGCTAGGAGGTTTTCCTTGAGATTTGGTAAGGAGGTTAGGTGCAGCTTGGCTTTTACTCACTCCCCGCCAAACAGGGAGGAGAGGTTTTCCAAGTCGCACTCCAGTGATAGTGGACTTTGTTCCCAGGACACACTCGACTTGAGAGTGCCGGTAATAAAAAAGAAAAAACCTGAGCCTCGTTGTTCAGGGGTGAAGGTACTCCACTATCACTGATGAAGGTTAGGTTGGTTTGCAAATGTATTCTCACTATGTGTTTACAATTATTTACGTGTGCCAATTTATTACCTCCAACACTGTGTGGTTTTACAACTGTATCACTTTCAGGACCTCAGTAACGATATATGTATTTTAGCCTCCCTCGCGAGGGATGTTGGGACTGTTTGAGTCCCAAAGGGGGGATTATGTGGGGAATAAAATTAGATAGAATCAATGAACACTGGACACTAACTGTATGACAATGATTGTTTTAAGAGATCACTGGAAGTCTAATATCAAGTGTAATTGTATGACATAGTATTAATGAGCACAAGCAGCATAGAATAAACAGATGAAGAGACATCAGAGCATGACTAGCAGCAGAACAGATGCATTAGCTATCACATGCTTACATGAGCAGGAGTACGAATGACCTAAGGGAAAACCCCTATGAAAAGACCCAATGTAAAGATAGGCGGTAATAAACTAAAGGACATGAGAAAAACATCAGATGACTGTTAACTATGAACAAAGAATGTGGAAAACATCAGATGTTTAACCAACCCTTAGGGGAAATGGAAGGTACCAAGAAGGACACTGAAAGCACATGTTTTTTAAAACAAGAAGGACACTGAAAGCACATGTTTTTTAAAAAATAGACTCAGCATTGTGGTCAGACACCATTATCTACGGACCAATGAGGATGAGCCCTTAGGACTTGGAAAACACCTAGCAGATGACACGATTGTTTATTGTGAACAAAGTACATCAGATGACTTGGAGTGTTGACCACTGGAGAAATGACACCATTGTTTCTCAAACACAGGAGAATGGATAAAAAAGAAAATAATGGTGTCTAATAGAAGTGGTAACTCAAGGTCAGGAGGAGGTACTAAAGTTGTAAAACCACAGAAGGAGGGGTTCCAGAAAGAGTATACAAGGCAGGATCTGTGCATTGAAAGATCAGTACTTCCATGGAAGGACTCATGTTTGCTGTACTGCTTGCTTTGCTTGAACAGTAAACTTTGCTCACATCTGAACTCTTTTTGACTCAGCGTTTTATTGGTGACTGTTAGTCTCTACAGTGTGGTGAAGATCCTGAAGACATCTGGCCCAGCATCTTGATTTTTCCTCCACACTGCCCCCGTGCTCCTGCTCTGCACCCGCTGCTGCTGTTACTGTTGTTGCTCTTATTATTAGTATTGCTATTATAATGTTGCTCTTAGTGTTGTTTCTGTTGGTGTTAACATCAATGCCATTACCACAGCTATTGCTTTACATCCCTATGTGGAACTGTATTGTGCTGCTGTATGTTCTCTTTCCTCCTGCTCTCTCTCTCCCGCTCCCCCCCTCCCTCTTCAACCCAACCGGTCGAGGCAGATGACCGCCCACCTAGAGCCTGGTTCTGCTCGAGGTTTCTACCTGTTAAAAGGGAGTTTTTCCTTGCCACTGTCGCATAGTGCTTGCTCATGGTGGGAACTGTTGGGTCTCTGTAAATATAAAGAGTCGGTCTAGACTTGCTCTATTCGAAAAAGTGCCCTGAGATAACTTTGTTATGATATGGCGCTATATAAACAAAACTGAAAAAACTGAATATAGATGGACGCCATGGCAGCTCCCCAAAACATCTGGATCGCCCCCTGGTGGCTGGCTGCAATTTAGGTCTTAAACCCCGCCTTCTCCATGTTAGCGAATGGGACATGGGCCAAACTGAAAAGTCAAAGTATACATCAAATACATTTTTCCCTAAGATGGTTTCTTTCATTTTAAGTAGTTCTTATCATGCTGATGTTTGTTCAAGTGTTCATTTTTCTGATCAGTTTGGTTTTAATGCACCTTTTGATGCTATAAAAAGGAGGTGTGACATCATGATTTACACCTGTGAGTGTACTCACGATTGACTCAGGCTGGTGTATAGGCGGGACCTCGATACAGCAGCTACTACTGCACTACTGCGTAGACTCTGGCTCCAAATGACATCACCAGCACAAGATGGCAACTCCTGTATCCCGGATATTTTGGCTTCATTTTGTACAATGGGAGGAAGTAGTAGTAGTAGTGGTAGTGCATTGTCCATCTTTATATACAGTCTATGGGTGTGTTATGCTAGCCCACTAATAATCAACTGAGGTTAGGGTTAGTGTTGGCAAAAACACTTAAGTTCACCAAAAAAGTGTTCATCTCATTTTTCATATCGAGGAGGCACTGGTGAACAATGGTATGGTCTGACGAGAGTGCCTTTGTATTACTCATGTAAGTTATGTCATTTCATTTTGATGTAATCATATCATAACAAGGTTATCTCAGGGCACTTTTTCATATAGAGCAGGTCTAGACCAACTCTTCATAAGAAAAACTGTATATCACTGTTTCCCTGTGGCTCCTTGAGATGAAGGATTTGTCATTACATTTGTGAATGTAAGTGTTTTCGGGTGGCGCAGCAGTTTGAGTTGCCGAGTGAGGACCTGGTTCCAATGCAGGCTCTACTGATGGCAGTAGGTTTGCTGCCAACGAGAGCAGCACGTTGGCAGGACTAACTGCCTGGGTTAGTCCCGAAAAACTGTCCCGAAGTGAATGAGGACCGTGCCAAATTTAAAATGTTGATTTTCTACATTATCAACACTTATATAGTCATTAATATGTTTGAATACATTAAAAAATAATAATATAAGTGTTTATGAAAATGAATGGATGTCAGTCTATTTACATGTTAACATGAGTGGGCTAGCCTAACACACCATAAAGTTGAGGAATTCAACAACCCTTCTATGAACTGTTTATGAACTGATTAATTTCTTCCGCCATAGTCTCATAATGAACCGAGTTAGTCTCTAACTCCGCATTAACCCTCTGAGACCCGCGGGATCGTATACGATCCCAAAAATCACGTTGTCTTTAATGCATCATATCTCCGCAACGGTTAGAGCTAGATACATGCCGTTTTTCCTCTTAAACTAGAGAAACAGCACTAACCGGTGAGCCCGTTTGTCTATGTGAGCCATTTACTTCTGTCTGTAAAAGTAATACATAAAGTTGTAAAAGATGTGGATGGTCTCCCCTTTTGCATGGCGCATTGCTTGATCTACTTGTATGTATATCGATCAATTCTCACCCATCATCTTTGTTGGTGACATACTAGAGTGTAAAGGTCACATTTCTATATCAGACATGGCTATTGGCTCCAGTGGATGCAGTTACAGCCAATCGGATTGTCTTGTTTCATTTATAGGTTCCTTGCTAGTAGTCAGTGGCTCTGGCTCTGGGTGGGTGGTCATCTGCCTCGACCGGTTGGGTTGAAGGGGGGGAGGGGGGGGAGAGCAGGAGGAAAGAGAACATACAGCAGCACAGTACAGTTCCACATAGAGATGTAAAGTAATAGTTGTGGTAATGGTATTGATGTTAATATTAATAGAAATAATACTAATAGCAATATAATAATAGTAATACTAATAATAAGAGCAGTAACAGTAATAGCAGTAGTGGAAGAGAAAAGAGCTTGTTAGTTGTGTAGTCACCCCCTACAGCGTTAAGATATTGTTGAAACAAAACCCACGCACAGTGTTCTTTTTTCACTGAACAAGCGCTTTTCTGCCAGAGAAAAATGCTACATGGACACAAGACCTAAATTCCATTTCTATGCGCAATTTGTATTGCTTAGGTGATGAATGCAAAAAAGTGCATGGAATATTTCACTGCACATTAGAATACACAAATGTTACTGAAAAGTTAACCCAATGAGAGAATGTATTTGAATGACTATTCTGTTCATAGGTTTCACATTCTTCATTGTTATCTGCCCACCCACAGGCTACTCTATAACTATATGATCTATTCTACCGGCTGTTGATTTAATTAATTTAATTTAGGCTTCAAATTGAATATGACAAAATTAAGATCACAAAAGCACCATGTCAGACAGTCCTTATTATTACCATTTTTGTATCCAATATGATAAACGTGATATTACATTATCGCTTGTTTACTATAGCTGTTGATTGTTGGCCCATGCTGCCTGGTTTTCCGTTTTTCTGATTTTGGTTTCAAACGAAAAAACAAACGTACACAGATCCATCTGCTGGTTTGACTAGGCCTGATCCAAAACTGTCCTTTCTGGTGGAATGTAAACCTTAGACGCTGAGGTTGACCAAGTAATATTGGGCTCAGCTGACGCTTCTGCTGTGACATGCTAGCGGGAGGACCCAAGTGCAGGACACGACACTGTTCACGAGGAACAGTGAACAAGCTGGTTTATTGCACAGAGGAGGGTGACAATGAAAAGGAGAGCCAGTGAAACGGGGAGAGGTCTAGTAAACGTAGGTGGAGGGCAGACACGGGGAAGGCAAGGCTGGCTGGAGAGAAAGACAGGCAGGCAGAATGCAGAGACGAAGCAAGGGAGTGAATCCAGACAGAGGACGTTGACCTGGGGCACAGGAGAACAGAGTTAATCAGAGTGAAACAGATTCAAAAAACAGGTTTCAAAAGATACGGCCGGAGAGCTTGCTACCCAAACGAACAGAAGCAATGATCTGGCGATGAGTGGATGGAAGACCGGGGTAGAACACCAGAAACATAAGGAAACCTAATGAGCACGGTGGAGCCGTGACATCTGCACACCAGTGAACTGGTGCAGCCAAGGTAAGTTAAGTTGTAAACTTGTAATTAGACTTAGCGGTGCTAATCAAACGTAACCAAACCAGTAGTCTATCATTTCTGTTGTTGTATGAGGCGCATGCTCATTGCACAAAGCAATAATGAGTATGTGTGAATTGAGGCGATGATGTCATTGTTTCCCAAACACAGACACAGGAGAAAAATCTCAGTTTTGGTGACCTAAAATGCCGTTTGAGAGGCCAAAACATAGACGAAAATATTTGTTTTCAATAATATCGGTGTATGTGTGGACAAGGCCTAATATCTCTGCTGGTACAACCTTAATGCTGTGTTCCCACCAAAAGCGAAGCGAAAATTTGCCCTTCTGGGTTCATAACATCATCCGAAGGCGCACACAGCTCGTTGAATTTCACCGCCTTCTCCAGGAACTGCATCTGGATTCCAGCTCCACTTGAGGTTGACCAGAGCCCAGTTTGATTGGTGCCAGGATTTACTACTAAAGGGGTATGAACCCAAAATAAACTGATTTTGGTGTGATTTAATTGCAATAAATGGATCAAAAGAATGCCGAAATAACTACATCATTCGTAAAAAGCCTGAATTCATGCTATGTGAGGTCTGTCCATAAGATGACAAGCAAATAACTTTTAAAATGTTTGTTTTCTGATTGGAGTTCGGATCGATCAGGGCTAGTGACTTGGTTCATAGTAAAGTATAACCAATAGCTGCAATCAAGTAACAGACACTTTCAGAACTTACCAGGTAGTCCAACTTCCTTGCTTACTTTTCTCCACGCAATCTTTTTTTGTCCGGTCTTTGTATAAAAATGAAGTAGTATCACAGAGCTCCGGATGCCCACAGGCGGCTATTTTCTTCTCCATTTCCGATTCAACGTCAGTGACGTCAGGAGGAGACTCAAACGCTGATGACACAATTTATCATGCGAATACGCAAATTTCTCACTGCGAGAAAATTCAATTAGCTTTTGGTGTGAACAGACAGATAAGACAGGACCCCCCCGAGAGGAAGACTTAGTGTATGGCATCTTGATGACATCAATGGTGTATGACATCATGTAACAGCTACCTGAAGTTCAATATGTGGGCCTTCAAGCTCCACTTACAGTAGGTTGAATCATTTATCAATTGAGTAAGCACTGTGGTACACCATGAGCAACATATGTCAGTGTGTGTACTGTACCAGGTGTGAAAGTGTTTAGTTTGAAATCCTAACTCTCCTCTCGTTTCAGGTCCCTTAACTTCCTGCCATTGTGTGTTTCCTGCCTGTGTGATTGTCTGCCCCGCCCTGATTGTCTCCACCTGTTTCCCATTACCTCTTGTGGATATATTATCTGCGTGTTCCCTGTCTTGTTGCCAGATTGTAGATTCTGTTTCCACGTCTCTGTCTTCTGTTAATTCTATGACCAAGCCATCTGAATCAAGACCACTGAAAACCAGCTTAAAATCGTTGTAAGACTTTCTGTATTAAAACTCTTGAAATAGTGCCGATCTCCTGTTCTGCATTTTGGGTCCACCTGCTCTGAAGCCACAGCGTAACAGTAAGTTTCATCCTTGAGAGCATAAATGCTTGGGTTCCTTGAGGTGAGCAGTGAATTGGTAAGTATACCTATTAGAGTACAATTAATGGCTTTAAATGTGCTCCATGATGAGCATTTTAAGAGTCAAAGTTGGAATATTAACATGTTTAAAGCAGTACTCCTGCAATTTAGTATTGCACTTCCATAAATTTGGGGGACTTTGCTTAATGCAACTCAACAATATTTTTTTTTTGTTAGACTCTCACTGACTGGTAAATACCTGTGTATTCACACCCCAGTTTAAAATCAGAGTTTTCTCGTTGTATTCTACTTCCCCCCCCTACACTGCAGTTCTAGTTGCTACTAACTCCACCTGTTGGTCTGGGGAGGGTTTCGACAACATCTGTCTTCTGAAATAGAATTATAGATGTTCACATTTCCATTGTTTTTAAACTACACCTGTTGATGAACATCATGTGATATAACTGAAAGCTCCAGACCAGCCAATGTGTGTGAGTGGACCTTGGTGAAATTGCTTTCTCAACCACTGTTTCCAAGGTGAAGAATAAACTATGAACCACAGCTTTTATGCCATCATGAACAATCATGGAAGTTCTTAAAATATTGAGGAAATGTGAACATCTACAATTCTTACAACTGCATAGCAATAGTTTATATGCCAGTCAGTTGACAGTATGCCCACTATTTCAACATGACATGTTCCTGGTGGGATGGGAGGATTTTACATGGCAAAAACAATGGGTAGTGTGTTGGCTCCAGAAGAGAGATCCCACATCAACCGACTGCAAATGGAGACCATCTCTGTGCACACCACTTCAAGCTGCTCCTGAGAGGCAAGGTGCTGATACGGACTGACAACCACACAGCACTGGCTTAGATCAACCAACGGTGGGGAGTACCATCTGCCTTGCATGTGAGGGCCATGCTGTTTGCAAGTTTTCAGCAGAAGACTCTTCCCTGCAGCTGCAGATAATGCATGATGTGAGTCAGTAGTGGATTTCACTTTCGTGCTGTTACTGATTCTGCAGCTCCAGCTTAAACTAACCTCAACCAACTTAACCATAATGCTTTGACAGCAAATTTGTGCTACACACAGAGTAAACACTTCTCTGTAGAATGTCATGTGTGCCCCCCATAGACGGCACAGTTTGGAGTGACATGGTGACAATGGTAGGTACCCCACCTGGGCCTTCCTAATTGCCCAGCTGACTGACGTGATGGGGGGACTTTGGGAAAACACTAACCCACAACCTAGTTCGTGGCCAAGATATGACTCGGGTTCCTCACATGGTGAAAATTAGGTCCTTTTTTTTTTTTTTTTTTCTCATCGTACTATCTTTGTGAGGACATTTGGGCCTCACAAAGGTAGAAGTACAAGAGTACACAAATTTGTAGATACACATACACAAAGAGGCTCTGGGACAGTGCCAGTTTAATTCATTTACAGTGAAACTGGCCAGGGCTCTCCCTGAGTTGCTGAGTCAGCATAGCTGTACTGGCAAGTGCTGGTGATAAAGACAGGAGCGAGGGAAGGATTAAGGGATGTATTGTATGGAAAGAGTGAGAGTAAAGGGGGAAAGTACCCCATTCATACACACACGATTGCCTGGCCTTGTTTGTTGGTGTTGGCTTCCTAAACAGAAAATATGACCACACATGCAATCCCAGAGCACTGCTGGGCAAATAGTTGACAGCACTTTGCGTTGTAGCTGAGTAAAAGCAGCACGTCAGCAGTGGCTGCAGATCTGTTCAGCCACAGCACAACGGTGCACTCAGTAGTGTTTAACAGATCATAGCTGAACACACAATCACATCAGCGTGGGAAGGGGGGTGCTGAGGAGGCTGCTGGCCAGAAAGAGACATAATTTTACCCTTTTAAATAATCTCTGATAAATAATAACAATTTCTGTTTATATGCTTTTGGATGAATTATTCCGTTGTGTTCAAGTATGAAAAACATGGTACATTTGAAGGATAAACATATATGTGGTCCTTGATTGGCTCTGAGAGGCTGTTTACAAATGAGCTGCGATCTGATTGGACTAAACCCCCAGCAAGCTTGTCTGAGCTGGAGATACTGTTTGACTGCAGTAACAACACGACTGCTTTCCTTCTCTAAATACCTTAAATTCTGTTTATTTAACATGGCATAACGTGGAAAGTGATTGTTGAATAGCCTACCATAATGCACTATGATTACATGCTTTTGAGTCTGAGATACAAGATCAACTTTGGATATAACTTGTGAAACTACTCTAGCAATCTCGCCAGTAAACACAAATGTCCACAGGCTGCATAAAGTGTACATATCTATTGGTTTATTGAAATAAATATTATTAATAGTGACTGACACATTGCACTTCTCCTCGCTAACACTGCCACCATTTAAAGCAGATGTAGCTTTAAATGGTTATGCATAGCGCTGGTACTGTTGTGGTACTTTAGGGCAGCCCTACATATATCACAGCTGATGGTTTTATCTGCTCTGGTAAAGTATTTCCACACTGTAGTTGAGCATTGGGACGTACAGCCATGTTTCTTTCTGCCTCTTGCTCTTGCTGCATGTCTGCTGCTTTAGCGCCCCACACTGCACAGTGTTTAAGTCACGCATGACAACTATGACTTGTCAACAAAAATACCACAGTGCACCCAGCTGCATATCTGCTGTAGATGCATTGCCAATGCTTTATTACTGCACCATGCCAAACCACATGTGAACACAGATTGATAGTTCTGTGAAACTAGCCTCTGAACTGATGTGGTGAGCCATGGATCTGGCTGACGTGCTGAGGTGAACGTATTGTCTCATGTCCGGTTGTCTGTGTTTCTGGTAGCAAATTTTGCTGCTCCAGCTAAACCCAGTTAATTTTGATATTTTCTTTACTATAGCGGTTAATTACCCGCTATACATTTAAGTATACACTAGTTCTGTTTAAGCACTCATATCTCTCTCCTGTTAGCGACTTTCCGCTAATCCCACAGTTGTTTACACACTAATTAGTTGCTTGCTACTGTAGTTTAGCTTTAGCTAAGTTAGCAATGGTGTCTCCCTCTCCTTCTGCTTTCTCCTGCTCGGTGTGTCAGATGTTTAGTTACTCCTCTGCCTCCTTTAGCGATAATGGTACGTGTAACATGTAGTTTATTCACGACGTTGAATCCTATTTAAAACTGCTGGCTAAGGATAAGCGTAAATATGCTAAGACTGTTATTCACGTCGGCGGTAATGACACCCGATTGCGCCAATCGGAGGTCACGAAAATTAATGTTGAGTCGGTGTGTACATATGCAAAGACAATGTCGGACTCCGTAGTTTTCTCTGGGCCCCTACCTAATCTTACTAGCGATGACATGTATAGCCGCATGTCATCATTCAACCGCATGATTTGTTCTCTTGGAGCTATAATGATCAAATTTCTACTATTCATGTGTCGATCATGAACGTTCATTTGAACTACCCTTTTGATATGAACTAGTAGTAACTAGTTGTCTCAGAGTAATTCACTCATTTTGGCCGCGCATGCGCAACAATAATAATGCATAATACAGCTACACAGGCTCAGTATTGGACAGAAATGAGTAGTTCACCCCTCGACTGGGTCCTCAAGTCTTTCGTTCATTTTACACATGACAGCTACATAGGCTCAGTATTGGACAATAATGTCTCAAAATGACAAAAAAAGTAGTTCATTTTACTGAGCATTTAAGGAACTTGGTCACTAAAATGAACCGGTTATCACATCACTAATTTCTACCAGAATCTTTGTGTACCAGAATCTGTGCACTGTTTTAAGCATGTTCTAATATTTAAGTCTGTAACAGATAATGATTATTTATCCAGAGCAGCCCCTGTACGATATAAAATACAATAAGACCCAAACATTGACACTGCTTTGGGACTCCCCACTGCATACAAATAGAGTAGTGGTGAGGGTGCTACTTTGCGAGTCCTGTTGAAGCTGCAACCAAACCCCGGTGGAAAAGTTGGACACTTTCAAGTATACACAAATATTTTGCATTTAGAATTTAGACACTCAAATAGTATGTATGTCCCTCCAAAAGGTCTTGCGTTTAAAAGCTATGTTAACTTAAATATCCTGAACTGACAAGTGGTCAACACTTCACTGTAAGTAGGACTGAGTTACTTTATAATTGTGTCTTATTCTTCACTTAACAGTAACCTTTTTACTTCTAAATTGGCTCTTCATAGCATTCTTGAGTGGAATTCTAGAAGTTTGGTAAATACAGCCTTTGGAGCACGTAGCAAGAGTCGTCAATCACTTAAATCACAGAAAGTCATGATGCATTATCACTTGATCAGCTCAGGAGCACAAACACGTTCAAGGTTAGATGCACTTAATCTAGGCGAACAGGTTTATGAATATATATTGCTTTGCTCTAATGATAATGCTAAATTATTCAGTGTGTCATCTCCATAAATCACTGTAATTACATCACTAGGAGTGCATGTTGTACTAATGCCAGGGTGAAATGAAATGTGCATGTCTTTAACCTTGACAATATCCTGCCTGTGTGTATGTGTATGTTGGGCTAAACCCACAAGATGAGTCACCACTGTGCTACCAGGTCAAACGTGTCCAGGCAGCTGAGAGACACCCATGTACATGTGACATGATATGCAGACTAAGAATGATGGCAATTGACATTTGTGGAGGCAACCTTTTGATAGCTCCAACAGGGTCAACGTCAGTGGCTGCTGGTGATTATTTACCTGGGTGGAACCTCTGCTTACACACTAGCAATGTCGTTGTCTGCTTTTCTGCTTAATACTTAAAGGTCTTAAATGCTAAAATGCAAATATGCAATAGCGTATATAAAAAATGGCAACAGCCTACAGTTTAGTGGCTTTAGCCTACCGTGAATACTTACTATTACCCGCTCCTTTTTGTGGCGTTCTGCTGGACATGACCAGTGGAGCTGTCAATGGCTTCACTGGTCATGTCCTGCACACCGCTTGCACACCGTTAGCTTGAATATTTACATAACGACAGAAAGCAGGAGTAGTAGTTTTAAAGCATGATATACTGTGTGCATATATTAATAAACATATTAGCATTAACACAAGAGACACACTCACTACTCTGTCAGCTCAGTGTCAGCACGGTTCTCTGATGTACTGATCTCATCCCTTTCTTGTCCAGCCTTGCTGACTTTATCATGAAATCTTTCTCTTTCCGCTTCATACATGGTACAGTGCAAAAAAATATGAAATATATATATATATATATAAATAAATATAAATTAGTCCAGTTTCCACACTCTTCACTGTTCCTTTTCCCCAACACAAACCTTGTTCCATTTAAACCTCCAATCTAAGTCTTGCTGGGATGAGTTCCTTCCTTTACAGCACTTTGCTATGACTGCCTTTTGTACTTTTGATACCTCCTTCTGTTTCTGTCTTCATCCCACTTTTTCTGCCACATCTCCATTGCTTTCTTCTTAATCACTGTGTTTTTACTTATCTTCCAAGTGGTACTGGTACAGTTGTATCATTTTGTAAGGCCCTTTTTGCTAGCTTATTGGCACACTCATTCCCTTTCAGCCCCTCGTGTGCTGGTACCCAACAGAACTGCACATCCACACCACCTCTGTGTAGTCTTAGCAAACATGTGTAAAGTTCAATGAGTAAATCTTCCCTAACAGATTTTGTTGACTATATACTTTTAAAGACAGATGTTGAGTCTGAGCATACCACCACCCTATCAGGTATGCCCTTTTCAACCCACAGCAAATCAATAATGGCTGCCTCTATCTCCGCTGTATACACTGATCACTGGTCGGACAGCCTTTTGGAGATTTGGAACTCGAGGATTTAGACACCAATTCCCACACACTCTTGTTTGTTCTTAGATCCATCCGTGAAGATTAAGATTACTGTGATGACTGTTCCTAAGGTATAAACTTGTTTCAACTCCAACTTCATTCTCTCCCCATTCTCTTTTCTACCTTTACCTCTGGAATAAGCCAAGGGGGAACATTACTAACTGGGGTGGACTTGGTGAACTTTAGGATCTCCATTGCATAGGCCCTCGCTTTTTCTTCAATGATCCATCCAAATCCGTTAGAAATCCCAATCCTCGCAACAATCCTGTAGTGTCTTCTTTGTAGGGTTTTCCTCCCCACTTCATTTCAACCTAACCCAGTAAGCAAGTGAAAGCTTTTCTCTCATTAACTCCAGTGGTGTCTTTCCTGCTTCAATTAGAATGGTGTTAGTGGGAGTTGACATAATAGCACCTATGCATTGTCCTAATGCTTTATAGTGCAGTCTGTCCACTTTTTGTAGTGATGTCTTTACTGCTGCTCAATATACAATGCAGCCATAGTCTATTGTTGATCTCATGAGTGCCCTATTTGTAGATTAGTGACTGTTTGTCTGCCCCCCAGTAGCAGCCAACAACAGCCCTTATTATATTTATGATTTTTTTTGCACTTTGTTTCCAGGTGTTTGATGTGCCCCTTTTATGTATGTTTGTCATCTAGCCATAGACCCAGGTACTTATATTCAGAAACTCTCTCCATTGGCTGCCCATACAATGTTAGCCTCTCTGCATCAAGCTTCCTCTTCTCTGTAAATAGCATGTTGAATGACTTACTTGTTGAAAGCTTGAACCCCCAGTCATAGGACCACTGCTCAACTTTATGTATTGCTTTCCTTATGTTCTCAGCACATTTGGCTAATTTCTTTCCCTCATCTAAATGGCCCCATCATCTGCATATAGCACTGATCTGATGCATCCATCTAAATTCGCAAAGATGTAATTTATCCTTGTTGAACAGGATAGGACTGATTGCACTCCCCTGAGGGATGCCATTTTCTATTTCCAAGTCCTTAGATACCTCAGCTCCAACTTTGACTCTAAACTTCCGACCTGTTAAAAAATCCAGTCAAAGCCTCCCTCCGATACCCATTTTACTCAACTTGATAAGCAGCCCTTCCCTCCACATAGTCATATGCCTTTTCGATATTAAAATGCACTACTGTCATCAGTTCTTTCATTTTCAGTGTCTTTTCAACCTCATTGCTTACTTTAACTAAAGCACCTTAAAGAACCTTACCAAACCCATTCTGAAAACTACTCAATAAGCCTCTTTGTTCATGTACAAGTACATGCGAGCCTACAAACTATAATCCTAGCTACCAGGGTTAGCAGGATCCTTCCCTGGTTTGTTGAATGGTAGGATTGCTGCCCCTTTCCATGCATGATTCCATTCCTCCAGATTTTATGTCTCATTACAAGTTTCAATACTTCCCCTGGTAGCTGCCGGAACATGGCATAGTATAGCTGATCTTGCCCTGGGGCTGTGTATACAGTGTCTTGCAAGGCAATTTTCCATTTAGGCATTGTAAAATCCACATCAAGAGTTAACGCATTATCCTCTCTCTTCTCCCTCACATCCTCAGAGTATTGTCTTTCTGCTGCCAATGGATGTCATCAAGATGATTACCACTGTGTACCACAGCAAATTCCCTACCTAACACATGAGCCTTCTCTTTGTCTGATACTGCCAACCTCTCCATCAACCAGTGCTGGGATTTTAATTGCCTTTCTCATTCGCTTAAACATGGGCTAGACATCCGCTCTACTCCTCTGCCAATGGTGGAACAGAATTCTCTCCCTGTCCTCTTTTAAGCATATTTGATGGTCCTATGAGCCAATGCCCTTTTCCTTTGACAGTCTGTTAGATTGTATTATGACAAGTTGCTTAATGTTCTGAAAGCCTTGTTTCATTCTATTATAACTCTGATGCATTCTTCATTGCACCAAGGAACCACTTTCCTCCTGTCATGTGGTGTTCTTTGGTATACTCATTATTGCAGCATTTAGAATGTATATTAATGTATAATATTATCATTACCACTACCTTTACCATTACTAGTACTTTACATCTCTATGTGGAACTTGCATTGTACTACTGTATGTTCTCTTTCCTCCTGCACTCTCTCCTCTTTGCACTGTGCATTCTTCAATGTCTCCTTCTAGTGTTATCAAATGTGCTGAGTCCTCACAACATATCTTAAATTTCTCCCAGTCTGCCTTATCAAAACACCATCTAGAAAATGTACTCCCTTCTTGCATACACACATTTACATTCACTGTGATGAGAGCTGGGAAATGATGGCATCCTATGGTTGAATCACCATACTATACCATTTGCAGGCATTCATCTGACATCATTGTGAGATTTAGACATGAGACTGTACCCCATTCACATCTGCTCTCATACCTTGTCCATCACTGAGGCAGACTAATGATCTTTAGTCAATAATTTCCTCCACTATACCGCCATTGTTATCTGTGTGATTGCTACCCCATAAACTACTGTGTGCATTAAAATCTCCAAACCATATTTCCTTCCTGCTTAAAACCCCTGCCATTTTATTAAGCATGTCAACGGTTGGTGTTTTACATGGATTGTAAAAATTAATTAACTTAATATTTCCTTCCGCTCTTGGTCTGCAAATTTCAACTATGATACATTCCACATCTGCATGAGAGGGAACCACCCTATAGGCCAAACATCTTTTAGAAAGTTAGCACATCCTCCACCATTTTGGTCATTAGGTCTGTCATGTCTTATAGAACTGTACCCTGGAATGACAAACTCTAAGGTCGTAACCACGTTTCTTGCACACAATACATCTGGAACTACCTCTAAATCATATACTTCTTAAATTCTTGTCTTAGCTTTGGCTACAAGGCTTCTCACATTCCATTGAAGTAACATTGATCAGATGCATGCAAGTAACATTGCATGAATCTGATCTGCTTTTAACTCTCTCACATCAAGGGATCTTCCTGCTGCCTCCACAATGGTTTTGATTCTATCAAGTGATAAAAGAGAAGTCTCTTCTTCAGCTGTGTTGCAACATTAATGGTGAAGGCCACAAAGTTCACTTTGTTCACTACTAGTGTGACATTGTTAACTTTACATTTGTGAGTATAAGACCATAGGCCCTCAGACCATAGACTTAATACAGTCTGTGGTCCAGACCAGGAGGCAGAGTTGCAGTCCTACACGCTTCTCTGCGCTTCCATTAGAGCAGTTACCCACCCTAAACTCCACAGAGAGGTTGTCTGCCCCCAGACCACTTGAATTATTTAAATCAAAAGTAAACAGAAGAAGAGTTACACATAAAAACCTAATAAAAAGTAAAACCTCCACTGCAACAGTACAACAAAATAGGAAAATTAAATGTGGACTCTTAAACATCAGATCTCTCTCATCTAAAGCTGTTCTAGTAAACGATGTAATATCAGATCATAATATTGATTTATTTTGTCTTACTGAAACCTGGCTGTGTCAAGATGAATATGTCAGCCTAAATGAATCCACTCCCCCCAGTCACATTAATACTCACATTCCTCGAGGCTCAGGCCGAGGAGGTGGAGTTGCAGCCATCTTCGACTCAAGCCTATTAATCAAACCCAACCCTAAACTAAATTATAACTCGTTCGAAAGCCTTGTTCTTAGCCTTTCACACCCAACCTGGAAAACAGTACAGCCAATTCTATTTGTTATAGTGTACCGAGCTCCTGGACCGTATTCTGAATTTTTATCTGAATTCTCAGAGTTCTTATCAGGTTTAGTCCTTAAAACAGATAAAATAATTATTGTAGGTGATTTTAATATTCATGTGGATGTGGAAAATTATAGCCTTAGTGTTGCGTTTATCTCATTACTAGATTCGATTGGCTTCTGTCAGAGTGTACATAAACCCACTCACTGTTTTAACCACACCCTCGACCTTGTTCTTGTTTATGGGATTGAAATTGAACATCTAATAGTCTTTCCACAGAATTCTTTTTTATCAGACCATTTTCTATTAACTTTTGAATTCCTATTACTGGACTACACGCCATTGGGCAAACATTCCTACACTAGATGTCTATCTGATAGTGCTGTAGCTAAATTTAAGGAAGTGATTCCATCGGCATTTAATTCAGTTCCATGTCTCAATGTAACAGATGACTCATATGCTAACTTTAGTCCCTCCCAAATTGATCATCTTGTTGATAGTGCTGCAGGCTCACTACGAATAACACTCGACTCTATCGCCCCTCTATAAAAGAAGATAATAAAACAGAGGAGGTTAGCTCCATGGTATAACCCGCAAACCCGCAAATTAAAACAAACATCGCGAAAACTTGAAAGGAATTGGCGTTCCACCAATCTGGAAGAATCACGTTTAGCCTGGCAAGATAGTCTTAAAATTTATGGGAAGGCCCTCCGTAATGCCAGAGCAGCTTACTACTCATCATTAATAGAAAATAAGAACAACCCCAGGTTTCTGTTCAGCACTGTAGCCAGGCTGACAGAGAGTCACAGCTCTGTTGAGCCATGTATTCCTATAGACCTCAGTAGTAATGACTTCATGAGCTTCTTTAAAGATAAAATTCTAACTATTAGAAAAAAAATTCAGCACCTCCTGCCCTCAGTTGGTACTGACTTATCTTCAAACACAGGAACCTTAGAAACAACTGTAAAACCTGTACATTTAGACTGCTTTTCTCCCATCAACCGTAATCAACTAGCTTCCATGATTTCCTCATCTAAGCCATCAACGTGTCTCTTAGACCCCGTCCCAACTAGGCTGCTTAAAGAAGTTTTACCCTTAGTTAGCATTTCTTTACTAGATGTGATCAATCTGTCCTTATTAAAAGGCTATGTGCCACAGTCCTTTAAAGTAGCTGTAATTAAGCCTCTTCTTAAAAAGCCCACTCTTGATCCAGGGATTTTGTCAAATTATAGACCTATATCTAACCCTCCTTTTCTCTCTAAGGTCCTTGAGAAAGCAGTCGCCAATCAGTTGTGTGACTTTCTACACAACAACAAGCTGTTTGAAGATTTTCAGTCAGGATTTAGAGTGCATCATAGCACAGAGACAGCACTGGTGAAAGTTACAAATGACCTTCTAATTGCATCAGACAAAGGACTTGTCTCTGTACTTGTCTTGCTAGATCTTAGTGCTGCATTCGATACCATTGACCATCACATTCTATTACAGAGACTAGAACATTTTATTGGCATTAAAGGTACTGCACTAAGCTGGTTTAAATCCTATTTATCAGATCGTTATCAGTTTGTACACGTTAATGATGAATCCTCTATGCACGCCAAAGTTAGTCACGGAGTTCCACAAGGTTCTGTGCTTGGACCAATTCTATTTACCTTGTATATGCTTCCTTTTGGCTTGGCATATTGACCGGAGGCTTTTCCATAAATTTTCATTGTTGTAAGATGATACCCAATTGTATTTATCGATCAAAGCCAAGATGAAACCAATCAATTAGCTAAACTTTAGGGACATAAAGGCCTGGATGACCTGCAATTTTCTGATGTTAAACTCAGACAAAACCGAAGTTATTGTACTTGGCCCCGAACACCTTCGAAACACATTATCTAAAGATATAGTTTCTCTAGATGGCATTGCCCTGGCCTCCAGCGAAACCGTAAGGAATCTTGGAGTTATCTTTGATCAGGATATGTCCTTTAACTCCCAAATAAAAACAAACTTCAAGAACTGCCTTTTTTCATTTACGTAACATTGCAAAATCAGGCACATCCTATCTCAAAAAGATGCAGAAAAACTAGTCCATGCATTTGTTACGTCTAGGCTGACTATTGCAACTCTCTATTATCAGGCTGTTCCCAATAAATCCCTCAAGACTCTCCAGCTGATTCAGAATGCTGCGGCACGCTTACTGACAAGAACCAGAAAAAGAGAACATATTTCTCCAATATTAGCTTCTCTACACTGGCTCCCTGTAAAATCCAGAATAGAATTTAAAATCCTTCTCCTCACCTTCAAAGCCCTAAATGGTCAGGCACCATCATATCTTAAAAGAGCTCATAGTACCCTATTACCCCACTAGAGCACTGCGCTCCCAGAATGCAGGGTTCCTTGTGGTTCCTAGAGTCTCTAAAAGTAGAATGGGAGCCAGAGCCTTCAGCTATCAAGCTCCTCTCCTGTGGAACCAGATCCCAGTTTGTGTACGGGAGGCGGACAACCTCCTCACATTTAAGAGTAGGCTTAAGACTTTCCACTTTGATAAAGCTTATAGTAGGGCTGACTCAGGTGACCCCTGAGCCCCCCCTTAGTTATGCTGCTATAGGCCTAGACTGCCGGGGGACTTTCTATGATGCACTGAGCTCCTTTCTCCTCCTCTTCCTCTCCATCTGTACGCCCTCATATCCCATCAATGCTTGTTATTAATTCAACTTCTTCCCGTAGTTGTGTGCTTTCTCTCCTCTCTCTCCCTCCCCTTCTGTTGCTTTCTGCAGGTGTTTCTGCCTCTGGAGCTGTGGAGGTCTGGGTCTGTGGTTGCTGCCGCCTGCTGCCCCCGTGCTCCTGCTCTGCACCCGCTGATGCTATTGCTGTTGTTGCTGTTATTAGTATTACTATTATAATGTTGCTCTTAGTGTTGTTTCTGTTGGTGTTAACATCAATGCCATTACCATATCTATGCTGTATTGAGCTGCTGTATGTTCTCTTTCCTCCTGCTCTCTCTCTCCCGCTCCCCCCTTCCCCCTTCAACCCAACCGGTCGAGGCAGATGACAGCCCACCTTGAGCCTGGTTCTGCTCGAGGTTTCTACCTGTTAAAAGGGAGTTTTTCCTTGCCACTGTCGCATAGTGCTTGCTCATGGTGGGAACTGTTGGGTCTCTGTAAATATAAAGAGTCGGTCTAGACCTGCTCTATTCGAAAAAGTGCCCTGAGATAACTTTGTTATGATATGGCGCTATATAAATAAAACTGAATTGAATTGAATTGAATTGATCTGGCGACTTGGGTGACGTCAGACAAACATACAAAACGTATGGTGTGTGACGATTATTCAGGGGGCCATGCAAATTATGGGAGTTTCCAGGGAGAAACAACAAAGCGGGATGGCGCTGGGAGATGGCCTTGAAATACGGAAGAAACTCGGGAAAAACGTGAGTGTTGGCACGTCTGACAGAGCTAAAAGGAGAACTCAAACACGATGCCAAATGAATGATAATATTGCTGGTCATGTTAACAACTTAATAAGGCGATAACATGTCAGGGGCGTGTCTTCCAGCGTGTTGTGGAGTTCTTCTGCCCCCTAGTGGCCAGAAAGTGAACACATTTAAAAGCTACATGTGAGTATGACAGAGTTCGTCATCTTCGGAGATTTGTATCGGTTTCGTTTTCCAACACAACTGTCACCTGAGACCCTTTTTAGGTGTCAAGAAGCAAAAGCTCATATAGCACAAAATAGCAATGAGGTTATTGATCAAAAACAATGTACAAACGATTACTTCGTGAGGTGCTGTCTGTACTGACTGGAGGATTTATCAGTTTGCCCGAAGTATAAATGTATGACAAATAAATAAACAGACTTATAAGTAAGGCAGGTGAATGAGCAGTGGCATCTCTATCTTTAAACTGACAGATTTGACTATACAGAGAGCTTGGAATAGGTTCAAACCAGTATACCACCTTTGGTATTTGTTTAGCAAGACTCACAAAAAGTTCCAGCTATTAAGTTAAATCAGTATTGATTCACAATCGCCTCCTGGCATCGCTGCAGTGCTGCCTCTTTGGCCGAAGTCCAGCCTGCGACATCACGCCTGCCCTCCTGCCTCGCTGCACGTTCACCCGGCTGACGACAAACGCACTCTGCACCTCGCAACACCACCAGGAATGTGACACACCTTCTTCTCACTGCAAATCATATATTAAGATAGAGGCAGCACTGCTGTCGACCTTCACAAACACATAACAGGATTGTTTTGTTGTTGTCTTTTTAGCCATGCTAGCACCACTTTAGCACCACTTGGGAACCCACATTCATGATTCCAGTTCAATGTGTCAGAAAGACTTTGAGTGATCCCCTGACTTTTCCTCTAGCGCCACCATGAGGTTGACATTTGTAGTTTCTCAACAACTACTGTACAGATTACAATGAAATTTGGTACAAACATTCGTGTCTCCGTCAGGATGAACTGTGACAACTTTGGTGATCCTTTCACTTTTCCTTTAGCGCCACCATCAGGTCAAAACTTGATTTGCGGGGCGTCCCAGTACCTCACCTGGTAGCATACCATAATGGCTGAGTCCTTACCGCAGTGGCCTGGATTCGATTCCAGCCCGGGCCCTTTGCTTCCCCTCTCTCTCCTGCCTTTCCTGTCTCTCTGTCACTATTCAATAAGTGCAAAATGCCTGAAAAACTAACCTTCACATTCCCTTCAGCCTCAGTTGTACTTTGTGTTTACTAATGCTAATTGGCAAATGTTAGCATGCTAAAAAATGGCTGCTAGTTGACTCTGTCTCGTTGTTTCACTGTAAATAAGTTTGTAACTTTATTTAGAAATGTTTTTTCTTGTACGTATTGTTATTAAAAAGTATTTTAGTATTTTAGCCGCCGTCTCTGAATCACAATGTGTGCAAGAGTGGATCAAGGTTTACTTTCTGGATTAGAAATGTTGCAAGTTACCAACAGTAAAGAGTTCAACAATCAAAGTCTCTGTAACCTCAGAGGATTTCATTTGAAATGACATGAAAACGGGGAATTTATTTGAAGTAGACTGGAAATACTCAACAAAATATGGCCTCATTAAACTGCTTTAAAACAACGGAAGATGGTCCTGCTAAACTTGAAGGAACAGCTCGACATTTTCTGAAAGGCAGGCAGACATTTCAGATATATTAGTAATATTAACAAATAAAAAAGTATAACAATCGTTATGTGGAGTTCTTGCTCTGTAAAAGCGACACATCAAGTTTAAAGCTGCACCATCTGTTTCTGCAGTCATTCTGTAAGCGTAGGTGTTTTTTTCCCAGCTGGTAGAGATCTCCTATAGCAATGAAATTCTTCTTGTATAGTTTCTATTGTTAGCCAGATGTCAGCTGTCTCTGAGTGCAGTTCATCAGTCAGTGCAGACTCGTCCCCATGTTTCTATTTTCTGAGAAAAGCTCAATGCTCTGGATGCTGCTCGATGCATCCCATGACACAGTGACTCATACCGGCCGCACGAACTCAAAGACGGAAAATATAGATCTGATTTTAACTGCTGGCTGCTCAGCTGTGACGGCCTGGATGTTGGAAGGAGTATAGATCAGATTCAGTGTTGTTTTCTAACTCAAACTTTCCCAAAGGCTTTTGTAGAAGAGGTCAGTGCTGGAAGCTCAGTGGTGGAGACGCTGAAGTCGTGACCGTGGTGTAGTAACGTTAGCTTTTTACTTCTGCCGATTGCATTTACGCTTCAAACATCATAAAAGTGGTGTTCATTTGTGAAGATTATCTTGCTGAACAAAATGTGTAAGTATCATAAACTTTTGTTTGCCACAGAGTTTATTTTCTGCAGTAATCCAAAATCCAATGGAACAATCCCAATGACTTTTTGTTGAGGGAACCGGGGCGATGCTAACTTCCTGGTTGAACTACAAAAATACTTCGTCCCTGCAGCTCTATGGATTGTCAGTCTACCAATCATAAAATCTTCTCTCACCAATATAGAGACCCACAAAGTAAAACACAGTTTTTGGTGCTGTGGGCTTTCGAAAAAAGCATGTTTAAAATGCCCTGAAAAATTTACTGTACTTGATCAGCGACCTTCAGTGCTGCACATCACACCCTGATATTTCCTGGGCCTTCATCAGTACGTGTTATCTCTGGAGCAGGGAAGGAACTATGGCCCCAGAACTAAATTTAGACTCTGCTTCCTCCAGTCAAAATGCAACTACAGCTCCTGAGTTCCTAAAAAAGGTTTCTGGTCCTCTGAGAAAGTTCGGCAACATTTCACCTCACTGCCATTTTTGCTCCAAAACAAATGAAATAAATCTCCAGCCTAACCCATTTTTAAGCAGTTTTCAAGGTGAGTTTGTCTGTAGAAGTATTATAGTAATTTTAAAGTTTTTCCGAGGTCAGAGTGTGAGAACTGTTTCCATAAAGCTACAGTTTCAGTTACTATGAGCACTTCAGGAGCCGGTTGCCCTTTAAAACTGTGTCGTCGTCCTGTTTCGTTATCACAAGGTTGAACTCAGTCCAACCTGAGACTGTCAGTATGTATGTCCAGTCCTGCTGGCAGCGATTAGACCAGCACTGAGCCAACATGCAGGTCACCGGGTCCTTGTCTCATGTCGCTCCTTTTTTTATGACTTTTAACTTCCTCAATGACAAGCACTTAAACATGTGACATCACCAGCAGCCAATCAGAAGGTGTGGCTATTACAGGCGTTTTATTTTACTGATAAAGCGCCGGGTACATTGAACATGTTGTAAAGGAGAGAGGATTCAACCAGTAAGAGTTTGAGTTGATACTGATACAAATCTTATTTTTCCAGTTCAAATATGTCTTCTCTGTTTTATTTGTTTATTTCACCCGTTTCTTATCTTACTTTATTGTGGTGTATTTTATACATTTTATTTAATTGTAGTCCTGTAATGTTTTAATCTTGATTTTCCCATATAAAGGGCCTTCTAACTTTGTTTTGAAATATGCTGAATAAATAAAGTATACTGTCATTATTACCTGTGTTCCTGCATTAAATAGGTACCCTACTTTGTGCTGATAAAGTCCTGAACAATTAAATTATGTCAGGTCAGAAAATCCTGTAAAACAGCTCTTAGAGGTTCGTGAGACACTAAAACTTTCCATTGAAACTCAACAATGAAATTCTTGTGTATGAACCACACCTATTCAGTGGGAGGGAAAACTCTAGGGTGCATTAGTGCTTTATCAAATATTAACTGTGATTGCTGATTAATGTACCTCAGCCTGATCTGAAAGGTATCTCCAAAAAAAAAAAGGTTTTTGTCTGAAGGCTCAGAGATGCAGATTCAATTCCTGATTCCATTTTCTGAACACAGACTAAACAGAGTCTCAGACAGACTGAGAGGAAAGCAGGAGTTCCTGGTACGTTCTGAAATCAGTCAGAGTGTTAGCTATCTACAGCAAACGTTGTCTGGACTGTCACGTCCTTTGGTTGTTTGTGGGTAATAAACTGGGACTGTAAAACTCTCCAGAGTTCACTCTGCATTCGGACTGATATAACCTTTATATGTATAGTAGCACAAAAAACAGTTGATTGTGCAAAATCAACTCAACCCAGTGGGGTATTCAATATCTGATTAAAGGAAATCAGGACCAAAACCTCAACCAAACATGAACCTAAATAACAGAATTGACTGCAAAAAAAGCAAAACTAAAACTCAACTAAATACATGAGTGTGGCTGCAGTTTTGTAGTTGAATTTGAAGGAAAAATACAGATTGTAAATGTTACAGAAGTACCTTTTTTTCTAGGATATGATATGAAATGTGTGTTTTTTAATGAACAAACTGGCCATAAGAACAATGAACTCAGCAGTGATGTAACTTGTCACACAGGAAATTATTTTCTTAATTGGAAAAACAGAAACTGAGTAGTTAGCATGAGCGATAGCAGCCATCATGTGGCAAATAAACAGACAAATAAAAGCACTGAAAGCACAGAAACTCAAACCACTGTAGCCACTTTACACAAAAAAATTATTTAATCAAATGGATAAATAGAAAAAGAAAAAGTTCATATTGTCAGTGAGCTCACATACTGTATATACATGTAGGAAAAGTACTGCAGCCGTCAGTATCTTATCTGAACAAAGTGTAAATGTGAAGCCTGTTCTGAGTACATATAAGAGCAGATACGCCATTATCTTTCATTTATTTTAACAGTGAGACTCTGTAGAGGTGACTGTGTGGAGTCGAAGCCACGGGTTATAAAATAACGTCATGGTCTGAAGCCAAAAGAGAGCAGGAAGGAAACCAGAGAGTGAACACGTTTTCAACATCTACATTATATTACTGTGACATTTTACAAATACGTCATATTTGTACTTAATTGCAGTACTTGAGTTACATTCCACCGCTGCATTACACTGAATACCTGCAGTAGAGGTGTCTGCGAGGATGTGAGGAGAATGCATTCATCATTAAGTTTACAACACGTTACTGAAAGTGTATTATAATGTGATATTGAATCTCCGGCCCTCCGTGAATCCTCTCTGTGCAGAACACAGGAGTCATTTTTCAGAGCTGCACAAACTGTAACAAAGACTCAGCTGACGGGTCAGTGACGTCAGAGCGAGGCAGAACAAAAGCCTCGCCACTGACCTCTGAGAAACCACCGCTGATAACACACACAGCGACACAAAGACACAAAGACTCACAGTACAGCGCCGCACACACTCATCGACAGGCGTGGACACTTCCTGTCTGCAGCTCGAGGCTTCTTACAGGAGAATCTCTTCTCTCACCAGTGGGAGATGATTTATATGTTTATATGTTTAAAACACCTCAAATGTCCACGAAAGACACACGTATAACTTTATTTTTTTGTCATATTGATAAAAACTACAGTGACCAGCAGTTTTAGGAAATGACAGAGGCTTTTTTAAAAGTGAAGCTACTTCTAAAGTCTTCGGTAGGAGCCAATGGGCTTGGAGCTGAGAGCAGGAGGCAGGGCAGGGGAGTCAGAAAGTATTAAGAGGGACCAACAGATTGTTGGTTTTGGTGTTTTAAATAATAACACCAGTAGTATCCTGTAATACAGGACCCTCTCTTCATCATGTACAACAGTCGTCAAAGTGTCATCGTGCAGGTAAAGTCACAGAGAATATTTTAAATGAAAGTGAAATTTTTCATGTCACAATAAACAGTCCAGCTGGAATCTGGATTATTTTGAGCCTGTTCTTGAATATGTCCGACTGTGTCTTTTCGAGGTTTTTCTAGTGTGCTCCTCCTGAGCAAACTCCCCTCAAACATGCACAACAAGACTCTCTTTTCCCATAATGGCCCCCAGTGTTCCCACTGCTGAGTGCCCATTTTCAGCGGTGGACTGCTGCCAACCAGCTCTGACCATTAAATGAAGACGAGCAGAGCGGCCCTGCTCTCTCTGAGCCGCTGTAGTGAAACACTGACTAACCCTCCATTGTTGTCCTACTTAGGAGGCGACCCCACACCTCAGTGATGAAGCCGATTGGCCGGTATCCAAACTGTGTCGCAGGAATGTTGATGGAGGGTCACAACCAGGCGAGAGTGGCGTTGAGTTTTAATGAGCCCGGTTCCCAGGGTAACAATAACTGTCTCACAGAGCTCAGTGGAGGGTGGAGAAACTGTGCAACCATCCTTTAATTACAATCTTTGTTTAACAGTTTATTTGTTATCTAAATGCTTCAGGACAGACCTTTTATTTTTATGTGTTTGGTGTCAAACAGCAATATTAGGCTCAGTTGATGAGTGTCTGTAGGATCAATTAACATAATCATGATCCAATAGGCATCCAGGAATTGAGCAAAACTAAGCAAGTAAACTAAAGGGAGGGTGAGGGGCGCCTTTCTCCAAGCTTTGTCTGAGGGGAGGCCCACAGTCTCAGGCTTTGAAAACCCCCTGATCTACATCATTAACCCTTTTCGAACCTTTTCCTAATTTTTCTTTTAATGTTGTTTATGAGTCATGTTTGATGGACATAAATCCTACAAACAAAACTTACATTTGGAGCTCATGTCGCCTCTTCTCACCCTAACGGGATGGAAGAAATACACAGATGCATAAACAATAAAGAAATACATTGATTGGTTCACAGTCTATCTATGTTTTAATAAGACTAAGAGTCTACAGCTCTGTGAGGCCGTACTTTGAGCTAAATGCTAACCCTAACCCAATGCTAACACGCTGATGTTTAGCAGGTACAGTGTTTACCATCTTAGATAGCATGCTAGTGTGTTAGCATACTAACATTTGGAAAAGACTAGGGACCACCAAACAGGTAACAACTGATCCTGAGAGAAACATGAATGTCTGTTCTAATTTTCAGGGCAATCCGTCCAATAGGTGTTGAGATATTTCACTTTAAACCACAGATGTCAACCTCATGGTGGCGCTAGAGGTAAAGTCAGAAGATCATCAAAGTCAACAGGATACATCTTCTGGGGAACATGAATGTCTGAACATTTCACGGAAATCATTTAATAGTTGTTGAGTTGTTGTTGCTGCTTTTCTCTGTTTCATATCACTGTAAACTGAATATATTTGGATTTTTAACTGTTTGCTTTGGGAAAGTTTGAAGCACATTTTTACTAATTTCTTTGTAGATATTTTTAAAGCATTAATCAAAAACTAATCATTAGTTTCAGCCTCAATAATGAAGCCTTTCTGGGATGGAAAGTGAATTAAGTATTCATTTACACATGGTGCTCGTGCAAAAGCAATCTTGTAACTTGATCCTTGCAGTACCATTATAGGTCAGATCTTCAGATTAGCTTTGTCTTTTGTGGTTCCCTGGCAGGACGAAGCAGCATCGGCTTTCCATCCCAAAACTGATCAATTGTAATTCAGGAGACAGCTGGAACGGATTCAAACAAGCTTCTCGTCAATATTTCATCCAGTCATGAGACGACAGGAGGAGGCCTGCGGCTTTTAAAACTCTGCAGGATGGAAACATTTGTCCCGCACTCACCGCCACTGTGAGGAACTGGGTCACAGACACTTTATTATGTTACTGGTGGATCCTCAGATGAAAAGATTAACAGCCTGTTTCTGTCAGTCTGAGCTGCACACAAAGTTTTTATGTCCTTGCTGCGACAATAATAGTAAGATACATTCAGTAAAATAAATAAACTATAATAGAAAAGTTATAAAAAGTGATAGTAATTCACACTCTTTGAACACAGGACAGTTGCAGCGTCATTCTTGTCTTTTATTTTGAAAGTTAAGTCAGACAGGAAGCTTGACGTTCAACTTTTACCCATTTATAGTGAGTGAGTTACTACGATTATGTTCTTTTCTTACTAGTTAACATACTTTCTTTTACCACTGCTTTTTATTACTGTAATTCTTAATTAGTATTACTTTTTATTTACTTTTTATTTTTTTTAGAATATAAACTCATCACACTTGTAAAAGAGGCCTCATGTTCTTCAAACTAAATAAATAAATGAAGCTCACATACTGTGTAAATTCACAACGCCCGTTCTGCTGCAGTGTCCTTGAGCAATGATCCCCGGCAGCTCTGACCTCCGACTGTGGAGCTCAGAAGAAAACAGAATCAATAAATAATCTCTGAAACCGAGGCCTGTCTTTAAAATCTTCTTACTGACATAAACACCTCGCACACTCGTGACTTTCAGAATCATCAGGCTCACTTTGACTTCCATAAAAGCCGTTATTGATCTTGATTAAGAGGTTTATTTAAACAAACGAGCAGCAACACAGCTTTAACTCTCCGAGTCTCTTTTCAGCCTCTAATCTCATCATCGCTGCTTTTCTCTGCTGTTTTAGTCCCACCAGGATTAAAAGAAAAACTACAGATCTGAGGATGTGCTGTCCTCTGTTGATCAGACTGTCAACCAAAAGCAGAACTGCAGCATGGAGTCGGCGTATGAAGGTGTGAATTCCCTGTGAAGGCTTGTTTTTTTATTTTACACTTTAGCATTTCATAACATTTCATAACCAAAACACTGAAAGAAATCTGAGACTTCTTGTGTCTTATTTTGAAGCTTTTTTAATCCCTGCAAACCACTCAGTCGTCGTTTAATTCAATTAGCGACTACTTTTAAATAAGAAAGTGTATATTTAAATTAATGTTTAATCTTTCCACCATATAACCAACTCTCCTTTCCGTGAACCATTAGCTTAATTACCAAACAAACCTGCAACTATTTTAGTCTTCGTGTCCTATTTTGATGCATTTATCTCCTTTAATTAGAAACACATTTTAACTGAAAAATACGTGTAAACAGTTGTTTCCTTTTTAATGTAAATCCATCAAACCTCAGTGCCCTCTCCTTTCCGTGAACCATTAGCTTAATTACCAAACAAACCTGCAACTATTTTAATCCTTTAAACGTCTTTAAGTCGACTTCTTGTGTCTTATTTTGAAGTTTTCCTCCCTGCAAACCACTTTAAAGGTTTAATTCAATTAGCAACTATCTTTAACCATCTAATCTAAGTGTCATCTCCTTCCTTAACCTCAGTTTCCAAAAAAAAACCCTGCAACTATTTTAATCTTAAAACGACTCTGAGTCGCCTTCTTGTGTCCAGGTTCTGCCCTCAGCCTGACACGCCCTCTCGCCTCGCCGTGATCTCGTCGGGTGCCCCTCGTCTCGTGCACGTTCTCTCTCCGGGCAGCGTTAGCTTCAGGCCTGAATGTTTGCCCAGTATCAGCTCAGGAGGGCAGAAGACAAGCTGATTAAGCGGCAGGATTTCCAGCAGCTCAGAGAAGCTATTCCCGGCCTCGGACGGGGCGGATTAGACCCTCCGGTGCTGCCCACTGCTTCTGGCCTGCGGGTGGGACGATCGAGTGCTGAGCGCTCAGGCGTTCTTCCAGCTTTCGCTCAATTACATGACTCAGCTTGCTGGAAGCTGACCAGAGAACTAGTGTTTACTTAATGGAGGGTTAAATAACATTCTCGTCAGCCTCCTGGTGTAGTGTAGTACGGCCGAGTGCTTTATATTATTGCTGACCATTTTCGAATGCACGCCGTACAGGTTTTGATGTTTGGATGTATTGTTCCAGGAATCCATTTAATTCCACACGGTACAAAAATCAATTAACAGAGTCTTTGTAGGAAGTAATCAGTTTGGTGTGTTTACTGGCTATAACTATTACATTACTCAGTTGCTATTTCCATGGAAAAGACTTATCAATTAGGAGATTTTGAAATGTATCATTAATTTTAAACATAAATTGAAATGATTGAGGGACTGCATTGACTTTAAGCGTTAATTGATTTTTTGGCCACTTGGGGGCAGCAAAACAAGCTGCAAACACAACACTGACATATTATCAGCTTATAAAGTTGAAATGTTAGCAAACAGTTGCTTATTTACACATCCAGCAGTTATGGAGCAACATTATGATTAATCTGAAGTCGTGTTTGTGTCCACCTGATGAATTTAAGTCTCTTTTAGCCGTTTTTGGTCTCTGCCAACTCCTGAGGAAAAAATCTTGCCCATTAGCTGCTAAATGTCGCCGTAAATGCTGTTTTTGCAGAACATAAAAACCAAAACAATGAGCTGAAAGACGCTAAAACAGTCCGTAGAACTGAGAGGAGCTGCAGATTTGGGTGATAATTCTTTGTGAGTTCGTCATTAGTGCAGCTTTAACTGGTCATAAACCAAATGATCTCCAACTAATCGATTATGTATGAACAAATATTTGCTGTGTTAGGTCGTGGATCGATTAAGCTCTGTATCTGACGAGGGGAAGACAGGAAATGGGGGAAAAAAATAATCATAAAGATGGAAAGAAAACTGACAATCATTTTCCAATCCTACCCGGTCATTAACTTCCACAAACTGAATCATCTGTAAGATCCATGTTTTAACATTTTCTCTCTCTTAACAAGAAGAAGATGATGAACCAGGTTTAATCATAGCAACACCCACCTCCTCGACGGAGAGCGTTACTCACTTCCTCCGCCCACACACTCCCTGCTGATCAGGAACACAAACCAGAAAACTCAAGACACCCAAACAGTCATTTCTCCAACTCAACGACTTCCCTTTATCCAGTTTTTTTTGTTGTTGTTGTAATTTCTGATCTGGGATCTTCCCTCTTTACTCCAAGAAAACTTCAAGTAACACATCGTCAACTGGTCTTACTTCATTTACAGAATTTTCCAGTTGATTTTGTGCCTTGAATGTTAGTGATGTATTGATTATATAAACAGAATCACAGGCTGTGATTGGAGCCAGTTTTTTTGGACGGGTCCAGAAATGGAAAATTGTCTGTTCTCGCTCAGCCACTCGGTCAAACACGCTCAGATGCAACAACCTGTCCAACGCAGCAGACTAGAACAACCACAGAGCTTTTTATAACCCACAGTAAACCCCGGGATTATAACGTAACGTCCCCGGTACACACCAACAGCCTCTAAATGCAGCAGGAGGCTTTGACTAATAACAACAGCAGCAGTCAGAACCGAAAAAAACAGTACTGATTTAATGAGATGTGATCAGATAAAATGTGTCACCTACTCATGAAATGTCAATTTTGTTTGCACATCAGATTTCTCCAATTTTAGACACTGAACATTACGTTTTCCAGTAAAAGCTTTGGAAAAGAAACTGGTCTTCGAAGACGAATGGGAACACCCAGAGTCCAAATTAAATACAGCAGTAATGATTTTCCGGTGATTCTCAGTGCGCCGGATCTCTCCTCTCAGAGAGGGGAATGGAAAAGCTCAGCTGACACGTCGGTTGTGACTGTGTGGACGTCCGGGAGGAGGAAGAGAAGAAGCTCCTCTGTGTCTTCAGTTTGTAACTGCAGCCATTTTCTTCTGCCTTTTTTGGTGCCGAGCCTCAGCAGAGGAGACGCATCAAACATGTCAAAGTATAAAGAGATCAGGAACACGAAGGTCGTTTTAATGTGCTGCAAAGACGTGAAATTGTCAGAGATCACCACTGTAGTTAAATTTAAGGAGTTGGCTTTTGACAGTTCAAATATATTTGTGCATCTTAAGTGGAGACTGTTTTCTTAGCCTGTTTATATTGCCTGTATTTATTGTTAAATGATGTTTCTGTGCTCCATTTTTTGGCCTCAGGGAGACTTTTACCTGTTTAAATAAAGGAGAAATAAGGAAATAAGGTTTTAATTTACAAGAATAGTTTGACATTTTGAGGACTTTGCTTGTTTGTCTTTTGCCAATAGATAGGTAGATACCACTGTCATGTCTGTACGTTCAATATGAAGCCAGCAGCCAGTTAGCTTAGCATAAAGACTGGAAACAGGGGGAAACGGCTAGCCTGGCTGCCTACCAGCACCTCTAAAGCGCACCAATAAACATGGTTTATCTTGTTTGTTTGTTCGTCAACAGATCCATCTCATTCTCACACTCATTCTCTTGATTAAACAGCATGTGTTGTATTTTGCATTTACACAAACACTCTTATTATTGATTGATCTGGTAGGTGATCAATGTCTTGCTCAAGGGCCCTTTAACAGGTCATATTAGCTGGTGGTGCAAAGAAACAGAACAAAGAAAAAAACAAGGATCTTTCACACATTTATTGTATTTTCTTGGACACAAAAGTGCAAAAAAAAAGGAAAAAATAAAACAATTCCTTCCCCCAACAAATGAAAGCATTGATTAAAAGTGATTTTTATTTTTTAAAATAAGGGGAGGCATCTTATCAGTTATGATCCAAAAAGCTATAAATTATATTCCTCTCAATTTAAATCACTGTCGACTTGATTTTCACTCTCGCTTGATGCAAGCAACAAACTGGTGACAGGAGCTCAAAATTATGTAACACAAGAGTGTAAATCCTCTTGGTGCTGCAGTGCCAACCTGGACCTGGAGGAACCCGGTACCCCTGCTGGATTATCAGTCTTATTAACGTACATGGGAAACACACTGGAGCGAGGCAAAGAGTACGGATTATAAACCGTCTCCTATGAAAATAAAGACGAATCCCACTGGGTTCTCAGGTTTAGGTTCTGGGTTTGGTAGCGAAGGTGAGGTACCCTGTGTGACCTGGCATTTCTCTGGGTGGGGTGGTGGTCTTCATGGCGATGGAGGCCAGGTTCGGAGCAGAGGTGGGAGGCGTTTTCTCTGCAGTGTCAGGCTGTGTCTGAGTGGAGGGGTCGGGCCCGAAGTCGGGCAGCGGGAGGGAGACGGTTCGCACGTCGTGGACTCTCAGAAGGACCTCCACAGTGCTGATCTCCTCGAAGCCCTGATCCGCCAGGGCCTCGCACGTCCTCTGAACCTGCTCTATACACGGAGAGAACGAACACACCCGACCTCCTGCAGAGGAAGACAGAGAACAAGACAACAGGTAACATCTTGTTAACAAATAATCACCTTCTCTTGAGCACTAGAGACGTCGATCAGTCGGTCCACCTCTTTGATCCAGACTCAAATATCTCAAATATTAGACGAATTGTCATGAAACTTTGTGCAGACATTCATGATCCCCAGAGGTTGAATCATACAGACTTTGGTGATCCTGACTTTTCCTCTAGCGCCATTGTGAGGCTCACCTTTGTGGTTTTGAGTGAAATGGACTGTCCTGAAATAAGTGCACATTAAAATACAGTCACTGAAATGGTGTTTAAAACCAGAGATAAAGATTTTCAAAATTAGGTGCAACAGGCTCAAGTGTTTAGCGTTTTATTTTTCTAATCTTTATTCTTTGTGCTGCAGCTTTCATTGTTTTTATCATACACCGGTTGTATTATTTGGAATTTGCGTACACTGTACAGCTCTTTTAATGTCTTCAATTGTCTGTCAAGGGTGTTTTTACTGCAACTGAACTGCAAGATCACGCGAGGATCCATCTTGCCAGGCTTCAAGTTATGCACTTGTGGGTGAACCACAGTAGTTTGAACCAATCAGCGTCCCATGAAGAACTACTGGTAGCTACAGGTGTGGTTTAGGTGTGACGACTTTGACTGTTCGTTCGAAAACAACAATGGCGGCTCCTAAAGAGGTTAGCGTAGCTGCTGCTATAGCATCAGTTATATCAGAACTGGAGAGTATTTATTCTTTTCTCCATGGAAAAGATGTTTTCGATCTTCTCCCGACTGGCTTCGGCTCTCCTACTACGTCATATGGTTATTTGATCTGATTGGTTGAAGTTAGCCCGTGATAGACAGATGGTTCATCCAATCACCTGCCATGTATTTTTTGAAAGTGCACCTGCCCTTTTTCAAACAGTTTCCAAGGACGACTTCTCAGCTGGTTCTGTGTAACAAACCATCTGGTGCGTCAGGTTAGAGAAACATGTTAATTTGCCATATTTACCTTAAAATCTCAGGCTGTCAAAATGTACAACAATCAGAAGCAACAACCTGGTCTCTTCTGGTTGTTCTCCACAAACACTGGGATGATCTGACTGCATCTATAAGATCCGAACCATGATCAGGATAGGTACTAACAGTTGTAATTTACTCTTAAAGATCAACACAAGATCCCTGCAGATCCTCGTTCTCTACAGACCAACACACAGCGAGAAGTTCTCAGTGTTGACTGTGAGATTAAACTGAAGGTTTATTAATAAGGAAGTTCACACAATTTACCATCCTTGCATGGTTATTACGGCCAAGAAACACGTGATCGTGCTTTGGGGCAAATCAAACCTTCCTCAAAGCATCAAACATCTCAATAAGGAGTGTATGAGGTGCGTATTTTCACTGTTACCTCTGTGTGTCATCTGAAAGAATTCTGCTAAAAAAAAACATCCATGGACAAAGATAAATAATCTAAACCAGATTAATAGACTTAATCTGGACGCAGGAGAAATTTAGGCTCACTCTAGGGAAACCCATGATACGACTATTAATATTAATAATTTGTTTTTCTTACACCCAAACAGACTTTCAAAGCATATTTCTTTCCCTAACAAAGCAGCCCGTGACCCGTTGGGCTGCAGGCAGGAGTTTGTGGATCATCATGGGACAGAGATCACCTACCGACTGCGGCCTCTCGTCTCTAAATGAAACCCTGCGGTGATCGCAGCGGGAGGCCGGAGCAGCGAGCCAAGACAACTTTCACCTGCTGACCTGAAGAACGAAGAATGTGACTCTGAGCAGGACAGCTGGGGAGGGGAGGGGTTAACCAAACAAACTCAGTTCCTATTTTATTTTATTTTTTAATTTTAAATCTAAACTGCTGAGAAATAATTTAAAAAGGAATGGAGAGAAGGCATTGTCTTGTCCTGGGGTGGATTTCGCAGTCAGATATGTTATTTAAGAGTTGAGGCATGGAACAGACTGCAAAGCCCTCTCAGGAAAATTTGTGAATTTGGTATCTATAAATGAAATTGGTGATTCTTTTCACGTGTTTTCTTTAGGGGTGTAACAGTACACATATCCATACTGAACATTTACGATATGGGTCTTTCCGTTTGGCAAGCACGTGTACCGAACAAATGCAGCTTTGTTTTAACCACTGCACGTGCAGAACTTTTTTTTATGTGAGCGAGTGGAACTTGATTTAAAACTCAGTTTCCTCCCCGAGCATTTCGCAAACGGCTGGATGTTGTTTGTTTAGCCCAAGCATGCTCGCCACAGACGCCACACAAAGATTGCATGTAATTTAGCACAGTGCTGCCTTGTAGTTATGGCGAATGCTGAAAAACCAGAGCTTCCAGAGATCCTCCAGTATCATTAAAGTCTGCTGTTTGGCGACTTTACGGTTTCTCAGTTAACTGTAAAAAACTAAACATGAACATTCAATGAGTCTCAGTACAAGCTAGGACTGTTGCACAGGACTAATGTGAAGCTGAAAGCTGCTAATGTGAATACCAGTACAGTTCATGCTGCACCTTAATGGATATTTATTTTATTACATTTTTTAAAATTTATTTATTATTTATTATATTAAGAGAATATTTATTTTGATTTACTTTTAAGTAAATTTTACTTTTTTCTATTACTAGGTTGCAGCAGTATTGACATCTATTTAAGAAAGACAGAGCCATAGTTTGTTCAGTAAACTACTGTTTATTAAAAAAAGAAAAAAAAGCAGTTTTATGTTGTGTTTCTTTCCCCCCCGCTGTACCGAAAACATACTGAGGAATGTACCGAACCGTGATTTTTGTGTACCGTTAGACACTTAGTTTTCTTTCTCCAACACAGTCCTGGAATGATTTCAAATGCATTTGTTATACTTTCAGGAGCACTCCAGACTTAAAATAATTTGTATTCCAGGCACCACATACAACAGTAAACTCCATTAGCCTTCAAATGTAGCTGAAATCCTCCTTTTTCTACCTTCTACTAGACACATTTTTGTTAGTTTTTCCACCTGCTGAGCGCCCAAAAGGTCACAGAACACATCTGTGCTGCAATCTGCCCGTTTAATCTCACTGCACATTTCAATTTCAATTCAATTCAGTTTTATTTATATAGCGCCATATCATAACAAAGTTATCTCAGGGTTATCTCAGAGGGGAATAATCTGCAGTAATAACGGGACACAAACTAATGCCTGATGGGAGACGACATGTCAAACTCTGAAGTCATCAACATGTAATAAAGGCACACTGCATGAAGAACGAGTCTGCAGAGGGCAGCCTCGCTGAAGAGTCCACTGCGTCTGACAAACATTACAGGAGATGTTCGGGATGTTTCAGATAGCAGTCGCTCCTTCGGCTAACAGGACCAGTGTTCTGGCCATGAACACAACTCAAACAACTCAAATCCTAGCAACCAGGACGAACACACAGGGAGGGGGTCGAGTTGATGATTATACAAGGGCGTCTCAAGCAGTTATTAATAGCCTCGGATATCAACCGTACGTCCACACAACACAGGATCCATACATGCGTGAAGCTACGATTCCTTATCGGGTTCTTGTTTGTGCTCATGTTTGCACAATAAGACTCTTAAGTCTTTGTGGGGGGTGGGGTGGGGGGGGTGTTCAGGATCCTGGGTCCTTCTCAGAGAGCAGCTAAAGACAGGGCCGGGCTGCAGGCCAAAACATTACAAGAATTACAACTTGGAGAGGGAAAAAAAAAGAGAAATATTTGACTGCCCCCTTGTCGTTCACTCTGCAGTGAACCAGCTCTCAGCAGCTTCGTCTGCAGCCTGAGAAAAGATCTGGAGTGAGTCTGAAATGATGTGCAGAGAAATGAGCAACAAGGTGATGAATTTTGGCTGTGGGCGATACGTCTTGCCTGCTGTCGTTTCTGCTCCGCAAACAACTTTAAATGTGAAAACACTCACTTTTCACTTTAACATAAAGAAATGCTAGCTTCCTATCATGACCTTCCCCAGGTGAATTTTGTAAATGTCTCTATTTTATTGAAGCATTTTGGGGCAGAGGTGCTCAGTTTGGCTCTGGTTCTCAGGAGAAAACATCCAGTGTGAGCAGTGGGGAAGTAAATCAAGCCTTTCCTTATGGAGCCGCATTCACCAGCTCTCTGCCTGCAGCATAACCCTGTATGGTCATGGGACTGCTTCTACAATGGCTGCACTCTGTTTATCTGTATCTGTGTGTGTGTGTGTGTGTGTGTGTGTGTGTGTGAGGGTCAACAGCTCATGAAAGGAATATGTAGCAGTGGCACCATAAAAGGGATTCAGAGAGGAGGAGGAGGGAGAGCAGCATCCTCGCTCCTCCTGCGTTCCTCGTCATATTGGGGCTTACTTTTTAAAATTATGCTGCATTTATGTTCAGACTCACAAACCACTGATCCTGTGCATCTTAACGGTGATGAGGTGCTCACTTTTTTTGAGAGTGAGACTGTCAGCTGAGGGCCTTTCCTTCTACCAAACACTAAAACACTGAGGTTAACTCGCTCAGGTTAGCACATGTGGTCACAAATCAGATGTCCCGGATCAGTATTGACCTTTTTTTTTTTTTAGCAGATCTAGTATCAGCCATGACGCCACAGATCCACATTAAATACAGTTTCTTTCCACTATCAGTTACATTCATGGAGACAAGGCAATCCCTGGCTTAATGCTGTCTCATAAAAACAAACCCAATAAGTTCCACACAGAGGGGTATATAGAGTTTAAATTTGGGAAGCAGAAAGGTTTTGGTTTGGGATCGGTACTTGGTATCGGGAGAGAAAAGTTGGATTGGTGCGTCCGCAACAAACGGTAAAGAAAGAAAGAGAGAGAAAAGAAATTGTCCGGAGGGGATTCAGCAAGTCAACTGTGAAGCTTTATATCCCATACTATATTATTCTGTATTATGTGAATATGTTATATTGTTTTGGCACATAATGCACTACATATTTCTATATTAATACAGACAAACACTAATTATAATTACGTAGTCATATATATTATTCTGGTGTGCACTGTTATAGTAGATGGTATCATAATACTCTTACATATACTTTACTTTGCTGCTACTAATCACACAGCTATGTCACTTCAACCAAGACAGTACTGCAGTATTAGTTTAAGTACAACACTGGTCGTGGGCACTGTATGTATGTATGTATGTATACTGCTTGCCTTGTAATTTTGATTTGAATTGCTCTTGTATAGTTTAATAATATTTATAATTTATTTTACATTTCTCTATTTCTCTGTATTTATTTCTGTCCTTGTGCTGCTGCAACACCTGGATTTTCCCTCTTGTGATCATTAAAGGCTCATCTTATCTTAACAAACGAGCAGAAGAAGTTAACAACCAAGAGTCATTGCAAACGGTCCCTCAAATACCTGCAAATACCTGAAACGTTGGGTTGCTATGTGCTGTACTTGTATCATATATACACCTTAAATTTTCTCCTAAACACTGATCACCTGAGTGATCCGCCAACCTGTCCAGACATGCTGCTGGTCCTGGTTGTCAATGACACCCCAACACATGATTTCTGCCACACACACACACACACACACACACACACACACACACACACACACACAAGGACAAAGTTAATGAGATCGATCGTCCTGGGAGCGCAGAGTCGAGGTGACACGGCCGGGGGGAAATAAATTCACTGGCTGGTGTTTTAAAATGTGCTCAGTCACACTCGTGTTCCTGCTGCGGCTCGATGAGTCACAGTAGAGTCAACATCAGGTGATGGTGACTGTTCTTTATATTTATTATATATACACACACATATTTTAATATTATTTACTCAGCGGGACACTTCATTCATTGTTCCCTGTAGGTTAGGCTTCATTTAATGCTAGTGTTGAGCCTAAAATGGGAAATTTGTGGTAAAAGATCACATTTTGGCCTCAATTAGACAGTTTAAAGTTAAAATAGTATTCAGATGCAGTCAACCGTTTCTCAGAATGGGCTGGAAATGCAGTCAAATTTAGTTAAACTGCTGATAACTGGGCGTAAGATCTAAAACTGATGATGAAATAATAACAGTGACTAACAATGTCTCAATGGGAAATATTCATTCGTAACATTTTTCAATAAATATAATGACATTTGTTAAAAATGTTACACCCTCTATGAGAAGCTGCTTTTCTCTGTGCAACTGTTAACAAGATGTTTGATATTTGGGCTGCAACTAACCACTATTTTCATCATCAATTACTCTGCAGATTATTTTCCCATTAGATAGATAGATTAACTGGTTTTGGTCTGTAAGATTTAAGGAAATGGTGAAAAATGCCATTCACAGTTTACTAAAGTCATCAAATAGCTTGTTTTGTCCGACCAACAGCCCAAAATTACCAAGATTACAGTTTCCGATCACAAAAGAAAGTGAAGCAGCAAATCGTCACATTTAAGAAGCTGTAAACATCAAATGTTTGGCATTTTACTTGAAAAATTACAGGGTTCGTACAGCTTTTTAAGAGTAAACTTGAAGCACTTTTCAAGCACTTTCAAGGTATCTAAACCAAAAATCTCCAGACTCTGGAAGACTTTATCATCACATCTAAATTGTTACTACAAATGCCAGGAGACAAAAAACAAATACGACTCGTTTCATTTCAAATATTAAAAGATTTTTGGTTTTTACATGAGTGATTGTGTTGATGATGAAACACCAGATTATGTTGAAAAAAAATCAAGCATTTTTCAAGGAGAGTATTCGAATTCAAGCATGTTCCTAACCTTGAAAACATAACGGGTAAAATTAAGAATTTTCCAAACTTTCAATGCTTTGTACAAACCCTGTTGAGAGTAAAATTGAAGCATATTTAAAGCACTTTCAAGGTACCTAAACCAAAACACACTCAGGAAAAGGATGCTATCGGTGTGAGCTTGAGAGACTCCATTGGTCGAGTACTGATGTAAAAGCCTTCTCTCTCTCTCACACACACACACGGTGGTGTCCTACCTTGTCTCTTCATGGCGGTCTTGGCGTGTCTCACTGCCTCCCAGGGGCTGGGGATGTCCAGGAAGACGGCGTCTGCCACCCCGGTCACTCCGAACCCGTCCTTGCACACGTCCTGGTTCCTGACGGTGACCAGGTGATCCACGCGGTGCTCCTTGAACTCCTCCGCCGCCTTCTCCGCCCGCTGCTGGTGGAACTCCACCGTGTGCAGGTGACCCGTGGGGGCGATGGTACGCAGGATGGCATGGGAGAGCGAACCGCTACCTGTTCCTACAACACACACACCACAGGGAGGATGAGAGCAGCAGGTACTCGGATGTAGAGACTCGGAAAATCTTAAAAATAAAAATCCACAGTATGAAGCTAATATGAGGTTTCAGCTGTCTAAGTGAATGTCTTCCAAAGTTACGGCCTACAGCTCAACAGGGAAACACAAAGAGGAAATTGTATACCAAAAAGGCCGTAACTTTGCAAGAGGTCCACTTGATTTGACTTATTCAGACTGTTTTCCTCTGGGACCGCTCAGAATATGGCGGGCCAAAAGGTTGAGATCAATAATCAAATACATTTGAGAGTGTCCAAGTATCCAGTCCAAAAATCCTACAGCTGAGGACGTGTCCAAAAACAAAATCTCTAATGACCGAGTTCTCGAGCTGCTGAAAGATTTCTTTTGAACACATTTGAGATAAAAGTGACCACTGAACGGCAGCTATAAGCATGAAGAACCAGAGACACCATGTTACATGTAAACTGACCAACAGGCATCTCCGAAAATGGACACACTTTTCTCACATCATCTATCAGGTCTTCAAAACCAGATACAGAAAAGGTCAGATTCTAGTCAACTGTTTTTTTGTGGACATAAAGCCATGTAATCTGAGAAAACCTCAAACCTGCGTCTTATGTCTCAGAAATGACGTTAAAGGCTTTCCTCTATCCTGAGACAGTCTACACAAAGAGCTCGCAGCTGTTACTACAACACACACCCACATTTTCACACTGGCTTTCTGTCTCCACTCTGGCTGATGAGTGGATGCTACATTTCTGAGTGGGACCCTTCTTTGCCCTGGTTGGTCCTTAATGGCCACTAGTTTGCGAAAGAGTGATGCGAGTGTTTGTGATTTTACGAGAAGAAAAAGAACACCGGTCATGTGACTTGCAGTTAAGGCGCGGAGCCAGCAGATCCCATCCTCCGCCCCCCCCTGCTCTGTCGTCTTCTCCTGACATTACGTCACCGCCGCCTTTGTTCGTGTGGCGCGACAAAGAGGACAATGTTTACCCCACAGCAGCACTTTGACTTGCTAAAGACCTCACAGTGCTGAGCCGGATGGTCTGTGGCTGGAGACAACAGCAAATGAGAAACTAAAGCGCAGGAATGAGGACACACAGATGTAAATAAAAAAACGACAAAACCACAGCAGCAGAGAGAGAATAACTCTCAGATAAGATTTTTGCTTCCATTACCTCCTTAGTAATAAACTTAACTTTTTTATGGTTCTGAGTGACGGACTAACTGTGCTGACTGCGTGTCCTAACTGGACTTCATGTTGTTTTGTTGGTGTGGATTCAGTTCTGTGTTTTTTGTATTGTTGTTGCATTGGTTTGCGTTATCTCCATCAAGGAAGTTATGTTTTCCGTCCAGTTTGTTTGTCTTTTAATAAGCTGGATTTCTCTGAAAATACTTGACAGATTTCAATGAAGTTTGGTGGAAGGTTTGACCAGAAAAAACACATCCGTAGCTGGTGCAGAGTACAGGCCATTTCCGCCTACAAAATAGTCCATATAATTCAAATAATCTTCACCAAATTGTGGTACATAAAATATTTGGATAAAAAAAGTTGTTTATTTTTAATATGCCACACCGTTTTCCTATAACTGACTGCCAAACACTTAAGGCCTATTTGACATAAACTGTCATAGTTCTTGAACATACTGTTGGAATTGTAAACTAGGCTGCAACTAACAACTATTTTCATTACAGATTCATCTATCAATTATAGATAGATCTGTCAATTATCGATTATTCAATTAATCGTTTAGTCTAAATATAAAATATCAGAAAATGGTGAGAAATGTCTTGAAATGTCTTATTCTGTCTGATCAACACTCAAAAAACCCCCAAAGATAATCAATTTATAATAAAAGAAAAAATAGCAAATCTTCATAAGTGAGAAGCTGAAACCAGCCATTTCATTTATATGTGGCGCTACAGCAACATGATCAATTTAAATGGCCAAAAAATCCAAAACAAGTACACCACAAACTGCAGCCTCACAGTGTGACACTGTTGTACAGGCTGAACTCATCGATCCTCATCTAGTAAAGTAGAGTTTACTGTTGAGAGGAAATGGAGCTCTGTCTGAGTGATGGGTGAGCCCAGAGCTCAAACACTGTCTGAACTTGATCCGCATAAACAGACGATCAATCAGCACAGAACTGACTCTGGACCTCAGGCTTCATGCCAGGGTGCTGATGGGTCCAGTTTCAATCCTGGTGGTTACCCTGATGTACAGGATGGAACAAATCCACCAGAAATACACTCAGCATCAGAGGTTTTGTATAAAATCATGACAGAAATTTGTAAATACAAAATGAAATATGATTATAGAGCACAAATCTTTAACCTTTGTTCTAAAATTGGCATTTTTTTATTCATCAGCTGAGGCAGCGGAGTACACAAAGCAGTGAAATCTGGGAAAGAGCAGATTTGATAAAAGGGATCCGGTGTTGTGAGAGTGTCTGTAACTGGAGACAAATTATTACATTGAGAGCATGAGACAGAGAGTCCTACAACGACTTTCTGCTAAACCACGACTGCTTATCATGTGTTTGCACTCCCAGGCTGCAACACAGGTTACTCCAGGTTAGGGAAGAGCCAACACATTACTCAGTACTGGTTAGTGGTTCGACAGGAGCCAAAAACAATATGATTTGACGTATCAAGAGAAGAAGGAACACTGAGCAAACTGATGAGTGGAATCGGTGTTAAACTTGCAGAAGTATCATGAAAAGGGACTTTGTGCATGCAAGAAGGGCCAAGAACAAAAGAGTTGGAAACTCAGAAGATAAAAATTGCTCCAAGCGATGATGAAGCACGCAACACTCCCACCGCACACAGCAACAAAAGCACAGAAATTTTTTTGACAAACTCTTTCCCAAGTTAAAAATGTCAGGTTTTGACGCCAAGTCTGAGCAGCTGTTGAGTCATTTGTGTCTCAGTGTTGGAATTTGAGCTTTTGACCTTTCTTGCACCGTGCTTACAGAGCTCGACAAAGTGGATATTAATGTTTAATTATCAGATTTGTAGATATGAAAGAGGAAATAAGTCTACAGCCATGCTAGCTGCTCTTAGACACAGTGGGACTTTGAGATAAATGCTAACGTCAGCATGCTAACATGCTCATAATGAAAATGCTAACATGCTGATGTTTAGTAGGTGTAATGTTTACCATGGTCACCATCTTAGTTTGGCGCTAGAGGAAGTCAGAGGATCACCACAGTTCCTACAAATCATCTTGAGGGGGAAATGAATGTCTGAACCAAATGTCATGAAAATCCATCCAAAAGTTGTCAAGACATTTCACTCAAAACCACAAACGTCAACCTCAGAATCACACTTCAGTCATTAGGATACATCATCTGGGAACCATGAATGTCTGTATTACTAAAATGTTGTCCCAATCCATCCAGTAGATGTGGAGCTATTTCACCGGATAAGTCAAACTTTGACCGGCTAGAGGCACTAGAAGGAAAGTCAGAGGGTCACCAAAGTTATTAGGATTTGTCATCTGGGGATCATGAATGTCTGCATACAATTTCATGGCAAACAATCAAATAGTTGCTAAGATATTTCAGTCTGGACCAAAGTGGTGGAACGACTGAGTGGCTCCGCCATCCCCAGAGCCATGTTGCTAGCATGGCTAAAAATATTAGCATTGTATCAGTATTGTCTGATACTCTGCGTTGGTTCATGAAATAAAGAAGTGGTATCCGACCGTGTGTACTTCAGGGCTTCATGAGAGAGGAAATGCAACTCTGTTTGACCCCTTAGACGTGTGTCAGCTAAAAGGTTTGGAGATGGTTTTAGGGCCGCATTAACCACCAGCTCTTCATTAAGGATAGAAACACACTGAAATCTCAGGGTATTGTCCGTCTTTCCACTACAGTTTGTTGCATTGAAGAACACAGTATAACACAAATGATGACGAACTGCCCTTTAATGAGAGCCTCTCTTTCATGCAAATGGTCAAGGCAACCCGTGACTCATAACAACGTTTCTAATCTGCTCACAGAAACAAGACGTCAAGTGATATGGCAGCTACTGTACGAGAGGAAGTCGTGATACAAGAGGATGAAAACAGGGCTTTGGGGGGGGGGGGGGGGCTGAACTGCAGGAGGTCATCCCTGCTTTCTCTTCCCCTATTTATTATCAAATACAACATGGCGGTTGCCTGGATGAGAAGCAAAACTAGGTCCAGAGGTCAAGGAACTGAATTTCCCCAGTAGGCAATTTTAGAAAGTGAAAGTAAGCGAGCAACGTCCTCCCATCATTAAAGCACTCATCCCCTAAATGTTGTGGTGGAGCAGCTCGAAGGCCAACTGTAGGTGGATGTTCAGGGAGATCTTGAGCGACTGTTTGCTGCCATGAAGCATTTTTTAAGGCTGATGATGATGATACAGAATTGACACACATTTCTGTATTTAAGCTGCCAATTGCCATTTTCTATGCCCCAAAGAATCACACGAATCTAGTGTCTATCACAGAAGTTAATTCTTGTCAATGTTGAAACACTTCTGTAATAGTAATTAAACCGTCACGAGATACTTAAACTCTCTAATGAAACCAGATTCGAGCAGCTTTCCATAATTTTTCAGGTTAATATTCACATAAAATGGACTAATCTGACACTTGAGATGAAATCAAATTGTGTGTGTCTGCACAGATTAAATGGAGGGTCTGTACCTAAAACAATACATTACATGATCCCTCACTGGCTTCCCACCTACAACACCGCAACTGTTTTCACTAAAACGCAAAAACAAGCCAGACGTACTGCCACCTAGGGCTGAACCATATGCAAAAAAAAAAAAAAAAACATATTGTGATTATTTTGACAGATATTGCGACTCGATTTTAGTGGAAATAGGATTTTTGCATTTCATTTCCACTGAAAAAAATAAAATAAAACTGATGATGATGATTTTTGCCGGGGTCTGTACCAAACAAGCATGTTCTCTTACGTCTGGAGAATATGATTTGTAGGCCTAGACATCTCTGCAGCACCACAATACTTCACTTATTACGGTATACAGTGCACATTTTACCTTTATCAAAGAATTGCAGGTCTTGCGATTGATAATATTTCGACTAATTGTTAAGCCCTACTGCCACCTCGAATTGAATCCTGAATTTGTCCCTGTCCAGTTGAACTTGATATTTTTGTACAGCCTCGATACTCTGGCTCAAAAGCCCTTGAGTTACCGAGTGTATTTGCTGAGCATACTGGCACTGGAACATGCTTGATGTGAAGCGCTACAGGTTAGATACAGGTGGAAAAAAAATAAAACATACAGTAAATGGCGACCAAGGTGACTCCCCTACATGACCGAACGCTCCTTCAGCAGACTTGGCACGTGGGCCGAGTGAAAACAAAATTATCACCTCTAATTGCTGCCTGTTTATACAGCTCACTGACCAAGAGTCTCCCCTTCGCAGGACAACACGTACTGGTTATAGACTATCATGCTGAACATTATAAGTCACCACTGTGTCGTAAAAACGCCGATTAGCACCTCATCGACACATAACGACAGTCAAGCGTTGCTATGTGCAGCTAATAAAATGCTGCATTCCACAAGTAATTTAATAAACCAGGCTTCTCATCTGATGTTCAAACCATTATTCTTCTGAATTTAAATGTGATAAGACTTCCAGAGTCAGGGTTTTATCTTAACGCACAGTGTTAAATATGCATTTAAAAAAGAGGCCAGGGTAATGTGATGCCAATGCAGATAACGCAGCCCTCTCTCCATACTGCTAGTGTGTGTGCTGACTAAACAGATTTCCTACTGAACTCGTTCATCATGCCCGGAGACCCCTCCGATCTCAACGTGCACACACACACACACACACACACACTTTTCACTAAGTACAATCAATGAGGTGACGTGTGCAGGGCTGCCAGCAGTAAAATATGATGAAGCACTGCACCACACACATACATTAACATCCTCTACCATCCCCCCTCACTGCCCTTGGACTGGAAGAAACCGCAACACACCCTTTAGTGGTTGCAATTGGAAATTGGAAATGGAGGGTGGAGGTGAAGGGGAAGCAGTGATCAGAGCAAGAGCCTGGGGGGGAAATCAGAGGAAAGACAAAAAAAAAAAAGTGACCACGTCAATAAACACTGTATTACATAATTTTCTCAGGCACATCTGTGTCTATCACATGGTGTTCAATATCAACAGCTGAGGCTCCGTGGAGCAAAACATCAGACTCAAAGGTGTGAACGGGGAGATTAAAATCAGGCACTGTGGTGGTAAAGGTTTGAGGCCTTAATGAATAATAAAATACAGGCTGCAATATAGCAAAATGTCCCATCCCCCCAACGTGAGACCTAAACTGGATTTATACTTGATGCAAGAGGTTCACAGCAGTTCCACCTCGTAGATATCTACAGTGCTGCTTATGTTTATAGTTCAGTGTCAGATTGAGCTATATCAGAGGGAGGTAGAGCTGGTCGTCCATTAAGCCCAAGGTTGGTGGTTAAGTTGTTCCCGATGAAGGCCAGCACCCTCATGGCAGCTCTGCCGCCATCGGTGTGTGAATGGTTGAAAAAGCGAAGTCCATTCACCATTTCTCCCGTTGCATCTCTAGACGGACGTATCGTGAGTAAAATTCAAGCACTCTGAAGGTACCTGAACCAAACATTTCCAGACCTTCGAAGCCTTTAATTGTTACTATAAATGCCAGGAGACAACAAATAAATATGACGACGGGATCGTTTCATTTAAAATATTAAAAGATTTTTGGTTTACATGAGTGATTGTGTCGAAGCATTTTTTGTGGAGTATATTTGAATTTTAAGCATATTCCTAACCTTAAAAACATAACGGTTAAGATTAAGCAGTTATGGAAACTTTCAAGGTTTTGTACGAAAACTGTTTATCATATTCCCCTAAGTAACCCTGTTTACATTCTGTCATTCACTTTGTGATATAAAGCAACAACGGGGGGCGCCTAAGGGTTATGCCATAACCGCAACGACCACGGTGCAAATAACGGTCGGGTGACCTTTGCTGCATGTTGTACCCCTCTCTCTCCCCATGCTTCCCACCTTTCTCTGTCAAATAAAGGCAAAACTGCCCCAAAAATAATCTTTACAAAGCAACAACGGAGAGATTCACCTTCTTTAGAGAGCTGTGATCGGAGTGAGCAGAGGGTTTCGAGATGGCTTCACCAAACGTGTGTTGCTGAAAAGGAGAAGATTACTTCAACTTGCTTAATGTTGTCTTCAGAAGATTTCAGGAGAAAACAACAGCCCTGACTTGTAGTTACATTTTAAGCAGCCAGATGCATGTTAGCTAGGGTGTAGCGCACGGCTTACAAAAAACCCCAACATTTTCCTGCCTTCTTTTCCCGCTGATTTCCTTTGGTATGAATCTTTACAGACTAGCCCAGCTGATGCATATTAACGTGCTGTGTGCTCTGTTGTCCAGACAGTTTCTCTTGTTGCCATTTACAACCACCAACATGCAAAGTAAACCAAACACTCCTGGCAGTCTCAGCGGACTGTCTTGTGATTATTTGTGTGTGTGTGTGTGTGTGTGTGTGTGTGTGTGTGTGTGTGTGTAATGATTGTTGAATGAAACAGTTTCAGGTTGTTTAACTGTTAAAATTAGTGCTAGCAATATGGCTAACTAGCTGTAGCTTCCCCCACTTGCTAAATCCATTCCTTATATGTAGATCGTTCTGTGCCACCATCAAAACTCTCAAATGCAATTGTTGTTCATGAGTAAACACATTAATACAACAATAATCTAATAAAGTTGTGCGTTTAAACCATTCACGCCAGGTTCTCTTGTAACCAAACTATGTGATATTTTCTCTCGATTTAATCTGTATATGTGTGGCTTTCGTTTTACTAATACATGCGTCTCGGACCTGAAGTAACCCTCACCTGACTCGCAGACGATGGATCCGGGCTTCAGCTCCAGCATCATGGTGATGGTGGCGATGTCGGTGGTGTAGAGGATCTGTGTGCGGTGCGGCAGGGTGACTGTCCACAGCTCAGGCGTGGGGTGAAGCACATGGACCCACCCGCCTTTGCTGCAGGTGACCTTCGACCCGTAGCGCTGGCCAATCAGGTCTGTGGAGTGGCGAATGACCCCGTAGCTCGTCTGCGTTTGGGCGCCCCGCTGCACCTTGACTGGCATCATGGACTTGTGGCCCAGGTAGACGATGGCAATGTCCCCGTCCTGAATGAAGTCTGAGTACTCCACAAAACTCATGGTGAGCACTCTGTAGCAGGGAGGTAAGGAGTATTTATCAACAAATATTACGCTTAAAATAGGCAAGCACAAACTTCAACATTGTTTTGTAGGTCCCAGGTTCTTGTGGGACTTTTTTTGTTCTTATATTTTGAACATACATGCCGGGAACACTCTTAAAAATAGAGAGCACAATACCTAATGCAATAATTAAATATGAACTGAGCTTAGGGCGGCACGGCGGTGCAGTGGTTGGCACTGTCGCCTCACAGCAAGAGGGTTCTGGGTTCGCACACGCCGGCCGGCCGGGGCCCTTCTGTGTGGGCCCCGTGTCCGCGTGGGTTCCCTCCGGGCACTCCGGCTTCCTCCCACCATCCAAAGACATGCAGGTTAGGTTAACTGGTGATTCTAAATTGTCCGTAGGTGTGACTGTGGGTGTGAATGTTTGTCTGTCTCTGTGTGTCGGCCCTGTGATTGACTGGCGACCAGTCCTGGGTGGACCCGGCCTCTGGCCCAATGTCAGCTGGGATTGGCTCCAGCCCCCCGCGACCCTCTAAGAGGATAAAGCGGTATAGAAAATGGATGGATGGAGGGATGGATGAACTGAGCTTATTTCAGGCTTGGTGACCTCCTCATCGTTTGCTCTTGTTGCCCGCACACTTGGAGTCATATATATATATGGGGGGGGGGGGCTCTTGTTGCCATGGTAACCGCTCTCCAGCCAATTTGTGTCACGCGCACAAACCGTTATTTTATTTTTAAAAACAAACAAACAAACAAACGTCTTTTCAAACCGAAGAGCAACGGTCGCTTCGTTCAACGGCTTCCCGCGCTTCAGAGAGAGACGGGCGGATTCGCGTCGCTGCTTCACCGCTGAAGAAACCGGACGAAGACATTTCGGAGGACATGGAGAAGATGTGAGTGAGGTGAACGGAGGCTGTCGGTGTTCAGCTACCGTTTTATTTCATTTCTGACGTTTCTTGGATAAAATCGGGGTTTGTGTCGACGCCCGTTTCCCCCGTCTTGTTGCCCTCCGTGATTTGGGTTAGGTTTCGGGGTTCGGGGTTAAGTTTAGCCTCAGATTAAAGTAAAGGGAAACACGAGTGGAGTGTCCATGGAGACACGGACTTGGACACAACACCCGGAGAGGGTTTTCCGCCACGTTAACCGGTTAACGCGGCGGTGATGTTATCCTAACTGACGCTAACGGCTGCTGTTATCCAAGCCCGTTAGTTGAGTTAGCTCGCTAACGTTAACGCAAGTTATCGGGTCACGTTTTTAACACAGTTTAGAAACTGTTTTCACTCTCACTTTCTAACCTCACAGAAACAGAAAGGTCGCAGTGCAAAACGTCTGTACGCAGCGGCTTCCCAACGACTGCAACTGGACTTCGGACTAAAACAAACGCTGGTTCGACTTGCTAACATGCTAACGGTGGCTACTGTAGCCGCTGCGCTCGTGAAGGAGCCGTTGGCGACTCTCGGCTTACCTTCTTCCAGAAGTGGCCGAGTTTAAACACAGACTGCGGTCGGAAAACGACAAATCGGGCTCTTATTGCCGCTGAGCGTGCGTGTGGAGCGGGCAGCACCGGCAGCCACCCCCGGTCATTCCCCGCACACGTGGTGTTGTTTTCGGGGGAAGTTGAGAAGAGACGGCCGGATGCGGAGCCGCTTCACGGACCGGTAAACCCCCATCGCCGTCAAAGTCCGTTCAAACAGGCTGTTCACATGATTTGTAAATCTGCCGCACAATTTTATGGTTAAATATGGGCGGAAGGCGCACGGACCCCCCCCCCCAAAATATGAGATTTCTAGAGCATGTCTTTGTAAACAAATACTGCACCAGGTTTAAGTTGTATAAAGGAAAACAAATAACCCACAGTTCTCATTACCAGTACGTTGAACAGTGGTGGAAGAAGTATTTAGATCATTTCTGTAGTAAAAGAAGCAATAAAAATACTCCACTGCAAGTAAAAGTCCTGTATTTACAATTTTACTGTAGTAAAAGTACAGAAGTATTAGTAGAAAAATGTGCTTAAAGTATCAAAAGTAAAAGGTGTGCAGGAAAATTGCTTCTAGTGTTACATTATTAGTTATATATTATACTTTTGGATTACTGGTGCTTTCATGTGTAAGTACCTGGTCAAGGTGGTGCTAATTCTAATTGATGATATGATAGGCAGTTTAAAACAAATATTTTAAAGGATGATAACATGTTTTTATTGTAAATTTGTGATCTGAAATTTAACTAGTAACTATAGCTGTCAATTAAACGTAGTAGAATTAAAAAGTACAATATTTACCTCTGAAAGGCAGTGGAGTACAAGTATACAGTTGTATTAAATGGGAATATTCAAGTAAAATACCTCAAAACGGCACTTAAGGACAGTTCTTAAATGTAAATTATTACTTCGTTACTTTCCACCACTGCCAGTAAATTAATATCACAACATGATCAAATGTTGTTTGATTAGCTGTATGATGCAGACATTTACATGCGGTCACTTGAACGCAACTTCAGTTCCATAACAGTAATTTGGAATAAAAGGTGATACATTTTATAAAAATAAGTAGTTGGATTGGATCGTATATAATCTCATTTTATTTGCAGGTTGCAAATTATTGCACAAAAAGTAGAATTAGTATTATTATTAATCTGTGTATGTAGAAGGAGTCCCCACTTCACACAGCAGCCAAATCAGCGCGTCCAATTGAATGAATGGACTACAAATACTGACCAATGGGAGGAGAGATGGTCTACTATAAATCACGAGCTCAAGTCTTCAGGCTGACCGGAGAGCTGCTGGGACGCTGCTGGTGCTTTGTGAGCTCCTCGGCCTGAAAAATAGGGATTTTTGTATCAACCCCTGGTAGTAGTAGTAATCCACAAATCCGACAACAGGTAAGAGTATTGTTTAATTTAACTCTAAATCCCGTCACACATGCAGAGTAGCTTTTGTTTTTAACGTGTCAGTGATAGCTGGGCGGCAGACAAATTATCTTGGCCTCATCTTATCTGTAGTTTAATAAAATATAAAATTATACGACGCATAACATTTGTCACAATATGTATCTGCTGCACTTGGTTCCCTGCAGGATATTTCATTGTCTATCTGCGGTGATTTGAGCAAAAATGTAACATCGATAATAACATCGATATGAGCTGTAGACTCGATGCCGCCTGTCCGCACTCTGCATTCGGTTTGTTCCGCTGCTTTTCACCGTCTCTTCCCTCCATCCCCCGCCCAGAGATCAGCCATGCCTTTCGGTAACACGCACAACCAGCTGAAGATGAAGTACACCTCGGAGCAGGAGTACCCGGACCTCAGCAAACACAACAATCATATGGCCAAGATCCTGACTCCTGCTATGTACGAGCGGCTGAGGAGCAAAGAGACACCCAGTGGATTTACTCTGGATGATGTCATTCAGACTGGGATTGATAATCCAGGTAAAAAAACAAGCGGCTTTTCGGCGAAAGCGCCATCTGTTCTGCCCGGTCGACCGTGTTTAATGGCCGCAGCGGCGCTCCGTGCTTCATGTTCCTGCGAGGAAACACTAACAGCTTTCTGCACTGTGACCTTGCCAAGGGGATAAACTAAGACCAACATATGGAGATCTGAATCGGTTAGAAACTGTCATGCTCCTCTAAATGGGTCTCCATATCAGAGAAATATTGCAAAGCTTTATAGCAAATAGTGACGCGTTACATAATGAATGCAGGGCAGCAGCTGATAATCCACTGCCGCTTTCACTGTTTTATGGTGTCGGTTACAGTTTGTAGTGCATCAGCTGAACAGGGAGGCTCATGTTTAAACATTCAGACTAACCTGGTCACCGAAGTATGGCAGGTGACTCTGCCTCACCCTGCAGACTGTGTTTCTGTTTAGTTCTGAGAGTATGGCCAAGCTGACGCTGAAGAGGCTGTCTGCTGAGGAAGAGTTCCCAGATCTCAGTCAGCACAACAACCACATGGCCAAGTTCTTAACCCCGGACATGTACAAGAAGCTGAGAGAGCGGGCTACACCCAACGGCTTCACCATAGATGGTGTCATTCAGACAGGGGTTGATAATCCTGGTACAGTTGCACAGTCCCATCCTGAGACCTGATGACACTCAGCACATTGAGTTAGTGAGGCTGTTGGTTTGTCTGTCCTTCTGTCCACTGTCTCCTGTGACCCTGTTGACCTTGTGTGCAGGCCACCCCTTCATTATGACTGTGGGCTGCGTCGCTGGAGACGAGGAGACATACGAGGTCTTCAAAGAGCTGCTGGACCCCGTGATCGAGGACAGACACGGAGGATACAAACCCACAGACAAGCACAAGACCGACCTCAACAACGCCAACCTGAAGGTACCACAGGCAGCCCTCTGCCAGTCAACATGGCTGAATGTAACGGAGGAGCTGAACAGAGAAACTAACATGTGTGTCCTCCTAAGGGTGGCGACGATCTCGACCCCAACTACGTTCTGAGCTCCCGCGTCCGAACGGGCCGCAGCATCCGCGGCTTCTGCCTGCCACCTCACTGCAGCCGAGGAGAGCGACGCGCTGTGGAGAACCTCTCCATCGAAGGTAAGGAGGCCGCTTGAACCTGTAACTGAAGGAAGGTCATCATTACTGACAATGCAGCTACTGCTTCTAACATCTGTACTAGGTGCTCTGCGTGCAGATGGAGACGAGGCTGCAGCTGAAGGATTCTGTTTTGTGAACGGCATCAAGAGTTGGGGGCTGTGGCCTGAAACCAGTGAAGTCGGCGTGATGCTGGTTGGGCTCATCTGTGTAGCAGTGGGTGCCCTCTAGTGGTAGCAGGAGGAATAGCAGATGAGAGTGCAGTGCACTCAATTAAAGGTCAACTTGAATTTGCCCCCTGACTGAAGCAGCCCTTCACGGGATGAGGATCCAATATGGCTGCCTGTATTTCTGTTTTGGATCCTGCATTAGGTGTTTTGAGGTCTATTGTCTTCAAACTCATGTCTCCCTCCCTGCAGCTCTGGACTCCCTGACCGGAGACCTGAAGGGGAAATACTACGCCCTGAAGAACATGACGGATGCTGAGCAGCAGCAGCTCATTGACGACCACTTCCTGTTTGACAAGCCAGTGTCTCCTCTGCTGCTGGCCTCAGGGATGGCCCGCGACTGGCCCGACGCCAGGGGCATCTGGTGAGACTTTACCTTCACTGCTGTCTGTCACCCAACCGTGTATTTAATTTAGATGGAAACTAAAGAACTTGAGTCTTGTCTTCTGTCTAAAGGCACAATGATAACAAGACATTCCTTGTGTGGGTGAACGAGGAGGACCACCTGCGTGTGATCTCTATGCAGAAAGGCGGCAACATGAAGGAAGTGTTCAACCGCTTCTGTACCGGACTCACCAAGGTTGGTTATCTGTAGCGAGTTTGTCTGTTTACATGAGCCAGATTGATGTGTGTGTGGTTATATGATGGGTACAAGGACCTTATTAACCTGGTTCCTCTTTTGTTTTTAGATTGAGAGCCTGTTCAAGGAGAGAAACCATGCATTCATGTGGAATGAGCACCTGGGCTACGTCCTCACCTGCCCATCCAACCTGGGCACCGGCCTGCGTGCAGGTGTGCATGTGAAGCTGCCCAACATGAGCAAACATGCCAAGTTTGAGGATGTTCTCAAGAAGCTGAGGCTCCAGAAACGTGGAACTGGTGTGTAAAAGTTATATTTATCTTTCTCAGTTGCCATAGCTACTGACTGTACTGCCACCTGTAACGTTCGTCAGCATTTAAGACCTATGATGCATTTGGTTCGGTGTTGGAGATCTAAATTTTAAGATCCGTAAATGCATCTTTTGCCCTAAAATGTTTAATTTTTCTTCATCTAGACTAAGATGCCACCAAAGTCAAATCAGTCTAAGTTTAGTTTTTCTGTCTTGCTCCCATCAGGTGGTGTGGACACGGCCGCTGTGGGCGGAGTGTTTGACATTTCCAACGCTGACAGACTGGGCTTCTCTGAGGTGGAGCTGGTGCAGATGGTGGTGGATGGGGTCAAGCTGCTGGTGGAGATGGAGAAGAAGCTGGAGAAGGGCCAGTCCATCGACGACATTATGCCCGCCCAGAAGTAAAACCATCCGCTCTCCCCCTCCTCCCTCTACACCCCCCCCCCCCCACACACACACACACACACACACACCCCTTCCTCATCTGAATGAATGTCTGACTCTGTCCTGGAATGCACTCTGTATCACAGTTTGGCTTTGTTGTGTATTTATGACTAAACGGTTCCGTACAGTGAGGATGGATCTGAAATAAAACCTGTTCCTGTTCAAGTTAAACTTTTGTCATCTTGTTTATGAAGCGTTCACATATTCAAAGTGTCAAACTCATCACTCGTAGTGCTATAACACTCAGTCTAATGCTCCTGCATCTATTGGTTGTAAGAAGTTTGTTCTAGAAATTTCATGACGGCTTTTCTAAAGAATGGAAGTTGTACATTCTGAAATCATCACATGACAAAGCTACACCTGCAGAGCTTCTGCTGCTCCAGTTTAAACCTCCACCTTCACAAGGTGTCACAAGTGTAGACATGCAAAACTTTTGATCCACTACTCCTATTCACACTTCAGCTGAAGGACAGCTGGACCTACAAGATGAAGACTTGAGTCAAGTCCCTGAATGCAGCACACCATGTTGGTAAACGGCTTCAACCATAGGGATGGATTTGGGTGTAAGTGTGAAATGGTGCTCAGGAGGCTGAAGATGCCATTGAGTTGCATTATGGGAAATGTAGGATCCAGTGTTGCAGCTTGACCGATACTAGAGCCTGTCTGCTGTAGCCGCTGTAATAGTTAATCTGTCTGAGTTTCCCAACTCAAACTTCAATTGTAAACATCTGGAACAGTCGAGCCAAAAGAATCAACAGTCTGTTTCATCTGTAAAGTAGTTTATGAAGTTGGACTTCCTGTCCAGCTGTAGTGACAGATTTGTCAAACAATACTGGAGCTTCACTGAAACATTTAAAATCATACAATCTCTCTCGTGACTAATTTTAGTCACCTGATTTACAAAGAAATAAATCCAGAAGTAACAGTCCAAAAATCAGTGTGTACAGCAGAAACACTGGGATCTGAAACCACTCCAACACCTGAAGAACGTGGTGTTTTGATCCTTTTCCAATAGTTTTCTTTCAAACGCTGAACATTAAATATTTGTATATGTTTCATGTGCATGTAGCATGAACTCAACATGGCTTGTGTTGTAAAATGACAATAAAATGAACCTTGAATACATTTAAAATACATTTAAAAATCAAAGCATTTCTTTTTTTTTATACTTTCATCTCTGTGTCCGGAGACAAATGATCAGCGTGAGACGGGACGTTTTCAAGTTGACAGACACTTTTAATTGAGACATGAGTGACCCTTAACCACGTGGGCGTTTACACGGACTCCCCCCCTCCCCCCCCATCATCTCTACTTTTTAAACGAAATACAAAAGAAAAAAACAAAGTATTGCAGTGAAGCCGTCTTGAAAGTAAAGATACATTATTTACACTGAAAACAAAACGCTACGTCATTTTTTCTTTTTCCAGGAGAAAAAAAAACCAAAACAAGAAATAAATAAGACTAGAATTTTTTTTTTTTTTTGTCCACATTCACAGCATGACAAATCATATTCAACTCGTTAATGTCGACCCCGTGTGGCCAGAATAGACTGAGATATTAGTAGGTAATTCAGTGATTATTGCCAAAAGCCTTAATCTATACATTATAATATTCAATACATACTCTGTATTTTGTTTAAAAAAAGGAGACATTTGGAAACTGCTACTTGGATGATTGTACAGCTTAAATACTTCTAGATATATATATGTATACTTTTATACCCTTTTGTTCATAGCTTTAACTCGTTGGCAACTTTGGAAGCAATGTTTTTGAAAGCGATGGATGATCCGGATATCCGTTTGAACCTGACGCCGTTGAGGGAGAGACGGGGCAGCTTGCAAACCTCCATCTCCCACTGGACCAGGTTTTCGGCTCGCCCGTCCCCGTGGACGCAAAGAAGCAGGAAACTCTCTTGCTGTTCGTAGTCGCAGTTGTTGGCATCGAGCACCTTGCGAATCTCCCGCATGATATCACAAGGCTCCATGGAGCTGGTGGTCCTCATACTCCAAGTGAATCTGAGGGAGCGGGGTTTACTGTCTTTATTTTCCCCTTTTTGATCCCCAGGTACATGGCGACTGTCGGGAGAAAATAAAAACAGAGAAGTTTCAGTATCGCAGATTTGGTTCACTGCTGCTGCTTCTTTTTTTAAAGCACAAGGTGGATTTAAAGATTCAGCAGCCACTTTGACTGTTTCACGAAACAAATCCAGCTTTTGATTCTTTGGTGTTCATCAGTCAAAGCGGCTCGTAGAATAGACAAAGCTACCAGCCACAGTCAAGATTTAAAGGAATCGTTCGACCTTTGGGGTTTTATTCGCTTTCTTGCCGAAGGTTAGATCAGAAGATCCATACCACTCATGAAGCTGCAGCCAGCAGGCTCTGTCCAACGATAACAGAAAATCCAGCTATTAATTAACATGTTATATCTTGTTTGTTTAACCTGCACAAAGAGTGTCTTTGTTTTATGCTTTTATTCATTTATTGCACTGTGTATTTTGTTTTTTATGTCTGTGAAGCACTTTGTAAAGTTCATTATTATTATTATAATTATTATTATTATCATTATGTTTAGGTTTTACTGGACTATTTCTTGGCTTCTCAGCGAGAAAGCGAATGAGCGTATTTCCCAAAATGTCTAAAACTATTCCTTTAAACATTATTCAGCCTGTGGCTGATGTTTGTTTCCACCAGGACACATCTTTAGCCCAGTTCAAGCCTCTTTCATGTTTTATCATTACATGCAAGTCACAAAGCTAAGCGTTCATTTGAAAAAGCTTTTTCAGATCCATAAAAGACATTTAATCATCTGGATGAAAGAGTTTTAACCCATTTCCTAGTTTGTGTTTGCTTCCTTTTCATGTCGTAGGAAGTGTTGTATGTCCTTTCTCAATTTGTATGATATGAACCAAAATTAAAAAGATTAATTATCAGTTAAATCTGCCTATATTGATGTTACTATATCTTATTTTAAAAGATTATTCTGTGCCTTTGTCTTCAGCCTAAATCCATCTGGGACGCTGCAGTTACACAGTATGCTCTTTAACCATTATGCCACTCTCTCTCTATTCATTTATTTTTTACATACAAAATATACCATCTATAATTTTCTAGTTTCATCAAAGTGAGAAAGAAATATTGAAGTCTCAAGTCCACAAAAAAGGCAGAACTCAATCTCGAGTCAAACGTGACAATATGAGCAGATAAAAAGATAAATTTGAGTTAATAATGTGGAAAGTCATACTCAATATTTAGTTTCCATACATTTAAGATGCTTAGAGTATAATAACACGTCTTTAGTATATAAAAGACGGAGACCAAATATCTAAACTTGATTTTGATTATAAACACACAAGTTGTTGTACAGAAATTTCAGTTCATTTTAAAAGGACAAGAATGTCAAATTTCTGTACAACAACTTGTGTGTTTATAATCAAAATCAAGTTTAGATATTTGGTCTCCGTCTTTTATATACTAAAGACGTGTTATTATACTCTAAGCATCTTAAATGTATGGAAACTAAATATTGAGTATGACATTCTTGTCCTTTAAAATGAACCGAAAGGACAGGAAATAGAGTCAAAACTTGAGAAATGCATTAAAAATCTATTTAACTGAGCAGAGACAGAATATTTATTTTAATCCAGATGGTTAAAAGTCTTTGATGATTCTGGAAATACCTTCACAACAGAGTATTTAAATATCTGTATTTATTTTCCGGTAAAACTCTGACTGTGAATGTAATGCAAACTGGGGCTGGACACATCCATGCTGTAGCAATTACAGGTTTTGGTTTTTTTTGGGAGGGGGGGTACTGGTTGACAAGAATACAATTATGCCATGCTAACAGAGCAGCACACATGCAAAACATCAAAAAAAGAAAACAAGCCAAAACACTCGAAAGGCAAAGCTCAGATACAAGACGCGGGTTTCCAAACACATTCAAACACCCCAGGAGAAACAAAGCAGAGAGGCTCTGAGACTGCAGGCGAGGACACACTGAAGCCTACGTTCAAAGGGGGGCCACACATGGGGGGGGAGGAGGAGGACAGGTAACCTCACCTTGAGCCCTCAAGTCTCCCGTTTCTCTCAAACTCGGTTGAGACTCTGAGGTGCATGAGAAGATCGGACAGGGAGGAGGAAGAACAAAAAAAAAGAAGAAACAAAGTTGTGGATTGTGCACGACAGAAATAATTTCAGATCAAATTCCAGTGAGTTTATAAAATAAATAAAAAGAGAATATGTGACGTGTAATAAGAAGGAGAGTGACACCGATGTGAAACGACGACAAGAGCCAACACTAAAAAAAAAAAATACAGAAAAAAATACAAAGAAATTTTGACTTCAAGTGAAGAAACATAAGAAGAAACTAAAACCACAGTGACGGATGTTCAGACTGTGACCCCAAAACAGCAGAATAACACCATCAGCTGCAGCCTGCAGGCGAGATTTAAGTTTCTAATAGAAACTATTTAAAGGGAGGGAGGTGATGGTGCGTTTATTTTCTACTTTCACCTTCTTCCTCAAAAACTTATTAAAATTTATTTTGGAACTGAAAAAAGCCTTGACCTTGGAAACTGTAGTCTGACAAAATGACAATCCAGTGGAATACAAGTTTATCGCAATAAAAATATATTTAATCTTACTTTTCCCAAACTTTCAGGTGCATCTCACAGTCTTCCTCAGTGGTTGGAGTTCAGTGTAAAGAAAAACTGAAAGAAAACTATGAGCTCCATCCATTAAGAAAGTCCAGGAAATGCAGCTAAAAGCTCCAGAAAAGGCTAGTAAATGTAAGGCTAGTAAGATTTAATAGCCTTGATGTTTAATGCAATAAACCGTCTTCCACTGTTACAAACTACATCCGAAAAAACACCTAAAATGTGCAAAACAAAACTTGTTTTGTTAGATTTTAATTAAAATTAGAGTCATTAGTTATTAGAGAATTAAAGTATTAATTAGGGCGACAGAATTTGATCATATCTTCATATAATTTCGTGGAAAGTCAGTAACACTGAATTATCAACCAGCACCTTTTTATATTATTTATAATATGATGTTTTTAAGGCGTCTGTGATCACTTTTATTGACTCTATATTTGTTAACTAGAGTCCTGGTTTCTTGTACGTTGGCTTGTGACTGCGTCTTTGTCCTCAGGTCACTTTAAAAAGAATGAAAGAGGCTGCTTCACTAAAAAAAGTTATTTCATCTTAAAAGCTACGTCCACAAACAGAACTAGGCCACATGAACACAGACACAGTTTGCAACTTTTTCTGGGTTGATGCAGATGGGAAACACTCTGAAACACTCAAAGTAAAACAAAATGTTCCCAGACAGCGATTTGTTCCCCGTGAGCGAAGCAGCGACGCGTTCAAAGACTCGGCAGACGTCCACAAGCTCGTCGATCGTGGCTGAACGTTCGTGGTCCTTCTGTTAGATTTACGCCCACAATCGTCTCTCTGCCAAAATGACTTTCAATAAATGAATCAGTTGCCAGATAGAGGAGAAGCTGATGATCATTTAACACATCAGGTTAATTCAAATTCAAGCAAAAAGTGTTTTATGATCAGCAGCTATGTCACATGATTTGTTTGTGCATGTATGAAGTTCGATGACGGTATTTGTTGTTAATATTTTTGGATTTTGTCTCCGTTTGATGGAAGAACTGGCAGCAGCACACGATGAAATGTGGGCAATTTAATGTGGCACAAAGCGTTTGTTTCCCTCTGTCTCTCCCTGGTTTTATTACAGGAAGAAAATCATTTACATCATGATGTCTACCACCAGATATTTCAAGTTTTTCTTCCAGTCACAGTTGCACGGCATGTATGACGCCATCTACAACCTCGCAGATCAAACTAATCGACACCTTTCACTGACAACAAAAAACTGCGATGGTTTAATGTAAAAACTATTGTCCCTGCATCGTTTACGTCCTGGAGTATAAATTAAGCTTTACGAGCCTTTTTTAAAAGTCTACAAGGACGACAAAAGAATAAATCACTCCTGAAGATCAGCTGCATCAACCTTTAGGGTCCAGATCTGAAGTTATAACCTATTGTTTTAATTAAATGTCACCTGTTTTTTACTCGTCACAACAAAGCAACGTTATAAAAACACTGTACAGTTTTTCCATTTATCCTATTTTTCCCTATTGTTTATAACATGGAAGCTATCCCTTTAATGAGGCCACTGTGGGTCATAAATAAGCAACACTGCCATATGGCATTATTGAATATTTACATGATTCATGCATCAACCTGATTAAATACTTTGATTTGTCTGGTGTTTAATTTGCTCAATTAGACAAAACAGATTTCTGTCTGATTTCTTGATTGTTCTTTTCCTAAAAATTGACTATAGACGACATATATATATATATATATATATATATATATATATATATATATATAAAATTGCGTAACCTGTGAGAGGATTTTTATCCATATTGCTCACTCTTGCGACAAGTTGCAAGAAAATAATGATTTTGTTCTAGCTGTTTCTTTTTAGAGGAGGTGTTAATATGCGTCTATGTTCATCTGCTGGCTCTTCACAGTGACTCATAAGTTCTTTTACTGTTTAACAGACAGGAAACCGGTGCCCTGAATCACTACAAACACAAGGACAATGTCTCAGTAATATAACAGATTAGATTAAAAGCAAATAAGCAGTAAGCTCCCTGCTCCTCTGACAGGACGGGTTTGTGGCGTCAGGCTCCCAGCATGCACTGCAGCCTGGAGAACAGAAAAACAGGACGGGTGGAGGAGGAAGTGACTCCAAAACTCCCCGACAGCTCAAGAGACTCGACAACAAGAGGACAAGTGAACAGACAGGACTGACAGCAGGTCCTGGGTCGGTCAGAGAGGCTGTGAAAATCACAAGACCGAGGGGGTGAGGGTGAGGGGTGAGAGGTGGGAGCGAGTCCCTCCACATAACTCAAGACTTTAGTCTCAGAAGAGAGATTTGAGGGATTGGAAACAGCCCCTTACTCTAGATCTTCATCTTCCTACAACTCTCTATATCTTCCGCTCCTGAATCTGAAAGAAAAAACGGGAATCTGAAAAAACGGCGATTTTCTCTCAACGGACACACGACAAAGAAAAAGAAAGAGAGAGGGAAAGAATATTAAAAATGTATGACATGAGGACAGGCCAAAAAGAAAAAAGAGAAGATTAAAAAAACATGGAAGGATGATGAGAAGGAAGGAAGGACAGGCTGATAGAGACTGGAGGGCAGAAGACTTACTAAGGGTCTTTCCTCCCTGGGTAGAAGGGATGGCAGGCCCTGTTTTGGCCGTCTGCCGTTTGGCCGGGTCAATAGTGACCCTAGGCAGAGAGGAAGAGCAGCAAGAGGTCAAGGTTAAAGGACACAGGAAGGTTAGGAAGACAAAAAACACGCAAACTGTGAGGAAGAGGAGGAGGAGGAGGGAGGTGACTGAACCTAAAACGTCCTGAGGAAGAGGAAAATGACAGAAACTCGTTGGTTAAGTCCAAAGACGTGATGAGGATCTTTTCTTTTAGCAGAATGTACGGAGGGTCGAAACTGACAAAATGTAGTAAAAGGTTATCCGACGAGTCAAAAATATATCTGAATAAATTAATAATATTGTTAGTTAAATAATTAAAATCTATATAGTTTTCCTTTTAACCTTCAATCAGTTGGAAAACAAGACTAAGAGTCTACAGTCATGCTAGCAGCTCTGTGCTGAATGCTAATGTCAGCATGCTAACATGCTGACATTAGCAAGTGTAATGTTTAGCATGTTCACCATCTTAGTTTAGCATGCTAACATATGCTAATTAGCACTAAACACAAAGTACAACAGAGGCTGATGGGATGTCATTAGTTTAGCAGGTATTGGGTGAAACTTTTTTTTCTTTTAGCGCCACCATCAGGTCAAATTTTTAATTTGTATAAAACTTTGGTTACTACAATTCATCCCGAGGGGGACATGAACGTGTGAACCAAATTTCATGACAGTTCCTCCAATAGTTGTTGAGATATTTCACTAAAAACCAAAAATGTCAAACTCATGGTAGCGCTGAAAGAAAGGTCAAGGGATCACCAACATCATTAGGATTCATCCTCTGGGGAACATGAATGTCTGGGGAACAAGCATTTTGTACCAAATCCACTAGCTGTCGAGTTATATTAAAAGATAACTGAAAACTTTGACCTGCTGGTGGCGCTAGAGGAAAAGTCAGGGGATCACCAGAGTCAGTGGGATTCATCCTCCGGGGATCACGACAATCCATCCAGCAATTTTTAAAGATATTTCAGTCTGGACCAAAGTGCCATCCCTTTTAGTCTTGCGACACATTTAATCATTCATCTATTCTCTGTTTTCTGTAAACTGAATTTCTCTGGGTTTTTGGACTGTTGGTTGGACAAAACAAGACTTTTGAGGACGTCACCTGTGATGATCACTTTTCACTCTTTTCGGATTAATCGAGGAAATAATCAACATATAAAATTGATAATTAAAATAGTCCACAGCAGTGATTGGTCCAGGGTTCATTGAAAAATGAAGGAGTTTAAAAATAAAACGAGTAACTGAAAGATAAAGTAAAATAAAGGCAGTTAAGTAAAAAACTGAAAAGCTTTTTTGCTTTATATAACCAACTGATTGAAAGTTACATGTTTATAGTATAAAGCCGATAAATTTATTTTTACACTCCATTTATAATAATTTAACAATATTATTCACTGATGTATTCAGTTATATCTGTGACTCGTCTGATAACATTTTACTACATTTTGTCTCAATGGAAATGACGACAAACACAACATTTTAAAAAAATAATAATAATAAAGTGAGGTGATAAAAGTGAGACGACGACATGACACCAGAGTTCACCGACTCGAGCTCTGGGTGATGAAGAGGAAGAGGAAGAAGACTGTCCACCAATCAGCCACCAGAGGGCACTGCTGAGCCTTGGGACGGCAGCCTGCGAGGGCTGGTGCAGTTTGATCACAGCTATCTAATCACTTAAAAAGCTCTATTTTAGGAGTCGATTTGGCTCGTCAAGTTTTATTTTTGGTGTCCGGGCCTGATGCCGGATCAGTTTCACAGCCTCCTTTCATGATCCTCTGAACTGAACTGAAACTGATCCGACAGGAAACCACAAGTATTTAGAGATTTCTGGTCTCGATGTGTTTTTTGGGCAGCTCGAGCCCAAGAGGGTTAAAGGGAGGAACTGGATTATATTTGTTTTTTAAAGAATTGTTTTGAATCAATAGGAAACTTTGTTAAAAGGAGCGGTTCACATTTCTTCAAGTCTGTCTTCATACAACACGTTGAGAAAGGTTATTGGTTGCTGTTGTTGTACTCGCCCCAAAGAGATCCCGTGGTGGCGGACAAAATCAATAATGAGGCTTCAGCAGTCTGAATTAGACTAATCAATCAATCGAGTATCTTCCCGAGTTTCAGTCATTTTAGTGCAAAAAAAAGAATTGGCTGCTTTGTATTTTTTTTTAAAAAGTTTTAACATTTTTAGGCATTGATGAGTTAAGATGAAAGATTATATTTCAAAAGTTGGTTATTATATTTAATGTTTTTGTGTTAATTTATATTTCTGTTTTAAATTTCTGTATCCACTGGGAGTAAATGTGATATTTTGCACAAAGTATTTTAAAAAAGATGGATGTTGTTTTGTATACTTAGCACATATGGTGATCAATAGCTCACATAACTGATAACTAAAAAAGGACCGTGATGGCTTTGTTGGACTTGTATCGAAGCTCTCAAAGTTATAAATTCTTCTTAAAGTGCTTCATAGAAGCCCAGAAGTCTGGTTCAGGAACACCAAACGTTCCCAAAAACAAAACAGGTGCAAGGAGAAAAGAATTGACCAACAAAAAATAAAAATCTACTTTTAGTAGTTCCTATAAGCTGTATGTATATGCGATGCAAAACCCAATGAAAACACTTAACACCACTGGATAGATCAACCAAAGTCCTACACAAACACGACAATGTAGACAAAGGTCGTATTTACAAAAAACAACAACCTACAAATCAGTTTTTTTTTTGTTTTTTTTTAGCTCTTTATGGCCCGGACATGCCCTCCTCTTTAGTCACGCTAAATCACACCCGAGCCACAGAGAGTTAAAAATAACGCGTTTTGTGGAGAATAAATGCAGCAGAATAATGTTTAAGGCACCGTCTAAAACTGTGCAGCTCCAACAGCAGAGAGAGAGAGAGAGAGAGAGAGAGAGAGAGAGAGAGAGAAACAATCCTTGTGGTGAGAAAACAAACCACAATCAAATGGCAGCTGGAAGAAGCGACCTCATGCATGCATTGGCAATTGATTAGTGGCAAGCGGCTCTGTTGTTGCTGTTGGTTAATCGACTGATTGTTCAAGGAGTTCTGGTCTGCTCTCCCAATCAGCCTTTATCCACGCAGACCAACCACAGCCACGCTGAGTACGTTTACACACACAGAAAACACCAGTTCAAACCTGATTAATGCAGAACTCCTTTTGAAAAACATGGTTTTATACGGAAATATATTGCATTACATCCCTCTTAAAGGAACAGTTCGACATTTTGGAAAGCACTCAAACAGCAAGATAAGAAGATTGATACCACTCTCATATTTGTGCAGTGTATATGAAGCTACAGTCGGCAGCTAGTTAGCTTAGCTTAGCATAAAGAATGGAAACGGGGGGAAACTGCTAGCCTGGCTCAGTCCAAAAGTAACAAAATCCACCTACCAGCACTAATACAACAATCCTGCAACTGTATTATAACGTATATATACTGCATACTGTATACTGCATTATAACGAGAGGCGTTTCTGTTACTTAGCCCGTCATCGTTGATATAAATGGGGTGGACAAAATAATAGAGACACCTGTCAATATATACACAATACGGTTCAACAGCACGACAAACTGTGGCCTCCAAAATGATCATACAGTTCAATCAACAGCTCTAAAACAGTTTCTGCAAAAACTGAACATTATAACTTTCATGACGGGAGGATTTATTACAGCACTGTTGTATTAGACTGCATTAGCTTTAGATAGGTGTACCTAATAAAGTGGCAACTGAGTGTATCTCCAGGTAAAACCCCACAAAATGTGGAAGTAATGGAACATTACTGGGATAAGAAACTGTACTGAAATTCAAATTATAATCCCGTACACTACTCGTTACAGAGAAAAGTTGCTGTAACGCACTCCAGGACTTCCGGCTCATAACACGACGTAAAACGGCAAATTTGATGTTTTACACTTCAGTTTATGTGCAGATTAAACAAATGAGATAAAGCATGTTAATTAAAGAGCTTTGCAAGGTGCTTCTAGGCAGATTTTGTTTAATTTTGGACAGAGCCAGGCTAGCCGTTTCCCCCTGCGTCCAGTCTTTATGCTAAGCTAAGCTAAGCGACTGCTCCAGCTTCATATTTAACATACAGACATGAGAGAGGCATCAGTCTTCACATCTAAATCTCGGCAAGCCAATAAGCGAATTCCTCAAAATATCACACAATTCCTTCAACAGTAAAACTATTGATAAATTAGTGTAAAATCATGTCACTTGAAACTAAAATCCGATCAGATTAATCTGATTATAAACTGTGTGCATGTAAATGTACCCAGAGAGAGTTTTTTTCCTGCTAAGCGGTGTGTTAGTTCAGTGCCAGCAGCCCCACGCGTCTGTAGAGTCTCAGAGGAAGTTTCTCAGTGAGATTGTTTTCGTTATTTTTTTTTGGTACAGAGCGAAAGGCAGTACAGGAGTCCTACCTTTTGGTAAACCTGAATGACATGTTTCTACAACAGAATCAGACAAAGAAACAGTGAAAATGGTGAAGGAGGAGTGAAAGGAAGGGGGGGGGGGGTATGAGGAGTCTGAATGATTGAACAAAAATGGGGTGATTGGAATCATCAACAGTGAAGGGGAAGATTCATTTTTTCCATTGATTATCAAATGATTTCAATTCCTCATTTTAGGTCAGTCATTGAAGGAGCGATGTTGCCGGCCTGGCTGCCACTTTTGGCTGCCACCGTTTCCATTCTTGTTGGGATGTTTTTATTATTATTTTCATTGTCTGCTGATTATTTTCTTGATTAACTGAATTATCATTTGGGATAAAATATAAATAAAATTTTGAAAAAAATGCCAATTCATTGGTACTTTTAGCAAGCAAAATTTTTTAAGTATTAGCAACAAAATATACTTTAAAGTACCAAAAGTAAAAGTACTCATTATGCAGAATGGCCTATTTCAGAGTCATGTATATTATATAACTAGATTCTAATTATTGATGCGTTAATGTTTGTATCACGTTAATGTTAGAGCTGGTAAAGTTGGAGCTAATTTTAATGACTATATACTGCTGGGTATCTTGTAATTTCAATTAAGTCTCATCTTAACCTCTAATGATACACCATTTATTTATTGATTATATTTTGTATTATTAATCTGAATCTGCAAAGTAACTTTAGTTATCAGATAAATGTAGTGGAGTAAAAAGTACAACATTTGCCTCTGAAGTGAAGGGGTGTAGAAGTATTAAGTAGCAGAAATTGGAAATACAAGTACCTTAAAATAGTACTTAAGTACAGTACTTGTGTGAATGTACTTCCACCGCTGCCTAAAGCCCAAAGTTAAGTCTTCAAATGTCTTGTTTTGTCCAACCAACAATCCAAAACTTTAAGATATATGCAGTTCACAATAACATAAGAAAAGCAGCCAATACTCATATTTGAGAAGCTGGTTTGTTTTATTTTTGTTTGAATAATAACTTAATTGATTATCAGAATATTTGAATGTTTTGACTTGATTTCTTTTTTTAACAAGCTCCGGTGTGAACCTCAACAGTCCAAAAATATCTCCAGATTTAGACCAAAGAAAACCAACTGAAGGTGCGATTTCACCATTTTATATAATTATCTTTAAAGTAGAAACACTGTATGAAAAGATCTACTTCATGACTATAATGCAAGAAAATGATCAGCAAACATCTTTAATGAATCACAGGACCAAAATTGGCTAAAATGATCTGCTGTGCGCAGCTGCAACTATTAATAATATCACAAATTTCATTAAAAAAGAGGTCAAATTGTGGCTCATTTAGAGTGGTCTCAGTTCTCTGTGGCAGGGATCCAGGCAGCGACAGATAAACAATTTAGACATAAGAATAAATCACATCGTACAGGACAGTGAAGTGTTCCCCCAGCATGTCTTTTATCATCCTAACTCTGCAAGGCACTGTGTTGATTGGCTTCTAATTCGAACAGACAGAGTCACAGGAGATTATTCTGTACAGAGCAGGGCAGCACTTTCTAATTCAGTCTCAACATTTAATGCACGTAAACGATTGTTTCAGAATAACTTGAAGCTTTAAATTGACTGGACAGAGAGACAGAGCTGAACCCCAATCCCTTTGTGACGTGAGGTGTTTCCTCTCCTACCTGCGGGTGAGTTTGGAGGTGAGTTTGGAGAAAAGGTTGCTGGTTCCACGGCTGCGGGTCTGGGAGAGAGGGGTAGCGTCGTGGGAGAGGGTGGGCGAGGCCGGCGGCCCGTTGTACGTGGCCGTGCGGCGGTCTCTCAGCTGGCCGCCGTGGAAGGTGCTGCGGCTGGCGGTGCCTCGTGGGAAGCGCAGTCGGTCAGGTGTAGTGGCGTTGGCGATGCTGTGGATCGACGCCACCGGGTTCCTCTGGGTGCCGGGCGACACGGCGGCGCTGCTGAGGTGGAGGGAGAGTGGAAACAGTAAAAATGACATTTTAAACCCAAAAACAGAGAGGTTGACAGTTTTTCCACTGCAGACGTGTCCAGTAAGTGTGTGATGGAGCCAACTCATTTTGCATATTTTATAAACTGATTCTGGAGGTTTCTCCCCAAAATAAACAGACCAAAACATGCTCAGTGTTTACAGTGAAGGTCAAAGGTCGCTGTTACTGTGCAGTTTGGTACACAAGCATACGACTGCAATGGAAAAACCCTTGTTAGAGCGACATCACATTCCCCTCCTTATCTTTAAGATGGCCGAGAGTTTGTTATTCCTACATGGATTTCTAATATTGCCATGGAGTTTAAGTAAATGAATCTTGCATGTTAGACGTCAACAGGGTAGGAAATTAAAATAAATAAAAAATAAAATGTAAATCATCCAATCGGATTAGCTGGTGGATTTAGTTGTTTTCAAAAGCCCTCTGCTCAGTTCGTTACACCTGAGTTTGGTTAATGGAAGAAGTGTAGGAGAAAAAAATGATTATTTCCAATTTGCGATAAAAACATTCTACTAATAAACTTCACTCTTATGACCTTTCGTCTTATTATGCTCCTTTTGGACCAAATAGTTTTATGAACCACAGGAACTAAATCAGGAACTGAACCAGGAACTAAAATCCTCCTTTGCACATTCCCGTTTGCACTTTCACTGCATCTGAAGAATTGTGCAGATTAGGCCGGCAACAGACGAAGATGTTATTTGTTGTAATTATTGTTGGATGTCACAGAGGAGGCGGAAAAGACGACGCACTGTAACAATTAGCGGATTATAGCGGTCAGTAGTGCACATGCTCTCTTTACACTAGTCGGGAAGTCAAACTGCAAATAACTTTGGTTTTAATGTCAATAAACATTACAAGGAATGTCCACAACTCGTCCTGATATTGATTCTTGTGGCAACCGGTGCTTGTTTACTGTGTGAATGAAGTTGTACACAGGTTGTAGCAGTTTTGAGGTTTGTGTTGCAAACTCTGCTCCAATAGTTTCTGTGCCATCGGAAAGTACAAGCCCTATACCAGGGACTTTTGGGAGCCTATGACAGGGGTACTACCTTAGACCCTGGCTCCTTCATACAAAGGGCAAATATTTCTAAGTTGCAAAAATGGTTCCTGGAAAAAAGTTCCTGCGGTGGAAACAGGCCGTAGCTGAGGTAACGGGACCAAAACATCTTTACGGGGATTTTTTGTGCATAAAATCACCCGCCAAAGATAATTTTAGAGACCGTAAAAGTGAAGACAAATTTAACAGCTGTAACTAAAATTTACCAGCATTCAGCTGATGTTAATTTCCCACCCTGAACATCAAGCTCCTAATGTGAGCAATAAGGAGAGTGAGTTCTGTCCCTGATCAGCTAAGAGTCTAAACAGAGACAGACGATGGTCTGAGGGTGCTGGGACAGCAGGGGAGCCGGTGAGCGACGGGGCTCGGCCATCGTGTCGGACACCAACGGGTGAGGGATCCAAAATGAGAAGATCAGGGGTCAGAGTTCACAGCGGAGGATGGAGGAGAGATCGGGAGCAGAGCTGTGAGAGTTTGTTATTGCAGATGTCTGCAGCAGAGACAAGAGGTCCTCCAGTTTATGGCTGAGCAGAGGGATGATGCAAACATGGAAAAATATTATCACACACAGTTTAAGACCTCCTACATCAAAGCGTGGCAGCTTGATTTCAGTGTGAGGATATATATTTTTCTCCACTTTAATCAGTGTCTGAAACCAACACCCACCATGTTCCACATGCAGGTAAACAGTGACTGAATCTGAATATCTGATCATCATTTAAAATGTTCTTGTGTTGACCACCGTTTACTCTGCGACTGCAAGAAAATCAAACAGCAAAACCTGATTCTGTATTTCAAAGGCTCATTATTGGTTGCTTGATACATTGCTTGTGTTTGCCTTATGGCTAAAGAGGTAAATTCAGCAATGGCAGGGCGGCGTGTTGTTTAAGGTACAAGTGAGACAATGAAATATTAACCAGGAAGTCCAGTTTGAGTAACAAATTAATGCGTTTAAAAGCTTATCAGATGCCAAAACACTACCCAATAGTTTGTAATACTCAGACAGGATTTTACAGCTCTGGAAATTCATCACAACAGAAACTTTTTTATCTTTCGTCGCGACAATCGTGAGGTAAACACCAGAAATACATGCCGATTCGATCCGTTGGATCAGTATCAGCGCAGATACTGACCTTATTAAGTGGCTCAGGGGCCGATCCACTTTAAACACAGTTTTTCTGTTCTGCTGCGATCATTTGCTGTCGAGAGCTGATACTACACCATCACTTCCTGCACATTATTCACAATGAATGCATTTACTGTGAAGGTGGAAGTGTTGACGATGAGTTTCACGGTAAGCCAATGTTACCAAAGATTTCCTCCATGTAGATTTTTCTTCCAAAATTAGATTTAGACATCTTCTGAGGCCATTTTGAAACATTGCTCGGACGAAAGGCGTGTTTAACAAGCTCAATAAAGGACGAACGTTGAATCTCAATGATGACAAACTTTCACCAAATGGTTTTAAAAGAACCCTTCGGAGGAGCAACTTGTTCAGCAGGTTAGTTTTGGTTTGTAGGGGGGAAAAAAACGAGCCATGCACGGGTCAAGTGATTTGTTGCACAGCTGCAGAAGCATGTAATGAAGCCAAGTGAAGCCCTTTCTTTTACCTGCTGTGCGGACACACAGAGGACAACAAGTGCAGACTTGATTGTTTATTATAGCAGCTCAGCGCTGTTTGTAAGGCATGTACACAACACCAGTAATCCTACATCATAAATTATGTACGTATGTATTAAATATGACGATACTGAGTTTGGGTATCATGGAAGAAAACACAGATCAGTGCATCCCTAATCCATTTGACCCAAGTCTTTTCTTTTACCTGCTCGTGGCTGATGAGCATACATTTCAGACACCGAAAACACAACAACAAGTTGGACGCACGCTTTCCTTACGGTTCTTTGCAGGAAATGGTGTCCATGGTTTAGTTGTGGGGTTACAGAGTGTGAAGCTGGCTGGATGTGTGGGTTAGCAAGGGGCCAAACAGGGGGCTGAGACATGAGACAGACAGGGTGGGGTTTGGAGGCCCTGCCGTCTTACTTGGGCGAGCAGTAGTCCAGAGCGTAGTAGGAGTGGGGCAGCGTGGCCCAGCCTGCCTGGCAAACGTACAAAGGGCCGACGGTTTGATACCTCAGCCGCACCGAACTGGACGAGGCACCGAACGCGGCGGCCGCAAAGGCAGAGGAGGGGCTAGTGGCACAAGCCATCTCAGTCATGCTGGTCATGCCACAACGAAAAAACAACCCCCCGCCCCAAACCACAAACACACAGGCAGAAATGAAAAATAAAGATTGATGAGAAAAAGGGAAAGTAAATACAAGAAAGAAAGAAGGAATAGAAAGAAAATAAGGGAATGAAACAAAGGAAATCTTGTCTGGATTTACTTTCAACAATAAAGGAGAGAATCTGGCCTCATACTGAGTTCAACCAGTTTGAGTTTGGAAGGCTGACATTGATATTTTTGTATTGAGACTACCAATATTCATATTTACTAGGCATGAATTTGACCACATTCGTGTTTAATGAGGATTTTTGCATTCTTGTTGGGTAGAAAAAGCTCTAAAACAGCATTTAGACCACAATACTGGCAAAGTAAAGCACTGACTGGTGGTGAAGTAAAAAGAAAATAAACATACTGGCTTCCATAAGAAATGCACAGGCTAAATCCTCTCAATAAAAACTGTTCTTGAACCAAGAAGTAAAAACGTATTAAACCTTGTGTCCACTGTACTGTACTGATGAAGAGGCTCAAACCCAGATTCTGCTCTCTGTGCTGACGCAGATTTTATGTGTTCGTGAGGAAACCAGGTCAAAGGCAGCAAACATCCTCTCTCACCTGTTCTCCTTCCCGTTGGGAATGACGGAGAGGCGGTCCGTGTTGTTCCTGTCGCTGCAGACATACGTGTTCCTCCTGGTCATACCTGCCGACGCAGAGTTATTCTGGAAAACAAGAGAAAAGGAAAATGAATCAGATGTGCTATTAATACAAATTGTCTGTTAAAAACAATACATTTGATACAATCATAACAGTTTACTGCTTTTAGAATCTATACTAGCTTCAGCTGATGCAGATACAAATGGGACAAAATGTAGAAAGTAATAAAAACAACATCATGAGGACAATAAAATAAGTACAAAAATCTAAGTATTAATAACAGTCAGTTTAAAACAAGACAAAGCAGAAAGAAGTAATACAGGTTCAAAAAATGATTACAAAGTAAAAGGTTCATCTTAACTAAAATATATTTCTGGCCCCCTAAACATCACTGATTCGAATCAGCAGTTGAGAAAAAGTGTGGAAATCAGGTGATTTCACACACAGTCTTACAGGTAAAACACAAGACTCATGTAGGTTGTTATAGAAGTTAAGTGTGTCTGGACTGTAACTGGGCGGAGGCGTGAATAATATCTCATTTCTCATAATCGTAGGTAATGCATTTAAAAAAATCTACCAGTAATAATTCAGTAGTTCAGTATGTATGAAAATGAAAAAAATATCTATAGATATTCAGTAAAAACTGGAATCTCAGACTCGAGTTGGGCAGTTCTGATTAAGGTACAGCTGAAGATCTGGGAAGACAGAACTGATCCTTGCTGGTGTTACAGGTGAGATGCTTGGTTTTTGGTTAGTATATTTCAGCTCTGCTAGAAAGAATTCAAGTACTTTTCCAACAGGATGCTGTAGATAAATGAGTATTTTTATGATGTTGGTGTATTTCTGCTGTGTATAACTGATAAAGTAGCTCACGCTCGGGGCGGTGGTGGCGCCTTTCCTGCGGTCAGGGATGTCGGCCTTGTTGGGGTTGTTGGCGTTGCCCAGCAGAGGGCTGGAGGGTGGAGCCCCGCGGTTCCCCGGGGTGCCGGGTTTATGGAGCTGGACTCCACCTTCTTCCTTCGCGCTGTTCTCCGCTGTGGTGGTCTGACTCCTCTTTGGATGAGCCATCCCTGGAGGGACGTTCTGCCCGACTACAGAGAGAAAAACAGACAGACGAATGACTCAAAGACGCTGTTTGTACCTCTGGCAAAAATTTAAATGTTTTTATCTAAAAAGAGATGACCTACATGTAGAAACAGAAAGATCTGACACTGACTCAAAGCGACTGAGGACATAATCATCAGCACATTAAGGTATTTTAAAGAAAGTAGGGGGCTTTAGTTCATAGTTTTTGTTTTAATGCAAAATAATGAGCTTGACACCATATTTTTGCCATCAAAATAGACCAGTGGCTTGAGTAGATGTATTTAGTTGATTAATTATGAAACAGGAAATTATTCAACAACAATTTGGATAATCAGTTTAGCAAAAATGCCAAAAATTCACTGTTTCCAGCTTCTCAAATGTGAATATTTGGGGCTTCTGTGATACTGAACTGAATATCTTTGGTTTTTGGACTGTTGGTCAGACAAACAAGCAATTTCAATTTATTGACTTGGACTTTGGGGAAACTGTGACGAAACAAACAAAATAATCAGCAGCTTAACTGATAATAAAAAAAAAAACATTTGTTGCAGCCCTATCAATTAACAATGTCAATTAAATATTTTGTTGTTGAACTGTAACTGAACATATTGTTATTTTGTGTCAGGAAAAAATACTCAAAGCATGCCGAACATTGCCTGTGAATCTCTGCGTTAGAGCCGGAGCTTAAAAGGTTCTCAGAGTAGCTGCAGATGTAACAGAACAGGAAGCCGTGCAATCTGAGGTTATTGACAAAGCATTATATCACAGTGGACAGCACTGAGCTGTGCAAATAAGCTAAAGGTTAAAGAGCCTCCACCATGTGACTGGTTTGATTTAACTGCTTTTATCAGCCTGACAACAAGCTACTGACAGAAACCAACTTTTATTAGGAGGGAAAGGCACGACAGAGTCTGAGCTGTGGGCTCATTCGACTTTGTTTCGTTACACAAAGAAAAATACCACCACGAGTTTTTAAATGTTTGATATTTTGTTTTTAAATGTGATTAGAACAGAAAGACACCTGACAAAGGAAATAAACTGTTGTGTTCTCCTCACCTTGTTCACTGTAACGCCTCTGTTTGTGGTTGGAGGAGACACTCCTCTGGACTTTGAGGTGGGAGGGTGACTGGCCGTTGAGCTCGCTGTTGGGTCTCGGTTTGGCCAGAGACAGGTTGCTGCTGGAGGCCAACTCGCTGGGCTCCAGCTGGGGGACAAACGGATAGGTTGAAGGTGAGGCATGTACCTGTATGTTTTGACTCAGACTACTAACACTGTCATTACTTGGGTAGAGTTTGCTCTACATGCTGGAGTGTGACATATCATTAATTTTGTTAACAGGCAATATTAAAATTAAAGCAGTTTTGTGTACAAACACACCTTTCTTAACCTTTCTTACCCTGATTTATAATATGGAGCTGCAACTGTGGAGAACATCTTATCTATTAATTAAGAAGCTGAAGACTTTCCCAAATTAAATTCAGCTCTGGTCATTTCACTGTCCAGAAGAAGTGCTGATCAAAACAAAAGTTGTCCTCAACAGCAGCAAGAGAGCACACCATCCAGACAAAGATGGGTCGACCAATGTAAGATAATTTTTCTCTTTTTCCTCTCTGTTGTCACACAGGTTGGTGAACACAATTTCTGATTAAGGATTTAAAAAGAGCTATTTGTGGCCAGTGTGCGGCCAGCGTTTACCTCCTGGCAAAACTTCCCTTTGTACCCAGTATGTTTAACTAAACCAGAGAAGTTCAAATTAGAGAATCATCGACAGGGGATTCAGTTATCTCCTCTCCTCTCTGTTGACCTGGCAGTAAAGATTAGCTGAACTCCTGTGATGACAGCAGGTTGATGTTTGTACCTCAGACGCCTTCCTGCCCAGCAGCAGGTAGGTAGCGGTGATCTCGTCATACTTCATCTTGGCCAGAGAGTCCTGGATCTCATCCAGGTTGTAGCCCATCCCCACCATCACATCTGCGCAGAACAAAAACACAAATACGGCTCGTTTAAAAAACATAACCAGCACTTTAACAGAGCAAAATTTACTCACTAAATGACTGAAAGCACAAGGGGGTTTCTTGCAAACTGCTGCCTGCTGTTCACAGCTGGAAATCTAAAGACCATGTAATTAATCTCTCAAAAACTCTACAAAAAAGAACATGATCAAGTTCAGTGTTAATAATTGTGAATAATAATCAATAAACTTCAGACTGAACCTCTGGAGCTAAAAGTTAGTCGGGTTAATACATTAGTCATTTGACAAAACATTAATAGGCAATTTTGATAACTGTTAGTTGTTTTAGAGATATTGATCTAAATGAGAATTCATGATTAAATAAAAATCTTTAAAAAAGACTCTTGCTACTTTTCTCTGGTTTTATCCCCGTACGAGTCGGCATCTCTGTGGTTTTGGGCCTTTTTTTTTGGGTTGAGAATTATGGAGGCTGCGTTGGCAATTATACATGAAAGTTTTGACAGCATCCGAAGTCCTGTACAGACGGGCACCGGAGCAAGAGGTCTTTGTGAATTTGGATTGACTGCTTTGGGATAAAACTCTCTCATTCTCTCTGAAAACTTTTGTCCAGTTTTGGCAAGAAAATGGCTCATTAAAGGATCAATTAATGCTATTAACTGTCTCCACATCTCAGAAGACGACTTCACTGCACCAGCTACACTCTTTAAAAGAGATGATCTCTGGGAAGTAACAGCACAAGAGAGCAAAAGACTCCAAAGCACCTCAACACACATTTCTACCGACCCATTCATAAGCAGGGCAACGTGACCTGTATTCTGCAGAGCACGTTTACTGTTTCTGCAGCAACAAAATAGAAAGAAACAAATATAAATATGGCAGATTATTAATTTTGCATGTAAGATCCTCAGTCTGGCATTTTGCAGATGCTTCTCAGTGACTGCATTACATGAATGGTTAACTAGGATCATGTGTGTGAAATGATTCAGCTAATCAGCCCCCTTCCTGTTCTCCAGTTCTGCTTCGATCAATCGGAAGCAGAGCGATGGTGATTGGAGAGACGTCAGGTGAAGCAGAGCGATGTTTCCAGCTGCAGCCTGATCTGCTTTAAACATTTATCTGTGTGCCCCCCCCACCCCCACTCCCCCCCAAACATGCATCACATGAAGGCTTTAATCCTTTCATCTCAACACTACACAGCCTATTCATTTTTAATAGACTCTCTTCTATCTGAAAAATGTTGGAGAACATTTTCTAATCAAAGCAGATCACATCTTTGGAGACGGGACCGGTTTTCCAAGCAGAAGGTGTTAAGATGAGTCACGCGCCTCATAGACATGAGGCGCTCCGATTTCCTGCCAGAGCAGGATGGCGTCTGTTTTCACCAGGACATCAACCTGGTTTTTAGATCAGACGCTTTATACATTAAGTTTGGTTTGTTTTTATAATTTTGACTTTGAACAAATATCTCTTCCTGTAGCCTAAAAGCTTATTTGAGCTATAGAGTGCGAGTATGTGAGTGAGTGTGTGTGTATCTCTGTATTTTTAGCAAATGTTAGCTTCTAATATAATACATGTCCTTGAAGCAGAATGCTATGTGCACACAGCACTTACAAGCTGTGCTGTGCACCGTCCTTATTTCTAAAAAGGCACATAAAATCTGATCTATTTGATTGGTAAAGTCATAAATGCATCATTACATTAACTAGCAATTAATTCATAAGTATTTTTACGTAAAGGAGATCCAAATAGGTCACTCCACTTAAGACGTAATAAGTAATCTGATCGATAAATCGGCCAGGCAGATATTACTTCATTGTAGATATATTGGTATCAGCGTATACTTCAGCCAAAAACTAACAAGAAACTGCAGTACAGAAATAAAATAAAGATATATTTAAGGTCGTTTTGAGTCTCCGTTACAGTTTGTCCACTAGAGAGTGCTGACACTCCTGTGGTCAATTCTTTAAAAAACAAATTTAAAGGTTCTTAATCAAAAATACACGTAAATAAAAATGACTATAGGCTGATATGTCATTAAAATCTCAAATACAACAATCAGTTCGGCTATAATAATAATAATAATAATAATCGTTAGTTAAAACTTTTACCCATAATGTTTTTTGAATTAATGTACAGTTTATATTTCTGTGTGTGGTGCCGTAAAACACTGGCACACTATGGTTGCAGCAGAGTTTGTTCGAATCAGCGTATTTGTATGCATCAGAATAAAACACAAGCTCATTCATGTTACAGGTATAAAGCGGCTGATTTAGCTTCATCACAACCAGCACCGGCATCTCTGCTGCAGTTCAAATGTCGTAATTTTCCACATGCTATCGAGGATTTGACATCTACATCTTCCTGCAGTTTTAGCAGGTTTTTTTACATTGTCAAGTAATTTTAAAAAAAGGACATTTTATAATATTTTGATAATTTGTTACGGTTATCCAGCAGCTGTTACTTAACTAGTTGCTACCTTTGCTCCAGGATGCTTTGGCAGTACTGGACAACGGTTGTAACCTGCAATCACAGCAGCAGGACTTATTAGAAGGATTTCTTGACCAACATATACTGTAGGTATCTGCTGCTTTAGATTCCTGCTGCCGACAGCTTTTAAAGCAAAAATTCAATATGTTTAATGTTTTCAAAAATACCAAAAACCCTACAAATAAAAAAAGATTCATCCTGTCCCAACAGAATTTTCTTGCTGTCAGGGTGGAAAAGCCTCTCGGGCAGCGTTCAGATCATCACGACACACTGAAACTCTCCACTGAAAGCCGTACTAATGCCATTATTTTCGGTGGGTTAACAGCTCGGCTCTGCAGGTTTTTACTGACTGACATCTTCTAATTCGGTCGAATGAAATCTTTCCACACCAACATGGAGTAATCCACCCTGGCAGATGTGACAAATGTAAATAAACTAATAAAAAAAACACACACCCACGCCATGATATTAAAACACATCTGTCTGCTATACCTGGAAACTAACACTGTTTGTGACCGACCTGCAGCGTCACATCAAGCTTCGTGTAAAACCAGCTGAGACGTCGGTTGCAGCACAGGAAGAGAGACCGAGGGTGAGAAACTGGCTCTGCCTCTGTAACCAGGCAGAATCTCTCTTCATCATCTCCACACTCTCTCCCTTCTCTTCTCTCTCACTTTCACCCTCCTGCTCGCTCTCAACACTTCCTTCTTTGGCTGTTCTCCTCAAAATGTGCTTTACTACTGTAGCATTACATACACAATTAATCGATAATCAAAATAGTAGCAGATTCATTTTCCGTCTGTCATTTCTAATTGTTTCAGCTCTAATCTCCTCAACAGCTGAAATTTGGCTCATTCACAGTGTTTCCTGGTTTAATAAACTGATTTTATTGTCTTTTATTGTCACAAGATAATTGATTAATTTACTACAGTGCTCTTAATAAGGCAGAACAAGACACTCATTCAATCTCTGTATATTGAATCTTGTGCTGCTGCAGCTTTTACGTTAATCTGACGGCCTTCAATTCAGAAATGTTACCAGGTCCGACTTTGTAAGATTGCAATCGAGACCAACATGTTAAATTGCCAACAAGGTGCATGTCTGATCTGTTTTTCCAGGTATTGTTCACACCCCTCTTATCTGATGTTTAAAAACATTTTGCTGCGTGAGACAGCAGCTCTCCTCAGACACATTGTTTTACATGTGGGGAGAGGGTTTATGTAAAGTTTTACATGCACTATTTAGGATTCTGGGATTCCTCAGCAAGACAAAGCTTTCTTTTTTCTCTTTTTTTAATTTACTGCTCTGACTGGGTGACTGGGAGCTCGCACCGACACATGTGCATGAACCTCAGCTGCTGTTATGCAAGAGCCCCCCCCTCCCCGTTTATAGCTTTCATCCAGGGCACGATGGGACGGCTTCTCTCTCTCGTTCTCTCTTTGCATGCAGCAGCAGCGTTCGTGTTTATTTATTCATCGTCACGTTTTCATCTTTTCTTTTAAGGCTCTGAAATAATGAGACTCAGTCTTGTAACGTAACACCTCACACAATTTCTCACCGTCGGACACAAAACATACAGATTTGAGGTTTTACTGTAATAGAAAGGAAAGGAGATTGATTTTACCGGCAGCCTTAGTATCGTTTGGTGTTTTTTTTTTCTTTACCTATTCTCTTCTGGTCCGTGATGTCCAGCTCTGGTTCGGTGTAAGGCTTGAGCTCGTCCTCTTCATATCCTGCATTGATCCATCGATCCTTCATGATTTGCTGCAAAAGCAAAGTGAGACAATTAGAGCCCGACTGATACTGGATTCATGATGCCGATATTTAGAGATGCTACAATACAATAATGATATATTGGCCAATATAAGTTTTTAAATAAACAAATACACACACAAACATGTTGATAAGAATCCCTTAAATTTGCTTTTTAAAGAATTATGACTGCAGGTTAAAGCTGGTGTCTGTAATGTTTTATGGTTTCATGTATTAGTGAAGCCCGTCTGATACTGGACAGACAATCGAGAGTACAAACAAGAGTATCTACAATCTCCACCGGCATCAGAAACTTGTAGGACAAAACACAAGCAGCCTGTCAACAGGTTCTAGTGGTCCCAATGGTGGCATCTCCATAGCTGCCGTAGCTTTGACGTGAAGTTAAATTTATGAAGCTACGGTGGCTCCTTGCGTAAGCTCCAGAGCTATGCAGTAAACCCTTAACATACAGCTATAAAGTCACACTTAGGACAGAAATTTATGAGACCTGCTGCATGTACGCCTCCCTTTTTTCCCTCCGAACAACCTGGTCTATCAAACAATTTTAAAAGCCAGAGATTAAACAGGAATATCTTCAGTATGTTGGTGTGTAATGCAAGTTTTAAGGACAAAATGCTTAAAGAAAAAAAACCAGAGGAGAAAATTGTATCACCATTAAGCCAAGGTTATTATTCTGTCCTTTCACAGTAACGTCCATATTGTGCTGCATCACTTTTTTGCACCTTTATTTTTAATTTGCAGCTGATCAATTGCTCTCAGGGCCGAGCCAAACTAATTATCACTGAGCGTGTTCTGATATAAGCAGACCTTACGCCATAATGCAGGGTCATCATGTGGCATCTGAGCGCCAACACATGTGACCCCTCAAGAGTCGAGCCAACAACATCCAGTTTAATTCACTTACACTCAGCCCGGCAGAAAACAAGATGCAATAAAACTTCTCATAAAAAAGGAAATGAAAGATGGAAAGCAGCTCTTTGATTAAATGCCTTTAAACTCGATCCAGTTTAGAGCTCATGCACCAAAAATACTCTTTAAAAAAAAAAAAAGATGTTTTAAATGTTAATGATATATTCGGGTGTCAGGTAGGGCTGCAGGATTACAGCTTTTATGACAATGTGGATCACCGCTCTGATTGATCCGTGGAACAATTCGCTCTCCGTCCTTTCTGCCTCTTACATTAAAACACGACTATTTTAATCTCAACAGATGCTCTAAGTGAAACGAAATGTCTAAATATTTCTAGTATCGGATTATGAATTGTGGAAAATTAAATAACGATTTGCAGTTCAAAATGTTTTACTTGTACCTGTCGGGACATTTTGACAGACTTTAAGAGGTCAAAACTTCAGCAGCACTTGTTGGATCAGGCCACAAGCCAGAACATGTTGGTCTCACAATAAAAATTCTTTCTTTCCTTCTCTCCATGCACTTTGGAAGAAGGTGAAGTGGAAATTCTGCTTTAATAGACTTTGTGGCAGCACTATCACAGCCAGGACAGGTTGGACTTTAATAGTCTTTTTTGCTTAGGAGGTTCCTCTTGAAGTATCGAAGTGGCAGCCACGATAAGAGCTGGTCAAACTCTCTAAATGTTAAGGAAAGGTGCTTCAATGCTTCCTTTCTTATCTCCTTTAGCGTAGGGACCACTGGACCATCCTTTACCAAAGGAAAGAGGATAATGCCGTCCCACAATTCCCTGCGGCAGCAACATTTAAAGCGACGACGGCAGACCCACGATATCATCCGCCGTCACATATTTATGAAGCCTAGAGTAAGTGCAGTCGGATTCTCTTTGCACCGCGGCCTTGTGATGTTTTCCATCGAGGTTGAGGAGAAGTGTTTTGGAAAAGACACATTTTTTTGGACTATATGACTGCAGCGTTGGACTTGTCTTGATCTCTGCTGCTAATATATGCTGACTTGACTAACAAGTGCTTCTACTCTTTTTATTGTACTTTTTGCTCTTTACTTTTCAGATTTTACACACAAAACATGTCAGCTTCTGAAATATGACGTGTTGCTTTAGCAATATAAAATCAGTTAAAATTACATCCACAGTGACCAAATACAACTTTAAAATGCTTTCTGATCATGAATTGCCTTTATTGGTTTTGGTTTCCACACTGGTCTCAGTCACGAATAAACCCCCTTTTACATGAGGTTTATCACTTGAACTCAACTGTACTTTCTATTATTTTAATAATGGCTCAGACTCAACTCAGTTGGTTTTACTGTGAGGTACCCTCGACTCACTGATGAAGGCGGAGAAGTGAACAAGAACACAAGAATGACGATGCATTATTCATGGTTACAACATCAGAAAGGAGGAGCAGAGTGTGGGCCGGGCGCACACAGAAAACAGGACACCGTGGGCGTCAGAGAAGATGTGGGGGGGTGATGCAGGAACAGGGGAGGAGGTTGGAGAGGTGGAGGATAGATGGCATTCTCCGATGGTGCAGACGTGCCGGGGGAGTGTGTTAAGAATTGAGAGGTATATTTACATTTTCTGCGTCCTCCCTCACCTCGAGAGTACCCCGCTTGGCCGGGTTGAGCACCAGGAAGCGTTTGAGGAGGTTCTCGCAGTCTGTGGACATGTAGAAAGGGATGCGGTATTTCCCCCTGAGCACACGCTCCCGCAGCTCCTGCAGAGACGAAGACGACAACCAGGAAAATTAAGCAAAACACTTAAACGTGCAAATGGGTCACATTTTTGTTTTACTGAACACCTGAAGAGATCGAGATATGGATGGCAATTACATGCTGGAAGAAAATGTGAGGCCCTGATGCAGAAAGTAGGTTCTAATACCTTGTTAATGTCTACATTTAACCCTTAAAGTGGCTCTGATGTCTGCTTTCACAAATCATTTCACAGACAAATACCTGAGTTAAATATTTTTAGCCAGTTAACAGTAAGAGAGCGCGAGCGACTATAGAAATAACGTGACACAATTTGGACACAAAGTTTACTCTCTTATTAGTCTTCAAGTATGAAATCAAAATGAGGGTTCAATACAGAACAGAAACATCTGATTGTTACATTATTATTTATGAATAAATATAATGAAAATACAAACTACAAACATTTTAGGACTGCAGTACTTCAGTTATGTAGCATTCCCTTCAAAATCAAAACCTTTATTTTTTTGCCTGTCATCCAGCAGCTGCTTGAATCTTCAAATGTATTTTTGTGATCCTACTGATGGACTTCATCTGCCTGGAAAGGTAAAATGTTTGCACCGGCACGAAAGCAACATTTAAATCTAATATTGTCACCCACTGTGCCGGCCGGTACCGTGGCCTGAGTGTCGGACTTGGCGTACATTACACGCTAGATTTACACGTTGGTTTTGATTCGGCCAAACATTTTAACATCTGTGATGTTCCAAAAATACCTTTAAAAATAACCCGTTATACCTGGATAACATTAAAAAAAATACTTTTCGATTTTCCCCATAAGGTTTGCACAGGGAACGCTGTGGAGTGCTGAGGTCAAAAAGGGGGGCTGTAGTAACAATGATAATGGTAAATGGTAACTGTAGCATGGAGACGTCAGTGGTTCCACACCCACATTATCCTACCTTGAGGTTCTGTCCATCGAAGGGCAGCGAGCCGCTGACCAGCGTGTACAATATGACCCCCAGACTCCAGACGTCCACCTCCGGCCCATCATACTTCTTCCCCTGGAAGAGCTCCGGCGCTGCGTACGGCGGAGAGCCGCAGAACGTATCCAGCTTGTTGCCCATGGTGAACTCATTGCTGAAGCCAAAATCTGCGATCTTGATGTTCATGTCTGCGTCGAGGAGCAGGTTCTCAGCCTGAGTGCAGACAGATGGAGGTCAGGGGTTATGATCCTTTTTACCTACAGTCCATCTATCCAGTTAATAAACTGTATATGAAGCCTTTAACTGATGGACGTTCACAGCATCTTCCTCAAAGCTACTTTTAAGTATCATTAATTCAGTTTCACTGTCAGTGTTGGGATTCAAAGATTAGCAGAATTAGGAGTTAGAATTAGAATTAGTTATTAATAAAGATTATTAGGATATTTCAAGAACAAAATCTGTCTTAATATGCATTACAGTGGGTTCAAGTTAGATAGCTTCCAAAACACTATCTCAACTGAAAAGCAGCTGTCTGCAGTAGTATTTTCACTTCTCATTATCGATTAATCTATCATTTATTCTTTTTAATTAATTGATTAAAGGAATAGTTTGATATTTTGGGAAATGCTCTTATTTGCTTTGTACACCCAGCCAAGACATACATCATCTATTCTTATTATTACTACACTTTGGTTTTTGTACGGATTACACAAACATAACATGTTTATTAGTGAGCTTTAGAGGTGCTAATAGGTGGATTTTGACACTTTGGATGGAGCCGGGCTAGCTGTTTCCCTTTGCTTTAAGTCTTTACGCTAAGCTAAGCTAACTGACTGCTGGCTGTAGCTTCATGTTTATTGTACAGACATGAGAGTGGGTTCAATCTTCTCATCTAACTCTGGGCAAGAAAGCGAAGTGCATTTCTCAAAATGATGAACAGTTCCTTTAATTGTTTAGTATACAATTGTGAATCAAAAATATTGAATTTACAATAATATAAAAACAGAGAAAAGCAGCAACTATTCACCTTTGAAAAGCTGGATCTAAAAAAATGTTTGCCGCATGACTTGGAAAATGTAAAGTAATTTCTGCTCTAATTTGCTCTTTTCCATATCCATAGAGTGATCTGGTTTGATAGTTAACATCTCCTTTGTGAATGAAAGCGTTGAAATGTAGGCGAGGATTTCAGCTCAAACATCTGCTCGGTGCTCACATGCAGCTGCAGGCCAAACACTAATTAGGAAGCTGAAGCAAAGAGAGCAGAGAGCCGAAGGACTGAACCGGCATCCTGAGAGGCTTTCAGCTGCGTGAGGGGGTAAACAACAACTCATCGCAACGTGCCTGACCATTATCAACAGCAGAAAAGAACATTTAATGTCAGCGGGTGACGCTGATGAAGCCATGAGAGTCACCAACGCCTCAGAAGAGCAAAGTGGCTACAAGCCTGAGGGATTGTGGTTCATTTGGTGGTTAAAAATGAACTCTGTTCCTCATATACTTGTCCACAATCACACCTTTGACACATGGACACCTGTCCTCATTACAGGGTCAAATGTGTCCACTGCTTACATGGAGCAGGCAGGAGACACTGCTCTCACATCTCACTCCTCATGGATCATTCATGAAGCTCTACAGAGGAAACGTTTCAGACGTGCAGCAAGATACACGGGGCTTCTCTTAGCCAAGCGACTCCCACTGACGCCGAGATAAAAATACAGACGCATCAATATTTATACTCGGGAGAAGTAAAGCGGCTGCGAAATGGAGGAGGTCCATTTACGCTACCACGGGTGATGTGGTGCAGAGCACGTGAGCAGTTTAGAGGGCCGCCTACTTGTACGTTTACACGCTGACTGTGGCGTAATGATAGGTTTTTAGGTGGTTGTACAGCTGAGGAGAAAGTCCGAAAAGGGCAGAGTGGAGCCTCATTAGCAGCGTATGCTGTGTTTTCGGAGAAGTCAGTGAGAAAATGGGAGTAAAGATGAGAGTCATAAAACACGCAACCCTGACGTCAGCGCTCTACTCTGTGACCTTTCTATGCAACATGAGTCAGAGGTAATTAGCCTCAAAAGGTGGAGACACTTTGCTAATTTCAACTCTTCACAGGATTAACATGAATACTACTTCAAATGTGTATTCATTTTTGTTCTATAATGCAAATTACCATTTTAAATGTGAAGTTTTCTGCAGCTGGGAATGGGAATTAAATCCTGAGGTAAATCTCAGACAAAGCGGCCAAACAGTCAGATATCATCAATCTGTGATGTTCAAGGCAAAACTGGTATATTTATCAGCATATCGCACATATCAGCACTGGCGTACATGTCGCATTTTGTTTTATACCATCCCTTATCCTAACCCTATCATCATGTAAGACAGAGGTTATTTTGTACAACTAAAAAAAGATTTAGGTTTGTGGATTTATTCTGTAGTAAACAACACACACACACACACACACTAAATTCAAACTTAAAATTTAAAATAATTTAAAATGCAAATTTAATCTAACGTGGCACCTGGACACACAAAAGCAAAAATTATATAATAAACTAAAACAAACTATAAATGGCATATAATAACGATTCCTATTCTTTGGTTTAGGAACATGTATAGTATAAGGTTTTCTTTGGAACATGAATGTATATTTTGTGTCATGTAATCCCATGTAGGATGAACCATTGCAAAGGTTTCACACAAAAATGATTATTTTCGTAATGAAGTGTTTACTCCATAAAATGTCAGAAAATTACAATTTCCCAACATACTTAAACCGCTTGTTTTGTCCGACCAATAGTCCAAAGCAGAACATATTTATTATATTTACTTGTGTTTTTATTTATGCACATTATGTATATTTCATATTTACTGTTGCTCGTATTTTGGGATATTTTTGATTCTAAGGTTTATTGTTCAATTGAAAATGTCCTGTCCTTCGGTTTCTGTCTGTTACAATATTTTAATAACCAAATCTGAGGAGTTCTTGCCAAACATGTACGTGCGTGTACAATTAAAAAATAAATTTCTGAAATACAACTCTTGAAGTAATTTGCAGTTTTGTTTTCATTTTTCAGCCTTCACTTTGATTGGTAATTCCCTACATTCCCCAAAAAGCCTGAATTCCTAAGAAAACAGTGATGTTGCTGATGATGACAGCTGCACACTTTCGCTCTTTTGAACCAACCATCATGTGGCTGCATTGCATTCTGGTCGATTGAAGCTACTGCCGGTTCAGAAAAAGTTTCCGCTGCCAACCAGTGCGGCTTCCCTGAACTCACCTTGAGGTCTCTGTGAACAATGTGCTTCTGGTGGCAGTACTGCACCGCCGATACAATCTGTACGAGGACAAAGACAAGCAGAGTTTAGTTAAATGTCTGGTGTTCTGCTCTCAGACTGCGATAAAGGATGTGGTAGAGGAGGAGATGTGGTTGACACTGACAGGAAAGATAAAGCATAACGCAGGTGGGGCTGAAGACACCAGGAGGGTGAGAGAGAACAGGTTTCCTCTGCGCAGTGCATTTATGTCTCACAGTCCCAGTAAGAGCCTGCGTTAATGCTACAAAAAGGCTGTGATGCATTATCAATATCAGGGCACACAGGGTTCCTATGATCACTTTAGAAATGTGCACTTTATATATTATTTTGGTTTCATTTCTAATTGTTTTGCATCTTCAGCTCTGCCTCACAGTAAGTACCTACAGTATATTCCACAACAGAACAGAACAGAAATTTGCGATTAGTAATTTTGGTGTCTCTAGAAGTTCTAAACCTTTTAACACAGAATAGTTTAGTGTTTCTTATCTTCAAACAACAGTCAGTGACTTTGGACTGTGTGTGACAGTCATTGAGAGGTAAGTGATGGGGAAAGAGGCAGGTTCGGACACTTCTCATCAATCTTTAGACAACAGAGACGTCGCTGTACCAGAAACAGGACAGAGGACAGCGACCTGTCTGAGGCAGAGCTGGGAGCAGAGGTGTGAAACCAGAACACTGCAGGGGGAGAAAGCTGGGTACCTGTCTAAATTTAGCCCTGGCCTCTTTTTCCTTCATTCTTCCGTGTGCAACCAGGTAGTCAAAGACCTCTCCTGCAAAAGAGAGACAGAGAGAGAGAGAGGGAATTAGAGAACGACAAAGAGTGTTAAAGATTAAGGAAAATGCAGAAAGACCAGTGAATGAGAAGTCAGAGAATAAGGAAAAGACAGATGCAAAGAGGGTGTAGAGAAACAAAAAGTGAGTCACAACTTAAAAAAACAAGCATACAAAAATAACTTTTCTACGCAGCTGGCCACCGTCACCCATGTGCATGGTTCGAGGGCGTTTCTTGACCATACTGAGGCGAGCGCTGTGCTGCTTCCTCCACACTGAGCCTCTCCTGGAGGCACAAAGCTGCTGCCGAGCTCGGCTCCAGCAGCAGACCCTTCCCTCGGCCCACACTTCTGCACACTTCCAGCCAAAACGTGACTACGCTCGCTCGTGTGCTAATTGAACTCGAGTGGTTGGCGTGTGCGTCCGTACCGAGGCGAAAAGAGGAACTAAACAAAACAACAAGCAACAAAACCTGCAACAAAAACGCCTCCCCCACTTTTCCTGAATCCTCCAAACCCTCCCACTCTCTCAGCGCTGACCTGCAGAGGCGATCGGAGTGTACGTTTCTGTACTTCAGAGCTCTAGAAAAGCAACAATTCATGGCCGCTCTCTGACTCAACTGCTGAAGACAGAATGTGCCAGCTAACACTTTGCATGTGAGAGCTAAAGGGCACACCGTGCGCTGTACATGGGGATGAGATTAGGGAACAAAACTGGAAAGTAGCAAGGAAATTAAAAACAAATACGTAAAGTAAAACAACAGAAAATGTGGATCGTGTACGAATGTGAAACAGGAAGTTAACATTGTGTTCTGGCAGCAGGACATTCAATAATTCAGTTGTCCCAAAGATTGCCCCTGTTTGAAGGCAATTAGCCCCAATATCTCCTGAAACTGGTACGTTTAAGTGAAAGATCCGCTTTTAAAAATGTGTTCCAGGAAGAAATTTAAAAAACACGAGCCCACTGGATGGTAGGAAATCTTCTCATCAGACTATAAACTGGGAAAAAGAACGTAAAGAGGCTGTTAAATAACAACAAGAGTCTACAGTCTGTAGCCATGCTAGTGGCTCTATGAGGCTGTACTGAGGCACATCAGTGAGCTAAATGCTAACATGCTAACATACTGAAGTTAAGCAGGTATAATGTTCACCATGTTCATCTTAGTTAAGGGATCAAAGTTATTATAATTCATTTTGTGGGACCATGAATGTTTCAAGAACTACTGGATGGACTGCCATGAAATTTGGTGCACACATTTCACTAAAGAAACCAAAGCTCAGCCTCACGGAAGCACTACAGGAAAAGTCAGCAGATCATTAAAATCATTAGTATTTATCCTCTGGGGACCATGAATGTCTGCGTTCCTCCACTTTGAAATGACCACCCCTAAAAACCAACATTTAGTCCAACAAAGAAAAGTCTCTTCCAGTAAATCAATAGAAAACGTGTAAAATCAAATATGGCGCAGGGCTGCAATATAGCTTCCAGCCACCAGGGGCAGAACTGAGAACTCTGCTAATAAGCAGCACTCCAGTTGGTGAGCAAAGAAGCAGTCCTGCACTATCTTCGATTTGTTTCTTGTTACTTTACACTTGCCTGACGTCATACAGCTTACAGGTCAGCAAGAACATTTCCTGCCTTTCGTTGAGTTTGTATTTACAATATTCTTTGCGTAACAAATTTCATGACATTAACTGTGACTGAGATGTACAAGTTCCTAGAGAGGTCCATGCAGAACTGGATCAGGGATGCTGAGCTGCAGGCAGAGCTGAGGGGTCGCTTTGAAATTCTGCTTGAATTCCAAGAAAATCAATCGCAACCTGAAAGAAATATTAGATTTACTTCATTAAGATCTAATGCAACTGGCCTATGATCAGAGGTCCCATCTCAGTGGTAATGTGATTTGCTCCTCGGCGAGCAGGTCTTCACAATTTGTTGTCTCCGCTTGTCTCAGAAAGTCCGAACATGACCTTTCCAAGAAATCAATGACAAGATGTGCCTTTTGGGTCCCGTGAATGTGTGACGCTGCATTAAATGAGAAATTAAAAGAAGTTTTCTCCACAAGAAACCCTGTTTTTTAGTAATCTCTTTTTTGGAAGGCAGAATACAGCCTCCTGCGTGCATGACACATGCAGGTAAGTCAGATGATAATGTAACGTTGAAACGCCAGTTCCTGTCAGGTACTGAGTTAAGTGTTCGTCTTTCTACATATTAGTCCACCAGTGGAAGCTTTTCCTGGAAATGTTTTTCTAACATTTGCCTTTGTTGATGAGCATCCCTCCTTATTCTTCTTCATCTGCTGCAACACAAAGTCACTTATCTGCAAGCTGTAATAGTGAGGACAAATGTGATGCTAATTTACCTTTACAGACTCATCACTAAAACAGAGATTCGGTCACAACAAGGTGTGTGGGGCTACAGAGGAGGAACTATATTGGTGTTTCACTAAGTGGAAGCAGCGCGTTCATATCTGGGTGACGCTGAACACATTAACTTTATAGAAATATAGATGTTGATGTAGCCGACGTCACCACAGCTTTTTGTTTTTCTTTCAGACATGCAGAAATCCACAGAGCTAAAGGGAGCGACCAACATGGTTTTCCTGCTCTGACTTGCATCTCCAATGCACTGATTCGTATCTCTGTACTGACATTATGTCACCATCCCTTCCTGTCTCAACCTCCAGTGAGTAGCTTGAAAGTTTCACACAGTTTCAAAAACTATATTTGCTTAAATCTTTATTTTACGGGTCTGTACGTTCCTCATAATTTCCCAATAAGAACAACGTAATTTCACACAAATTATAGGTTAAAAATTTCACAAAATTTCCAGGAAATCTGCAAAAGATAATGTGAATTCATGCACTTCTCCATCCACTACTTTTATGTGAATATTAGGAGACGGGGGCATTGAGATAAACAGTTTGTGGCTCCAATTCTCCAGTCGGGTGCCATTAAAGCACTGCAGAAGAAGCCAGCGCAACAAGATGACATGAAACGAGCGTCAGTCAAGCCGGTGGAAAACATGATGGAAATATGGCATTTCTCTTTGTTTCATGCATTAATTAGAGGATTGTTAGTCTTGTCATTGCTCCACACAGATCTGACGTTTCCGTCTCTTCAGTGGGTGTTAAAGTCACGCGCTTCATGTACGTCATGATTTATTCGCCAAGTCTGTTTCCATTGCACTTTGTCCATATTTTCTGTAAGTGACATTGACTCATACAGTATGCATCAACAGTCTCTTTACACTCAATTATTCTGTAAGATTTACTCTGATTTGTGTTCTTCTACATTTTGTCCTTTCAGGTAGAAAGAGAGAAGAGTCTGCAGACTATACGCCACTGCCAATGTGTATTAATTATTAACGCACACATTTATCACATTTGGTGTTAATAAATTATACTTGGGACTTTGGGAACAGTGTGCAGATTTCTACCAGCTATATCTGGTCTTCTGTGCAGCAGCTGTTGAGATATGGTTGCAAAAGTTTAACTTGTATTGTCGTTGTTTTACAGTTTCATCTACAATACATTTAAAGTCTGTCTTTCTACAAATGCAAGCACAAACACAATCAGTTGTTTCATATTTACACCAGTGTGAGGACGGGTTGAGGAAATTCTCAAATTTCTTGGGCTTGTGAAACCATTTTCATTCAACTAAAGAGGCTGCGTTGACAGGTTTGACATGTTGGGAGGTACGTGGTTTGGTTTACAGTTTGCAGCAACAAAATGTTAACAATTTAATTTCGGTCTCACCTCCACTTGCGTACTCCATCACCAGGTAGAGCGTCCTCTCCGTCTCAATCACTTCAAAAAGCTTGACTAAAGGGAGGAGAGAGAAAAAGAAAGAGGGGAGATAATTAATTTAATTACGTCTAAAGACGGGGGGGGGGGGATTCAGACAGAGACAGTGATGAATTCATGGACACAAATGGCACAAATATTTAACACTTAGAGAAGAGGGGAAAAGTGAAGTCACGTGGATCTGTGTGTGTGTGTGTGTGTGTGTGTGGTGACCATGTAAGCACAGCATCGAGCCGAGCTTAGCAGCACTCAATGTTTACTGTACAGTCCAAAAGCTGGTGTTTTTTTTTTACTGCAGTGTGTTCAGCTCGAAGATATAAAAGATGAGCGGCTGAGGGCTGCGCTGCTAAATATAGACAAGGTGGGATGGAAGACAATGAGAGAGGAGAGATAGAGATGGAGAGTGTTCAGGCTGGTGAGCGCTTACTACCACCCTGGTAATTATAATCACATTTCTGCAGAGGAAATCATGGAGCGCGTGGAAAGGAAATTAAAAGTAATTAGCGGGGAATCCCGTCTCCAAATCCAAACACACCATGTCAGGCTGATGTTCACGCTCTGTGTGTGTGGTAATTTTTAGGTAATTTTTAAGCAAAAAAGACACATTTACAGATACCCAGCCGGAATCAAACCGTGGACTTTGCAGCTACTAGGGCCCTCCCACCCACCCACCCACAGTATTTATTAATTTATTGTTAATTTTATTCTCTCTTTTATGGTCTCTCAAAAATAAAATCCTTTCTACTAAGTGTCTTTTGTGTATTTTTCATCTTTTGTGAACCACATGGTAGGATTTTTTCCATGAAATATGCTATATAAATAAAGTTGTATTATTTGTATTATTACTATTATTGATCATAATAATATTCTTGCTGTTCTTGTTGTAGTCTTGTGATATTAATAAACTGAATATCTTCTAGAAGCCGTCTTGTGCCATACATAAACATTTTATGTACCAACACAAACATTTAGTGAAGACACTGACTAGACTACAAGACTAACTGATAATAAAAATATACGTTAGTTGTCACCCTGAACACGCTGCCATTTCTCATCTCTTAGCTGCTTAAGTTCATGTTCGAGCCTTCAGCAGCTGAGGTTTTCATGGTATTGGCTCCTTGTTGCTGCAGTGGTTTGGTGTTAGTTGGCATTTCCTCTTGCAGCTGGCTGTGTGATGCGAAGGTTTCTACTGCTCCAGGCTGCGCGCTCTCGTTTAATGATCAAAACCGCTTCGTTTTCTAATCCCAAACCAAAGCGGGAAGAATGACCCTCCAGTTTTAGCCTCAGTCACGCACAGTTATTCACAGACAAGCTGGCAGCATGTCACTGGTTCATGTGACTGTCCAGTAACAGAAAGGTCAAAAGGTTAGATCCCTGCATGTCAAGTGTCCTTGAGCAGACACCAAACCCCGACCTGAGCTGTAATGTCTGAGCTTACATGTGTGCAAATTCTTAACAGATATAAACACACATTTATGCTACATCATCAATATTTAACTCATATGAACAGATGATGTTTGTACTAATATTCTGTGTTTGTGTGCAAGATCGACTTACCTATATTGGGATGATTCAAGATCTTCATTATTCTAACTTCTCTGAAGAGCTGCAATAAAAGAGAAAAGACATGTTTAGAGTTTACTCTGTGGGTTTCAAGGTTCAACATTCAATACTTTATTCACATTTCAACACAGTTAATAGGAATAGTTTTGCTTTGGCGAGTTCATATAAACACTACATACAACAACTACACTGACAAAATGAAAGAACTGCGGTAAAAATCCATTTTATTCAACCTCGCTGCGACACAAAAGTTGGTACACTTTTTAAGTAAAGCATGAACTGCCTGTACATCTCCAGGTGTAGTCGTTTGTCTTTACAGTTTGAGCACTTTATGTGGAAGTTAGTATGAACACACACTATCTCAGTGGAGTTTTCTGTTCCTTTTCTTTATGACAAAATATACCACAAAACTGAGGAAAAGGAGGGAAAGACATCATTAAACAAATACTGAATTCAACAGCAGTGTGCATAAGGTTTCTGATGATAGTAGGTACTTATTAAGTTGCATTTACATACAACATGTCATTTTCATGTCACAAAGCAATAATTCATATTCAATTCTAAATAGATTTTCAGATTTGTGCACACAGATTAAATTCATTTTTACATGGCAGTTCACAGGTTCCTCTTCCTTGTGTCTGATATTTGTGTTCCGATGACGTGGAAACACAATAATCAGCTTCTCCCATCAACAGTGGCTGCTCTTATTCTTGGACAGTTCATAACAGGAGACCATGGGTTGGGAAACCCAAACACTGGTCTCTGTGTTGCGCCAACATCAACACATTTGTCATGGAAACGTGATCATTTTGTCACCGCCTGCACATCGTCACGACGACAGGATCTCCTGCAGCACACAGCGCCGGTTTAAACCAACCGGGGGGAGCCGACCCACCATCACATCGCCCCCCTCTGCACTAATAACAAGACCCTCTGTCAACACCAGAGGCATTCAGAGTGACCCGACGAGCAGATTTGTAGCGGCCAGAAGTGCTTTTTAGTCTTCTGCTGCACGAGGCAGAAAAAAAGACCTGAGTGCTATTTATTATTGATCCCCGTTAACTACACCTCGCTCTCTCCCTCCCATAAAAATATAAAAAGGCATCAATCTTTCATGAGGTGGGAGGAGCCACAGTTGGCTTACTGGCGTAAACACAAATATCTTCTACCTTCCACTACACCAACAAATACACACAGCAGAACTGTGTGAATCCACAGCACTTATTAAAGCCCAGGTTACAGTTCTTGATTGTAAAAAAAAATTGATCCTTTTGTTCGGGAAAACATTCAAAAAAATCTCACTGTTCCATTAATAATGATATGAAACAAATCATGCAAATCCTCACACTTTTAAAGTAAACACCAAATAATAACATTTTTACTTGCTTACAAGATTTAATATTAAAAACAGTCAAATTGTTTCAGCAGCACTATGTAAAATCTTTTTATAGCTTTACTTCTATCTTATTCAGATAATACATTGTTTCCACTTTTATCCTTCTGTTACTCAACTGTTCTTTTTGAATAATTTTATTATTTATGTAACTAAGTACAGAAAAATAAAGCAGCAGCAAATACCAAAACTAATGGCCAAAGCTCAAAATTGTCGTAAAATTGATTGTTTGAAAAACAGTTGAAAATTGCACATAATTCAATTAATAATCATTTGAAACAAAGAAAATGAAGCAAAAATACTCAAAATTTTAAAGCTCTAACCACAAATTATTGACAAATTTTACTTTCTTACAAAGTTAATTATTAAAACTGTCGACAAAAAAAAAAAAATCACTGAACTGACGAATCAAATTTCAGCTGCACTTTGTAAGATCTTTATTTCTGACAGATCATACAGCCGAGACATCTTGTTGAGACAGTAAACCCATTTTTATTTGTGCTTTTTGCTCATTTATCCTGCTGATACCAAACTGTTCTTTTTAAATGTAAAAGTATTGATTACTTTTGTGACTACGTATAATAATCTCTTTTTTTAGTCTTTAAAATGCCAAAATAATAATGACAGATGCCCATCGAAAGTCATCAAAATAATGTCTTAATATTTGCTTATTTTGTTTGAAAAACAGTCACACATTCTTACCAGCTTATAATATGAATCAATTATTAAAACTCATTTTTTTTCCAGTTGATCGACTAATCACTGAATTGAGAAATTGATTCAGAAGTACAAAGCAAGATCTTCTTGTAGTTTTACTTTTGACAGATCAAGCAGCTACATCTTGTTGAGATGATAAATCTTTGCTTATTTGTGCATTTCTCTCTTTTCTCTCTGAGCTTAAATCTGTTCTCTCAGCGAGGAGTGAAATAAATGACAGCAGCAAACAACTAAAAAAGGTTCACTGACAGATTCAAACCCACGGAGCCTCAAAACCTGCAGGTCCACCGGGACGCCCTGAAAAAGCCTTCTGTCCTGAACCTGAGAGGCAAACAGATGGTGACAAACAGCGGGTGATGTTTTCACATTCAGTAAGAGGCTGCACGCCAAGCTGCTTCAACACACACACGCGGTTACACAACGCTGTACGAACGTGGAGAGATGCGTGTTGTTACCGTTGTTACATCATGTCTCTCTCATGTTTCATACTGACCACACTGACCCCTCTGTGAACCACAGCTGGTGGTTCTCCACAGTTGTGCAGATGCTTTATGCTATCGAAGAAAAAGAAAAACATACCGGTACGCCATTATTTAGCCAGGTTACACTCATGAATTGGCTTCGGCTCTGCTATTGTGATAATCATTTTAGCAAGACGGTAAAATTAGATGAAGCCGGCAGGGTAGACGGCATTACATCCAAAGCTACAATATTTTAACTTTTTGCCGTCCTCTCCAACAAAATTTAGAACCGGATGTTGCGTAGCTCCCTCACATGAGAAGAAAACAACGGCGATCTGGACAACAAGAAGTTAAAAACGTCTCTTTTTCAGACAAACGTAAACAAGGGATTCACCAAGTGCTGTTCTCCTTTCACTATCCGTGTTGGATTCGTGTCATTTATTTATTTATTTATTTTATTTATTTATATATATATTATTAATACTTTTGATGACACTTTTCCTATTTTCCACTAATAGGGAGGTCATCCTTCTGTTTCTGTGTAGAAAGCAGCTAAAACACAAAAATAAAACTGATATAAAAGATAATAAGTGCCACTTCAAATCATATGACTTCTAAATAGTAATTTAAACTGAACGCCGGCTGTGGGAGGTACCGAGATAATAAATCTCATTTCATTCCCAGTTCAGAGACAACTGAAGGGTTAATTATGAACTCCAGTCAGAGGGGCCTTCAGGATGGAGTCGACCGGTTTGGAAGCCATGTTAACAAACTGAGCCAGGACGAGTCTGGCTGCTGACAAAGAGGAGGAGGAGAAGAAGAAGAGGAGCTCTCAAGTCTCCTCACCGTCATCCCGCTCTGTCCATCATTATACTGAAAACACTCCTGAGCTCACAGAGGAATTAATCTGAGCTGGAAAGATGAACTTTGTCTTTGCCGATTACTAGAATCAGAGCCTCTGAAACAAATATGTTTATGGTAGTTAGGTTGCATACTAATGAGAGACAGTCAGTACTGTCCTACACAGCAGAGACGGAAAAAAAAACAACAAACCAAAGAGTATATGGGAATACTTTGTCAGGTATGTTACGCAGTAAACAGAATTAGTGGAAAAACACGAGCGAGACGGAGATGATTCACCACATAATACGACCATTAGGTCGAGGATGTAAACCCGTTGGTGATCCTGTCATACCACCACGATGACATACAGCTGTCCCAATTACGCAATCCGTCTTGTGATCAATACAAAGCACCTTCAGGCCAAATGACACAGTTTGAGGGTGAAATCACACCTACATTTGGCTCCAAACCTCAGTGGAAAACCCTTCCCTTGCTGGATTTTCCCATTTAAGTCAACACTGCCTCTATTACAGCTGATCTGAGGCTTGTAAACAAAATCCCCTGGGCTCGCCATTAGATCATTTACTGCATGTTTTTGGTTCTCTTTCATCCCACAGGGTCGGAGTCTTTAGGTGAGTCACAACAAAATCGGATTACAGCCCCTGCAACATCAGCTGAGAGCGATGGATGTCTGTGCACTCCTTGCTGTAATTGAGCCCCGGTGTTTATTTCAGTAAACCCTTTGAAGTTGGTCTGCCAGTGCCTACATCAGCATTTTTGCTTATTGCGATGTAATTTCTTGGAGAATCTTCAAATGCTTCATATCCCTAAAATCTGTACAACCTAAGCTAAAAGGTCATGCAAGTCAATAAACACTAATAATTGATAAAAGTCATGAAATTGTGTCATGTATGAAAAAGAAATACAAATGTCTGACATGTTTTTCATTGAATTTGACTAAATAAACACACAAAACATATTGATCCAAAACTTTTCTGAATGTAGAAACACAAACAAAATATTTCTTAAACACTCCATAAGTTATTTGAACTATATACATTTTTTTTGTTTTTCGGATATGCTCATTCAAGTCGTGAACTCTGCAGTAGAAATATTTCCCCAGTGCCTACACTGGTATTTTTGCTTATTGTGATGTCATTTCCTGGAGTATCTTCAAATGCTTCATATCCCTAAAATCTGTACAACCTTAGCTAAAAGGCTATGTAAGTCAATAAACCATAATGACTGATAAAATGATTGAAACGGTCTTAAATTTAAACAGTGCCACCGCCTTGTTACCGCATTTTACTGCACATAACGTAACGTAACGGAATTTTATTTTAGATAAATTTAAAAACAGGATTATGCAAACATTGTGGTCCGTTTTCAAAGTTAAGAGAAAAAATATCCTGACTGCAGTTCACCCTGAGACACTGCTTCTCACTGCAGTTATTTGGTCCCTCTGAAGCTCGAATGTTATTGCTCCCATCTGGACAAACGAATCAACCTGAGGGAACAAACACTCTGGTTCAAATTAGCTGCTCCAATCTCACCAACTTTAGGACATTTCACAGAAAACTGGTTTGTCTGAGCCTTTTGAGTTATGAGGCCACAAATGGGGAAATGCCTGCAGGTGATCTGCCTTAAAACGGAGTCATGTCTGTTTGTTACCCCTGGCTGCTTGTAGTTCAGCTGCAGTTCAATCAAAAGGGAATTTTACAAGATAATTTTTAGAGGCCTCATTTAAATCAGAATATATTAAATAGAAGGTCAACAAGACTGATGCCAGCTTTCAGTCTGATACCTGCTGTCTCAATAGTATTCAAGTCAGTACTCAAAAAGCTATTGAGGATCAATAACGAGCTCTATTAAAGAAAAATTAAGCAAATATTTTACCTTAAAATAACTGCTTCAAAATTATTTTGATGGTACACTGACTTGTAATAGGGCCGCCTGTCTGTAATGCCGGAGGCTTACAGACTGCAAATGTTTGTTTTTTCACACGTACACACACACACACACACACACAAACACACATAAAAGCTGTTAAGTTTAACTAAAAAGTTAGGAAAAGCTCCTCACAAATATACTTTTGTCCTGTTAGATGAATGATTTAAGTTCCTGCCTCCAGGTGCTTTAAATGACGTCTGAGGCTTTAATAACTGCTCTACAACCACTTAAAGAAAAGCCAAACCTCAGCACCGGGAACACAGGTTGTCCCAGACTCCAGCGTTTCACCGACATTGTTTACATTTAATCAAGACTTGCAGGTGTCACACTCCCGCCTCTGACCTTTGACCTGGACGACAACAAGCCCCTCAGATTCAGGTTGAATGAGGACAGAGAGGGAGGAACAGAGTGGGAGCTGAGAGTGGTTTGCCAGGAGCCAGTGACAGATGTGAACGTCGACTCAGCTCCTCCAAACTATTAAGAACAGCAGCTGAAAATAAACATTTAGGCTTCAGAGACGATATCCCCCGCTATCAGCCTCTCGCCAATTCTTCCAGTTACATAAGAGGTCAGGACACAGCGGTGCCGGCTCGGAGGCAGGTTGGCTGTTACAGCAGCGCCAGCTCCGAGGAAAGAAGAGAGTGGAGGAAAATAAACACCAGATCCTATCCCTCAAAACTCATCTGAACCTGAACGCAACATCTGATACACAAACCTGAGTGGCCTGATGACGTTCAGTCACTTAAAATACTTAAAGTGTAAATGTTTTAAAGGATTAGCCTTTTTCTATATTTTTCTTATTGCCAACAAATCCCATCAAAAGACTAAAACCAACAACGTGTTAGTCCGTCTCTCAGTACTTCCCAACGTCCCCAGTCTGTCTGTGGCTTTCAGCTCCAAGCCCACTGGTTCCTACTGAAGACGTAAATCTTTAAAAACAGGTCACAAAGAGGGAAACTGTTAGCCTGCCTCTGTCCAAAGGTAACAAAAATCTACCTACTCACACCTCTAAAGCTCACTGATTAACATGTTATATCTTGTTTATTTAATCTCAACAAAAACTAAAGTGTAATAACAAAATGTTGTAGTTTATGGGGGGTTATGTGCCGCACTATTTCCTGTCCAGGACCAGTGACTTCCTAGTGTCCCGTCACCGTGAGGTTGCCAGGCAACCAGTGGACAGAGCCAGACTAGCTGTCTCTCTGCATGAAAGCAATAAACTGTATTTCCCAAAAAGTCCAACAATTCCTTAAACACGAGTGAGTGACCCTCGTAGATATGAAACCCACAAGATTAAAACCAGGCTCAATTACTGAACTACATATCATTAAAATAAGCCACAAATCTAATCCAGTCAGGATTTCCTTCAACTCTGAATATCCAACTCATCAACCAAAGAAGAAAAAACACAGAAAGCAAGCCTATAAATAGAGACACGAGACAGGAATGGGAACATTTAATGTGTCAATCATGAAAAAGTACTAAAAAGAGTATTGAGATGTAGTTTCTTTTATCAAGTGTGTTCCAATTCCTCAAAATAAACTTTAAAAGAAAATCTAAATCCCTGGTCGACAGCAGGAAAAACAACCTGACAAATTCCTCAAAGACTTTTTTTCCTTTTTCCTCGGCTGTGACAAAGCAGTAACCCAAAAACAACAAGGATAGCCGACAAAAGCCTCACGCTTTGTGTTTCTGTGAACAGCGCCGTCATGACTCAGTGTTTTTCAGCGTAGTGTCACAGCCAACGCCAAAGGGCCCGGGCCTCTGACATACAAAGGCCACAATCAATGGAGCTTTGGAAAAACTGATGGAAAACCACTAGCTGATCGGTGAGAGGGACGAGGGCCCGGCTGAACATCAACACCGTCACCACCGCACTCTGCCCCGTCCCCTCTTCTCCGTCTGATGAGCAAAAAAGCCTCCGGAGCTGCAGCAGCTGAGTCGATATCACTCTGACTTCCCCGAAAACACGTCCAGGACGAGAGACGGAGCCAACATGTACAGCAGCACACATCAAAAACAACCACGCACACACATCTCCCTTACTAATGAGTGTACAACAAAAAGAAAGGGACACAGGGTCATTCTCAACTCACTGACTTCAAACTGTAAAGTGAAACTGCTTTTCACTGGGTAGCAAAAGGAGCATTCACTCTCAGCCTCTGAAATTTGCATTTTAAAAGGCAAACCCGCTTCCTGATTTTGGTTGATTTAACAAGTAAAACAACACTGTCACTCCCAGCTGCATGACAGCCAAGCAGCATGGACTGGAAAACGGTAGAACAAAATTCACATTTAGTTTCTCTCACACCATTACCCAGAGTTTTCAGCAATCTAAATCTTAAGCCTTTTAAAAAAGTGGCCAAAATACTTCAATTTACTCCCTTTTTCCTGAATAGGCTGAACAGAAATGATTAAACCCAACCCTAACGCAAGCTGTGTTTACATGGACCCCAATATTCCACTAAAAATGGGAATAAAAGCCCAATCAGAATAAAAAGGCCTCATGTGACCACCTCAATCAGAAGAGACTGACCCGATCGGAAGGAATTTTCAATCAGGTTGGGGGGTGGGGGGTGGGGGGTGTAAACCTTTGATAATCCGTTCAATAGGAAAATATTAACGCCTGATACCCATGTAAATGCTTTATCTGATTGTTTCTCTCTGGTTGGAATAAATATATTTTCTTTCTGCACGTTTGTCCCACGTGGGGGAACATTAGGTCACGTGAACAAGTTTCCAGGAGGGACAGAAACTAAACTGCTGAGGCTGAAACAACTTAAAAGATTGTTGAACGCCTCAATGGTCGAAAGGCTCGAAACGAGATATTCAAACAAGTGTTTGAAAAGATGAACAAAGCCAAAGAAAACTTCTTCTGTTATATTTCCGGCAGATTAGACACTTCACAGCAGGCGGAGCTACTGTGCGCATGTCAAAAGAGTTATATTCTGATTAAATGCTTTGGGGCATGTAAACACACATCTTATTTGACCACTTCATTTAGTGTCCATGTAAACGGTTACGTTGGAATCTCTAATCAGAATGATTTCAATCAGGTTGAAGAAATATTGTCCATGTCACTGCAGCTACTGATACAATCATCTTTTTAAGCCTCATGTTGGATTTTAACAACTTTACAGTCAATCTAAAAGTGGAACAGTCGATGCAGAGCTGAATCATCTCCTCCACTGCAAAAGCACTAAAATAATAAAAGCTCTTAACTCTATATGGAGAACACATGCTCAGTCCCAGCATGCCCTGCTTCCCATTTACACAATTAATACGCAATCTGTTGTGCTTCATGAATTTGTAAACGAACTCTGCCACAGCGTGAGAGTAAAAGAGAGGAGAGAGAAGGGGGGTAAATTACCTTCTGAAGGCTGTTTGGGTTCAGCTGCGTCTTGTCTATTATCTTAATTGCCACCTGCGGAGAGAGAAAAAGAAAAAAACAACATCGAAACTGAGCTAAATGGGACATAACAGCAGAAGAGAAGTGTGAAAAAGAGGAAATGGGATATGACACTGAAAACAAAAAGCAAAAAAAAACCAACCAGATAGTAAAGGGAACTGACACTGAATTTATCTTTTATCTTTGGGTAAATCACTATTTAAAGACTTTAGAGAGAATCTGAGAGCGAAATAAGACAGTTTCAACTTCCTCCTGGAGAAGAAAAAATATGGCAAAATGCAACAGCAGAATAATTAACAAGAGAATCAGGAGGGGATTGAGGGGAAAAGAGCACCGTCATTTCCATAAATGTCGTACGCTGTTTTAAGAAGAAGATTGCTCTCTCTGTTCATCAATTATGAACAAATCTAATGCTCAGCGGCAACGTCTCTCCCTGAAAACATCCATTACTGCCAACAAGGTTTAGAGCAATGGATCAGTGTATGGAGCAGAGAGAGCTAGGTTTGAAATTTACCTGAAACTAGAGCCAATATAACCCAGGTTTTGGTACAGAGATCAAAACTATGCTTTTTTCTATACCTTAATTTAAGAAATATAAGCAAGTTTTTCTATAAAATCTTTTATTTTTCTTGAGAAAAGAAAACAAGACTAAGAATCTGAGTTGAAATTCGATGCCAGCTTCTCGTACTTCACTTTTCTCGCTTCACATTTCAGTCAGTACAAAAGAAGTATTGAGATGTGGCTTGTAATAACTACTGAATGTCAGCGCAGCAGCGTCATTCCTCGCCCAAACACAGAGATGAGCTCAGAGGGAGCGATGTGTAAAACCTGCAGTGAAACTGCCTTCACTCCATCTTAAAGAAGCTGCAAAACTTAACTTCTAACTTATTTACTTAAGGGGACACTGAATCTCATTTTCTAATTCACAGTCACACTGGGGATTTTTTTTGTTTACGCCAATTAGTAAATGTTCTTGGCTGTTAAAGTTGCATATTAGCCTGTCAGCAATCTGTGCAGTGCAAGTGGTGATTTCTGCAAAAAGTTCTCGTACACCTGACCTGCGCAGGGCACATGGGAGAAGTTTGCCTTCAGGGCTGTCTGCCTGGCAGAAATTCCTGAGGGCAAACTTCTCCTTTTTCCACCTCATACCAAACCTCTGTGTTTAATTTGCTAAATGACAGTTACTGTATGCAGGTTGCTAATATCAGACGCCATCACGGGTCAAAACATGCTAGCTTCAGTGCAGCGTTACCGTCTGGTAGCACCATAAGATATCTGATAAATATTATTAATGTTTGTTTATTAACTGGCTCCTGGCCTCTTGTCATTTCGCAAAAGTGGCCCCCGGGCAAAGCACGTTCTGTATCCCTGCCTTTAAGCGTGGACGTGGTCAAATTTAATGGTAATACTTGCGTAAAATATCTGTAAATCCAACTGTTGGTGCCGACACTCGTATGTTGTAGACACAAGAGGGTGGGTTTCTGTAGGCTACATGTACTTTAAGTATCATTTTATCTTATTAACCTTATCTTGCATGTGTTTTGACTTTCTTTATCTGCTACCGCTACATTTTTATTTGCATTTGTTGCAGAAAAAAAATTAGGTTTTCATATAAAGTGTGTTATTTTTACTGAATTGAATTTGTTGGATTTTTAATTTAAAGATTGTAAATTTTCATCCTACAAGTGCTCTAAAGAAAAGATTACACACATCTCATGCCGACTTACATTTGAATTTACCAGCTTTGTTTCTATATTCTTTACCTGATTTCTAAGGTTGTTTGGCTGTTCAAGTTCATGGGTTTATTAATATGCAGTGATGATGAAACACAAACTGAACCTGATTTTGTAGTTTCACTGATGATTTTAAGTTTCTCAGAATAAGAAAAACACCTAAAACCTGACTCTTTATAAAGCCAGTCTGTGTCCGTCTCACCTCTCTGCCGGTGAGGATGTGTCGGGCAAGCTTCACCTTGGCGAAGTTGCCCTTGCCGATGGTTTTGAGCAGCCGGTAGTTGCCGACGTGGGGCTGCTGTGGCTCCTCGGAGCTGCGGGACCGCACGCCGGTCCGGGCTGAGCGCGTGCTGATCTCCTGCCGCCCATTACTGTGAGACGTGTGCTGCGGAAAAGACACATTATTTTAGACGAGTGCATGTTGACCCACTGTGACGTATCCACTTAGACTCTGCAGGAAAAAATACTGATATTTATAGTTCTGCATCCAGACAGGGAAAGTAAGCTTTTCTTCCAGCAGCCACAGATGGCTGATAAACTCAGTATTTTCCAGGCAGTTTCACCATTTCATCCACCAAATATCAGAGACTCAAAACTAGGGGAAGATATTACATTATTTACAGGCCCTTTTGAGCTACTTTTTCTCTTTTGACGTCAAATTTAAAATGCTAATTCTGTAATCTGGATAATACTTGATTAGTCGACTAACTGTTTAATCATTTAGTTCATGAAATGTCACAAAATAGTGAAAGTACCCATCACAAGTTCCCAGAGTCCTCGGTGACGTATTCAACAAAATGTTTTGTCAAAACAACAGTTCTTAACCCGAAGATATTCAATTTACTATCATATAACACCTCAAAAAGCACACAATCCTTACATTTAAAAAGAGATTGGAACCAGGTCTTTTCACATTTTCTTCTTGAACAATGACTTAAACGATTAATCTATTAGCAAAATTGTTGCAGATGGATGTTCTGTTGTTTCAGCTCCAAAATAAATCATTTACAATGCGGACTGCCAAATTAACACTCAAGTTACACTGGTAACAAACAGAAGTTTAGGAACATGTTCTGCTGCTTATGGATGTTGATTTTTGATAAAAATCAGCTTTGATTCTCCCACCCAGAATGCACTGAAAAGCCTTGCCCAGTCATCGGCTCCCACATGTTAACGAAGGTCACGTTCAGGAACAAGTAGCCGACAACTAAACTGAAGAAATGTGACCAGGTTGAAGAGCAAGAATCTGAACTTAACTTGAGGACAATTGTTTTTTGCTTGTTTCAGATATTTCTGCCTCATGTCTTTATGTCTTCCTCATTTTCTTGTCTTGTTTTGAACCACAGCTGGTTAGCTTTTTAACACAAACAACCAGAGCAAAACAGAAACCCCGTCTCTTCTCTTTTTGTCTATTTGTATTATATTTTATTGTTTTAATGTAAAGTGCCTCTATGCTTGAAAGGTGATGTAAAAATAAACTTGCCAAAATCAAAAAATGAAATTAACATCATCTGGCTGGCAGCTAAAGTCGATGTCATATCCTGTGGTGGGCATGCAGACTTTCTGAAAACAGGATGTACAGCGCAGCACAAAGCAACAAATAAAAAAGGTTTCAAAAAGGTTACTGCAAAGTTTAAAAGGGTCAAATCAAACAGCAGTCTGATTCACATACCGTTACCTTGCTTTAGGTTTAAGTTAGTAAACCAGCCACATCTTGATGCATCTCATGATCAGTTTAGTTAGTAGATGGTAGTTTAAACAATATTTATTTACACTTATCAAATATCTGGCATCTGTTGTGTAAAACGCTCTTTTTTGATAATCTTTTTAACCCTCATTAAGCCTAAATGGGATTTTAACAGAGCTGATTGCACTTTTTAGCTTTGACTGACAGAATCAGAATATCTGTCTCGTTTGAGGCTGCAAAAACATTTTATTATATATTATTCAGATAACAGAAAGCCAATGCATTCAGGATTGCATCTTTAACGTGCAATCAGAAGATAAACTGCTCGGTGCAGGAAGAAGTCCAGTGTTGTAATTTTGTGGTGCACAGCTCTTGACAGCACCACCAACGGAGGGATTGATTTGTTTTTTGGGTGCTGTGTTCAAAAGCACCCCTCTGCGTCCCGACAACTAAAAAATCTGATAGATACTCGGTGTGGCCTTAGTATCGACTGTCCGACCAATGCCTCATTAGCTCTGCCCCGCCCGGCTCTACCCGTCCCCTCCCCTCCCATCCACAAACCTAGCTGACCCCATTCACCCTGGAGACAATAGAAAGAACAATGATAAAGCAGGAAAATTAACAGCAAGAGTGTAGACTCTCATGCTAACCTAGATCAGAGGTCAGACATGATAAGCAAGAAACATCATCTCTACTTTATGTTTTCACTCCACAGGGCACCAACCCAATTAAAAGGACTTATAGTGGTCACATAATTAATTCTACATGATAAGAAGACAGGTTTCTTTAAGACATTATAACAGAGATACCACAGAAGATAAAGTTACCATCAGGTAGGACAAGGTCACAATAAACTTAACACCACAGATGTTAAAAACCTGTATATGAATTATTTTAGAGATGCCACAGGAGATATAAAATATCATAAACCACAATAAGGTCACTTGAAAATGTCTCCTAAGCAGCACACGCGCTTTAGGAATATTTTAGGACTTCTACAGTGATAGCAGTGGAGATAAAAATACCATCAACTAGGATAAGGTCACTGTTGAGTACCAGACACACTGCAAAAAAAAAAACCTCCTGTGGGAACATTAAACTCTTTTTTTTTCCCTCCACCATATCATCTGCTAATCATAAAGGAAACAGAAGAAGCTATATTTCTTAAAAACCACTGTTTCCATTTCCCCAGCTCACAACTTCCTGTAAGAGAGAGAGAAAATAAATCCCCGTTTAATTTGATCTTTTCCTCGTCGGTGGTTACTCACGAGGCTGCGGTGTCTCCTGGCTGCCTGCGAGCCCGTCATGTTTCAACAGGAAAACACACTGCTGATGATGCCCATAGAGATTCCCACAACACCAGATTTTCCCAATTCAGAGCCCAGATAACCACAGAAAGAGACCAGAGAGCCAGACAGCAGGGGGGGGGGCACACTGATCTCAGTAAAGCCTGCTACAGGGCAGCACCGGAAACCAGACCCTCCCCTTTCAGATTAAAAGCATTTAGTCAGCTTTGCTATTTTGCTCCCATACATCGTAAAACTGAAATGACCAGAAAAGTATGTTAGCATACACCTTTAATTCTTCATATTCTATTTTATTTAGAGCTGCAACTACCGATTATTTTCATTATCAAGTAAACTGCTGATTATTAGCCTGATTAATCCATATAAAACATCACAGTATCCTAGAGCACAAGGTGACGTCATCAAATTCGTCTTTGTTTTGCCCGACCAACAGTCCAAACCCTAAACATATTACATTTACTATAATGGAAATTAAATAAACATAAGAACTGGGCTATCTATCTTGCAAATATTCTTTATACTTCGTGAACTTCTGCACATTCCCTAGTCAACACTTTGCACATCCCTGCACAAAACTGTACAGCTCTTTCATTTAAACAGCACACATACCAAGGCAAATTCCTTGCATGTGAAAACCTATTTGCCAATAAACTTGATTCTGAATATAAGACCAAGAAAAGAAGCAAATCCTCACATTTGAGAACCTGAACCATCAAATGTTCAAATCAAATTCAAATTCATCAAATGTATTTTTTCATTAAAAATGACATAAATCAAAATAGTCTGTTCTTCTGATCAACTAATGAATTAATTGTCATTTCTTCCGTTTTCATTATTGCTTCTACTGGTTTCAAGCTGTCTTTTTCTGGCTTACTAAATCTTTACATTTGCAGCTACTGAAATGGCCTAATCTCCCCTCCAGGGATCAATAACATTTCACCACGTCTTATCACCCTCAGTGCTTTGTTTGTGCAAGACAAGTCTTATCTCCAGCTGACTCTCTGCTGCTACCATGATGGTTCATGAGATCCTGATATGATATCACATGTGGACATTACGCAGCTGCAATGACACAGATGGGATATGGGGAGAAAAAATGAATGTATGGTAAGGATACCACAAAATGGAGATCAGTGGAGTATGAATTTATACAAACCACTGAATTCAACAGTGGCACATCCCAAACAGAAATGCACAAACACTCACAAAGATGAAGTCTAGATTACAGAAAGTACAAAGCAGCTGCAGAGGTTTTAGGTAAAGTAAATTTGTAGCTTACAGGTAGATCAGCTAATAAAATATACATGTACTGTGGCTCACATTTCTCCATTTCCTGTCAAAAGAGTTAATGTTCTTTAGCACCAAAAGAATTAGTTGATCGACAGCCAATTAACAGCCAACAACTTTGATGATCACTTAATCGTTTAGGTCATTTATTAAAAGCTAAAGTGCTCAACATTTGCTTGTTTCAGCATCTCAAATGTGAGGATTTCCTGCTTTTCTCAGCTTTATAAAGCTGTAATTTAAATGTCTTTAGTTTTTGGACTATCAGTCAGAAAAAAACCCCATCTTGGATTCTGGAAACTTGTAATGTGCATTTAGGCTAAATGGTTCATTCAATTTATCAAAAACAATCAGCAACAATCAATACAAATAATCATTGCAGCCCTAAATTAGTCAAGCAAATTAATCTGCAACAATTTTAATAATCAATTAATCGTTAAATCATTTACAGCACTTTGATGCCAAACATTTACTGGTTGCTCCTTCTCAAATGCAAGGATTTATTTGCTACTTTACTGTTTTCGATCATTGTAAAAACAAATAACTGAGTTTTGGAAATTAGAATTCAAAAAAGCGATGGAGGATTTTGTAAAGATGAATCTAGAGGAGAAATGATTTGTTGATTAATTGCTCGACAGATAATTATTGAACACTAACTTTGGTGAACAGATTAATTGTTGAAATCAATTGCAAAGCAAAATTTACTAACATTCACTAGTTTCAGCTGCTCAAATGTGAGGATTTTCTGTTTTCCTATGTTTTATATCAGTTATTTGAATATCTTCAACATTTTGGACTATTTGTCAGAAAGAAATAGCAATAAAATAGCAATTTATAGATGTCACCTTTGGTTTTGGACATTTCTTAATAATAAATAGATTACTCTAAAGTAAAGGCTTATCTTAATGAAAATAATAGTTGCAGCCTTGATGAGATTCACAGAAATAAATATGAAAATAATCTTTAGATAATACTCTTTATCTTATCGTTTTTTGGCTGCTGCCAGAAAAAGTCGTACATTTTACGTCATCATTTTGATAAATAGATTTGTACACTTTTAATTTCTGCATCTTAAAAAGATAGAGATTAGTTTAATTTTGAAAATCCTGACCGGAAGCTATAATTGGTACGTTGTCGCTGCCTTGACAACGTTGTACCTGCTCGTTCAGACAGGATATTCTGTTGGTCACGAGGAGGCGGGACTAGTGAAACCCATATTTGGAAGCTGAACGGTTGAAACCTTTGAGTGACAGCTGGGAAAGCCAATAGCGAGCCTGCACAGAAACTACTGTTGCCTGCCAGAACCAGCAGGCAAAGTACTGTAGTTTTGTTCGTGGTTGGGCCTAAATATCCCGACTACGTCCTAATTACCTACGGAGCAATAAAATCAAAACTTAATTTACATGTAAATTAATCCCGACACGGACACTGAATAAAATTGAAGGGCGTGCTTGACGTAGAGGATACGCTTGTTTACGATTTACCAACAAAGTGAAGCCCCCTGTGTGAAACAATGATCCACCATCCAGCCCAATAGTGCAACAAAACGCCATTAATCAGCCACAGTTTCAGTACAACATCCACCTCCTTCTAGAGGCCAAATCACCCAACAAACAACCCTTCATACTTACACTTTCCGTCACCTTCTCGTTGACCGTGGGCAAAGGAGTTTTTGTTGACATCTTTTATTCCACCAGTCGCCGTCTGATGTCCAAAAAGAAATAAAATAAAAACCCACCGACACCTTCTTCAGCCCGACAGCCGACAGAATGAGATTACTGCTCCCTCCGGGGAAACGGGCTCAGCATTGGATCGTGACAAAAAAAAAATTTATCAGACCACACCGGACGTGTTAGGAGCCCAGCACCTGAACTGTGAGGAAACCGAATTTAAAATAACCTTCACTAAAAGCAACAACTCTCTCGTGTTCAGTATTTACATGGCGCGGAAACACCGCGTTCAACCCGACGGGCGAACCGAATCAGTGCCCGTCTGTCCGCCTGGGCTTGAGGCAGTGAACTCAGCGTTAAGGCGCTGTCGGTCGCCACTTCCAAAAAAAAAACCAAGAACAAACCGCCCAAAGCTCTTTCCCCCCACACAAATAACTATGTTTAAAAACAAGCCATGGCGTCGAGTGTCACCGGTCGATGTTCCTTCGGGGGGTTCAAGCAGCTCGGGAGGCTGAAATACTCGCCGTCGACTCGGTTTCTTCCATCTCCGACGGCCCGAAGTGAAGCTGGTCTGTCGGTTCTAGGTGGGACCAAAATGGCTACTCAGCGGCGGGGCTGGATTAAGCTGCCTTCACGGACCCCTCCCAGGCTCCGACGTCAGAAGTTTCTCATGAGCAGCCGAACAACCAGCTGTTAAAGCACTGGTTATTTATGCAGAATGGCTCCTTCACATTGTTATATTATTATAGAATATTATATTGTTCTGTTTTTATCTCTGACGTATGCATGTAAGAGCATTTTTAATGTTGTAGTTCATGTGCATTATCTTAATACATATTTTTTTATTCATGATGTTATTTACTTCATCTGTTGCTGTGTAATATTTTCATGTACATGTATATTATATATGTGCAATATTTTTATCTTATCTATTGTTCATACTTACAAATGCACTCAGTCACATTATTATTATTACTGTCTTTACTGTGTACAGGACTATTTTCTATTAATTTTTATTGTATTTTATTATATTTTATTATTGTATTTCTATATATGACACTTTTGCTGGCTGCTGTAACGCTGGAAATTTCCCAGCTGTGGGACAATTAAAGGCTTATCTTATCTTATCTTATCTTATGAATGTGGAGCCATTTTAACTGTAACTGTATATTACGTTAGTAGTATGTTACTGCATCATGTATAAGTGACAATCATGTAAAACAGAGAACAGCTGCAAATCCTCTTATTATAGAGAAGTAGGAGCCAGAGGATGTTTTGCTTAACAAATAACTTTCATTAATTTTCTGTCGATCGACTAATCAATTAATCGTTGCAGCTCCAATCAGAATCTTAAAATATTAGAATATAAAAGGACTCTTTTCTGGTGGCTGATTTATTTAAGAAATCCAGAGTCATTTGTTGTGAAATGCATGCAGTTTATTATTTTATAATTTATTAGAGAGAAGTTAATGTAAGTTATTTATTGTCATTATTTTTTGTGTGTGTGTTGGGAACAGATTGGACTAGATGTATTGATTAATTTACTGGTGATGCAATCTTTTTTGATTTTGTGTCTACTAACAAATGGAAAGAAGAAATATGAAGAGTTGTTGATAATTGGATAAAACATGTAAACAAATCAGCAGTTTGATTAAAAACAGCCAATAAAGCAAACAAAAGATGGCTGAATAAACAAACCAGTAAAAAATAAACATATTAATTGATAAATATAAACAGTAAAACTGAAAATAAATCTTTTTATAAAGTTGTGAAAAAGTTATTGACAGCTGCATTTTGATTTCTCCGTTGCTTTTTCTGTCAGTTCAGGAGATGGGACTCAAATTTACTTCCCAAATGTTACAGAAGCAGTTATTGATCAGAGTTTAACTCCGTGTTTCTCATCACCCACAGATTTGAGTGCTCAGTGATCAGGCCAGTAATCTGTCATCTCAATATAAGATATTATCTTTAATTTTCAGGTTGATTGCTGCTACTGAAGTCCCAATTACATACATAAGATAAATCCTCCTAAAATGTCTGGATATTAGGATGGTTTAATGACATGAGCATGAGTTTACAATCACACAAACATTTCACATGATGGGTGTTTTTGAAGCTGATTCTGATATTTCTGAATCGGAGGTTTAAAAACTAAATTGAAAAGGATTTATTCTCCACCAGAATGAAATGCCTGTCACCGGACCATAATATAGGTGGATAAAAGTTACAGAATATGTAATTCAAAAGTTAAATTAACACATTAATTGTGGAATCTGGTGATTTTTATTAAATAATCAGAAAATATAAAGAGGTTTTGGCTGGTCAAAAGTGTCTGAGCTGAATCTCAAAACCTGGATACAATCCTTAATAACAGTCGTCTTTAATTATAATATTGTAAATTAAAACGGTTAGCGCGTAAGTTCATATACAATTACAGCTCCAAATATGCACAACACCTACTGTCAGATTGTGACGGTAACGGCCATGTTTCCGACAGCACCTGAACGCAGCCTCGGTGTGTCCGGGCGGAGGAAGTGAGGAAACCGGCTGACCTCAATCCCGTTGGACCGAGAAGTACAGGAGGAAACGTGTCTGTGGGAATTTATTTGGCTTCAAAGGAAAATATTGTTTTGACGGATTTGTACATTCACAAATAAAAACATGAAAGCGGGAAAACACAGAATAACAAGACAAAAAACCCTCCTTTCATTCTAATAAGACAGTTTACTGAGGCTTTTTGTGTCTATGTCCTGTTAGTTACCTTTTATGTACAGCTTTGCCACAATAAATGACATTTCTGACCCATTTTCTCTGATGATTCCTAATCATTTCCTCTATGATCTGATATTCACCACATCTAATACTTTTTAATATGAAATATAAGAACTTTTTATTGAGATATGTTCACAGAAAATTTAGTCGGTAGATGTAAAAACTTTGAAGAAGGTATTTGCATACAAGGTTATGCTTTGTGGATGATTTGATATTTAATTTCACACTATATTATCTATTAATCCTGTCTTGAAGAACTAAAGTGTACTTTTTATAGAAGGGAAACATGACAAAACTTAACAAATTGACTGGGCATTTAAATAATCCTTAAATTCCTACATATCTGGAATACAGCAGCAACTAGTCATTGATTAATCGTGTAGTTTATAAAATGTGAAAAAAATGCCCATTGCAATTCCCCAGACCCCAAAATTGTCCTATTTAAACTTGCTTTGTCCAACAAACAGCCCAAAACCCCCCAAAATAGTTTACAGAAGACAAAGCAGCAAATCTTCACATTTGAGAAAACATTATTGCTTTCAAATGACTAACAAACTATCAAAATTGTTTTTTAATTTTATGTCCGTCAGCTTTAAATTTGGAAGCTGCTACTCAACATTATGTCTTAGATAAACAAACTGCAGGCCTGATGTGCAGGTTCTTCATCCATAAAATGTAGACAGTTAAACCTGCACAAAGTAGACTGTTCATCAGTTTTAATCCAACTTCTTACACAAGAACAGTGTCCGTCACACAAACAATCACGTGTGGTGGATAGCAAAACATTCATTCTTTATTGACTGGAAAAATACAGGAAAAAAGAAAGTGCAGTCAAAATGATCCCCAATCACCCATGATTAAAATCCCCAAAGCGACTTCATCTCATCAACTGAATACATCTCAAAATTACAGAGTTAATGTGCAGCAAGTAAAGCACTATGTTAATTCATGCCACAAAGCAGAGGGGGGGTTGTGGGTTTGGGGTGGGGTGGGGTGGGTAAGTAAAGGAGGGAAAGGCCAGCCATTTAGATCATACAGGGTATCGTGAGTCAAAGCCACAACACAAGAAAAGCATCATCATCTTCCGAGTCTCTCAGATCGCATCAATGTCAATGTCGTCCTCTTCTTTTTCAGGCGTGTCCGGTTTCACAGTCTCCACTTTGAGCTCGCGGGCGGAGGAGGAGTACACCACCTGAGGACAGAAAACACCACCAACAGCTTTAACACCATCCACACAGTCCACAGGAGGTTTGAGACTACAGCTACAAAGTTCAACTGACACAGGCGTCTTGGAAAAGGCAGAGTGTCCGGAGAACAAATTACACCCGTCTTAAAGTCCTAACATTGGTTGCTTGTCAGTTTCCGTATTGATTTTGAAATGTTACGCGTTTTTAAAGCACTTCATGGTCTTGCATGCATGTCTCACATGCTTACACTGTCTGAACCAGTACGGCCCCTCAGGTGCTCAGGCACAAGTCTATTAGTTGTTCCAAAGTGCAGGACTAAAACCTGAGTCCTAAAACCTGAGTCCGCTTTCAGCTTGTACGCTCCGAGCCGCTGGAAGAGTCTGCCTGAGGATCTGAGAGCAGCTGGAAGTGTTAAAATCTTTAAACGTAAACTTAAACCTCCCTCTTCAGCCTGGCTTTTGATTGAGAATGGTTTATAGACATTTACTTATTAAAGATTTGACTTAAAACAAATTAAAATGGGAATGTTCTGATGAGTAGGTTTGTTGAGAAGTGGACTGACTGCACTTCTGCAGCTGCTCATATATTTGTTTTAATGTTTTCTACATGCCACCATATAGATTTAATGATAAAACTTCAGATAAACATTATAAAACAAAGTTCATAAAGTGGTCTCCGTCTGTCCGTTACCTCTACGTTCTCGTCGTCTTCCTCCTTTTCTTCTTCGCTGCCTTCGCTCTCCTCCTCTGCCTCCTTCAGCCATTTGACGAAAGGAGCCGCCTTGGCGTGGATCTCTTTGGCAAGTTCCTTAGAGACGTACTTCTTAGAAACCTGGTGGAGAAAAACAAAGTCAGCCGGTCTGGTTTCTAACAGCTGCAGTTAAAAACAATGACAAGCCAAGTTAGTGCTGTAACTTAAATGATAATCCAAACACAGTTAATCCACATTATTAGAGTTATTTTATCTCCTGCACTTTACTACTTAATTACAGGCAAGTAAAATTTGCTGCTCACTGCTTACACAGGACATTATATAATAATGTTACAATAAGTAACAGTTATTAAGGGCCAATTTAACTCTCATATCAAATTAAAGTTATAGAAAGATTGTTTTTTTTTTAAATTTCATAATGTTTTTTGGAAACCAGTGCCAATATTTGATATTTTTCCCCACATACGTTGGTTGATAAAAATATGAATTTCAGTATTAAATGTGCAAAACTGGTCCATGTCCATGTTCTATTGTTATTTAACAGCTGTATTAAGTTAGAGTTATTGAAGCCAAAATCAGCACTAAAACTAAACCTAACAGACACTAACATTGTTTTTTAAAGCTTATATAACTGGCAAGAGAAAAAAAAAAAAAAAAAAAGATTTTATCACTTGCATTATTGCTGCTACAAGTACAAATTTAAGTTTGTCTTGATTTTCTGGCCATAATACCACGTTCAGCATTTCACATGCAACTTTTCCCTTGTCTGAGTCACACAGCACAGCACTTTGATCACCGTATAAATGTAATATCCAATAAAAGTTCAATATATGGATGTCTACACACCCCCACACCCACCTTCTCTGCCCAGGCGAAGATGACGTCTTCCTCCAGCAGGTCTGCGTCATACAGGTCTTTGAGGATGATGGGAACACGAGCCAGCAGCTGGACCTGATGCAGCTTCACGACACACTCAAACCCTCCCAACAGATACTTCTGGGCCTTCTTGTTGTTGTGGCAGAACTGAGGGGAAAGTTAAAATCAGAACACAGGCATGAGACAAATACCCAGTAGTGTCAATTCAGCTCAGGTGGAAACTGTGAGGGTATTATGAGCAGCATCTAAGAAGGTTACATATGAAGTTTCAGTTTTCATCACATCTGGTCCCAAAAACAGACAAATGACGACTGCAGTCATGCGTCATTCAACTTACTCGCAGGAAGTGGCGTTTGTACTTCTTGATCTGGTCGCGGATGTTCTCGTTGAAGAGCAGCTCGCTGAGGATGAGGGGGCCCATGGCCTTCACATCCAGACGCTCCGCCTCCGCCAGGATCTCCTTATCAGCTCCGTCGATGGTTCCACTCTCCTTCTTTTGCTGGAGATGGTAAAACGCAGTAAGGTTAGAGGGTGGACACACAAGTCAAGATTTAAATATTCCCTTCATGTTCCCCCCCAGTTGTTCTAAGAATAACTGAGAATTTATACCTACAAACAAACTATTATAAATAAAGCTATTATGATCTCCATACTTGGAAATTCGCATGGTTTCCTTTTTCCTTAGAAATGTTTTTTCTTATTTATTCATATTTTTTAGTAGTTAAAGATACCAATTTTGATGACTATGACTCGTTAACTAAAATATCTATATACATCTATCTATAGATAGTCTAATTAAGGATCCACAGTCAGGGAAGCCTCACTTTCACAAAGTTGTAGAACAGGTTGACCCGCTCCTCCAGGGGTTTCTCCAGGTCCTCGCTGAGCGTGAGGACCTTGGCGTGGTCGCTGATCTCCTCCATTCGCCGCCTCTGCGCCTCCTCTGTGGTCTCCTCTGCCCAGTCCTCATCGTCGTCATCTCCATCCTGAAAACCAGACACACGTGGAGGACAGAGAGGTCAGACACAATAGAAAAAAGCTGCGATTTCTTTAACATTAAAAAAAAATATATATCAAACTGTGCTTATTCATACATGCATGTCTGTATAGACAGAACTCCAGGCACTTCAAAATGACCTCTAGACACGAGTTCGCAGCCTAATCATTTCATGCAACTGCTGTTTGTGTTCAAAGAGACAGTAGAAATTTCAGTAGAAAATCCATTTTAAGGAAAGTCGTTGCAACTTGGACTAGTAGCTTTAAAAGACTAAAACCTACTTTTGTCAACAAAAACAACAAGTTGATGAAGCTTAATCACCACACAGACTAAATAAGAATCAAAAGCAGCACTGGGATGTGCGGTAGGGAGAGATTTTAGACTTTGCTGATCTTTTTAGCAATGAGTACACGGTCAGCGACCACTTTGAGCAATCGCAAGACAGTTTAGCATTTGAATCCAACAGTAAGCAGATAACACAGGGTTGTGTGTCCAACCGTTATCAGGCTGTGTTTGCTGTAGAGAAACTCCCACTTCTGCTCATACAACTGACTCTCAAGAGTAAAGAGACTCTCTAGCTGCCCGATCCTGGACTAGTCCCTGTTTGGTCAAAAAGCCAGACAGGACACCTGATGAAGGGAGGAAACCCACCACAGCCTGAGGAGCGTCAAAGTTGTCTTGGTTCCCAGCCTCTCCGCTGCCAGAGCCATTCTCCTTGTCCTTCTTGCGGTTCTTCTTCTCCTTCTCTTTCTTTACAGATGCGGATCCACTGTCAGTGCTCTCTGTTAGTGAAGAAGCAAAACCATTATCAAATCTGCACAAGTGCAAGTTCCCATTACGTTCAACCCACGAGGGAGCTGGACCATCAACTCTGATTTCGTTGTGCCACATTAGTCGCATTTCCATAAATGTATTTTGTACGTATCACATCAGAACAGCTGTATGGAAACGGCAAAATTCGATAAAACTTCCTCAATTTCATAAAAAGAGTTTCTTTATGCTCGCTTGAGGTGGTTTTTAGCTTTGTCGAAAAAGAGTTGATGCGCTAAATAAGATATGGAAAAACCTTTACTGAAGAAGTTCTGACGTAGCGAACATTTAACTCACATGACTGATCAGCTGTTTCCGATTAACCGTTCCGCAGTAATTTGTCTTCGTCTCCGGACAGCATGAAACACGGCCAGTGAGGTCCTCTCCATTTTTCTCCCGTACATGGGTTAGATGAAGAAGGCGACGTTTTTTTGTTTCTGGTTCGCAACCTCTACTTCTTCCGTTTACTGGCGGATTACAGTCATGCCTAAAGTGTAGCCTATACCGCCACCTTCTGACCAAACTACACTTTGCAACGAGCCTAGTTTATTTGTTCCAAACCAGTTGATGGAAACGCCCATTTCTTATGCGGCATTTCAAAAGTTCACTTAAAATTCAACTGACAATTGAATGGAAACACAGGTATAATAACTACCAGAAAGACCAAAATCTCACCTGGTGGGTTTTTGAGGATGAACGTGCAGAGTTTGTGTCTGGTGTCTAGCATGCCGCGGTATCCACAGGCTTTACAGGAATTGCCAATGGTTTGTTTCTTGGGATTGACATGCTGTAAGAAAGACAAATACAGTCATATTGCATCTAAAAAGCTGCACAATCAAGTCAAGTCACTATTCAAAATATTTGCTTCTTAACCTTCCCTGGACCTACGGTACAGGTGCTGTGTAATATTTACCAGATCAGTTTCAGGGTTGTCACACTCGGGACACAGCACAAATTTTCTGATAAACCCATCAAGCATGTCCTGCAACTTGTTCGCCTCGTGGGATCCGTTGACGATGTAACGGTCGTTTTTGGTATCAAACTGGGTCTGAGCACCGAGTTCACAACCAAAAAACTTGGTCGGGTCTGCGGGGAAGATCAGAAATGATCAGAGGTCACAATGAAATGAAAAAAAGTGGACAGTCCCCTAGTTAGCCCCTTCTAAAAACAAGCTCAAGATTACAAACTGTTTTACAAATGTTACACTTCAACACTAACCTTTTGTCCCTAAAGTCATCCTGCCTCAACATGAAAACTTAAAGAAGCAAAAACAACAAACATGACATTTCCTCATGACTAAACCTTCACGTGGTGTACTTCATGTACAGGGGAGGACTTCTGCTTTAATATTTTGTAGGAGAGACGAGCAGGAGTAACTTAGTTTGTTTGCAAAAGGGGAACTTGTTGGTGACATCAATTGGATTAAAGCAATTGTACCTAATCCTGTTACATTGTTTGGTTGAACAGTAAATTCAGAAGTGATAAAAAGGAGGGAGAAACAGACAAACAGCATGACAGGAGTTAAAAAGACAGCTTTGAATTTCAAAATAAAGTCGGTGTTTGGTTGATCTCTGGATACAAGTGGCCTTTTCCATACCATACCAGTGGGAACAGGACAAACAGAAGATGATACTGCACACGGTGTTACTTACATGTTGGAGGCCTGTTCAGTGCCTTTGCAACATCAACCATGTTGACAATGACCGTCTTGATTCCATTCCCTTTGCCTTCAACCTGGAGGAGATGAAGACGAGGACACAGAATACAGACCAACACCAAAGCCAAACATGTTAGAGAAAATATTAGACAGTGTTCTTACTACAGAAACAAAGTCCATCCATCCGTCCATTTTCTATACCGCTTATCCTCTTAGAGGGTCGCGGGGGGCTGGAGCCAATCCCAGCTGACTGAATTTATTATCTAAATGTTATCTCAAGCAACTCTGGTCGAGTCAACACAATAATGCTGTAGCTCGCTCCACGTCGGTAAGAACTTCTCGAACATTTACGACAGTTCTAACATATACAAACTTAAAAAGCTGTGATAACGAGCCGTTACCTTGGCAATCAGACGGGGCATCTTGTAGCGATAGAACTGGTCTGACACGCTGCGGTTGACGTTGACAGACATTTTGGCTGGATGTTAGCACTATCAGTAAGATAAAAGGATCTTGGTTGGGGATTTTTCGGGATCTTCTGTCTGGAAAAGAGGGGATGACATAAACGACTGCAAGCGCGCTCGGTCTCTGACATGAAAAACGCTGTGCCGCTGTGGCCGCAAGCTCCTTGCTTGAAGGCTAGATTTCCACCACACAGGTTCCAACGGCTGCGCAACAGCTCTGCAAGAGGAGAGGGACAAAATAAATCTATCAATATTTAATAATGGAAATTATTTAAGTCACTTCATATGTGTTCTAGCCAACTTGACTGACTAGAGAATATTTTAACTGTTTTAGTCACCAGTTGTTTTTTTCAAATGGAAACCTGTGCCGGTATTCAAGGAGAACCCCCAAATATATTTACTAAATTTTGATCAATTCATCTTTTAAAGTTTGTTTTAAGCAAAAATGCTAAAAAAAAAAAAAAAACCTCACTGGTTTGAGCTTCTATTGTGGGTCAAAAAGTGAGTATTTGCTGGCTGTCTTAGTTTTGTTTGAGAGCAAGCTAAATATTTTCTGTTTTAGACAGTTGGTCAGACAAAATAAGCAATTTGAAGATCCTCTAGATCTTTTAGTGTTGTCTTGACAGTTTATAGACAAACCAATTGAGGAAATAGGCAGATTAATCATAATGGAAAATAAATGGTAGTTGCAGCCCTGATTATATCATTTATTTTGTAATAGTGGATTTGTACTCTTGATAGCACACAATCCACAAGAACATAATTAAACAGATTCCTGTGGTGCATAATTATTCTAGAGTGACTGCCACTATTTAGACCAGACTGAGTTATGACATAGAAGGACAGGCAATAGGGAGTCCAGAGACAGCTTAAGGATATTGCAGTCTCTATTTTTTATATATATAAAATTGTATTTATTATACAATTTCATCAAGTATGACCATAAACACCTGCATTGCCAGATATGAAAAGGCTGGGTTGAAAGCCTCTGCACTCAGAAAATACTGCTGACAAAACCAAATCCAGCAAATATCCATGTGATCCGACAGTGAGCAAGCACGGTGGATTAGTCCAGAGAAAAATGAAACCCAGCTACTAAACTGGATGCTTCTGTTGCCATATAGGTGCAGAAACAGTTTTGTTAAAGCCCATTGTGTTACAGGAGGGCCTCTGGCTTTAGTCACACAAGGCCTTCTCTTGTTATTAGGTCAAAAACAGGAGGCCTAGCAGCTGCCAACCCCCCCCCCCCGGTCTGCAGCAGTTATTCTCTCAGCCACGTCAGTCCGACTGGACATGAAATGACTCGCAACTGGTCCGTTAGCGACCCAGTTGCGCCCGGAGCTGAGGTGCTTTCACTGGGGCAGAGGTCGAGCCCGGTGCGGGAGGAGGCCGCGTTAGCTTAGCCGGCTGCTTGGTGCAGAGTGCGTCACACGGCCGCCGCACACGAGTGGGGGCGGCCGGGAGACGCCATTTTGATACGGTGGCACAGAAAACATGACATGTTGCTCAACGGCGCTGACCGCCGCCCTCTTTAAACTCCCGAGAAACACGCGGCCACACATCATGCGTACCTCGACAGACACGCAAAGCCATGCCGCCAAGATGCCCCTGCCACTTACCGTTTTCGTAAAACAAAGACATAAACACAACGCTGATCGTCCAAGAGCCGCAGTGAACGGTGGTCGATAGCCGGCGCTGGTGTTGTGTCGGTTGCAGCAGGGGTCCGGGTGGTTGTTTTGGCTCTCAAAGACGCACAGTCAAACACCCTAAAGCGTCCAAACGGTGCCGGTGCCAGGCTCGGAGACAGGAGGGGGTTTCTATCCGGAACGTCCTCGGGGGTTTCTGCGGGACCTTTGGGGAGGAGAAGCGCATCGTTATCCACACAACCTGCGGGACTGAGGCGCCACCGCCAGCACCGCCAGCACCGCCAGGCGTCACATCGTCCTCCACCGGGCCGCGTAGTCAGCTGGCGTAACGGCTACGTTGGGCACTTTTAGCGTTATGTAACCGTGAGCAGCTAACTGGCTACAGCTCACTCACACGTGTTTCGTCGCCAACCCCCCCCCCCTCAAAAAAAACCAAACCATTACAAGTCATCTGGAATATACGTTCATAGAATTGTGGTTATCCTCAACTCGATGAGAGTATATTCTAGTCGGACGCATATAGACAGCCACTCATAGCGTTACACCTCCAGGAAATACCCGGAGCCCAGATGCTACAGTGACGCCCGTTGACGTCCCGCGGCTAACGCGGTTATTAGCCGAGTGCCGTCGACGCGGCTGGCCGAAGATGGGGTGACCAAGTCGCGTCCTTAACGCCGGGCAGCTGGCCGAATTTTCTCCGTGTGAATCGCGACGTTATTTCGGCCCTTACCTCTCGAATGTTCTGCGGAGTGCGGCTCCTCGCGGCGCTTTTACCGACGGACGTCAAGCTAACGGGTACAACGAAGGGTGGCGACTTCCGGTGGCGGTGTCGTCTTAAATCTTAACGCCCGCCTTCGTCGTACCTGTTTGTGCGGCACACAGTTCCCTTAATGCATGAAAATGCGGGTGTTTTATGCAGCCCGTTTTCTTTTTTCAGAATCATAAAAGCACGTTAGCCGCGTAAACTAGACCCCCCCCCCCCCAATTGCCAGTATTTACTTACAACTGCACTCAGTCACTCTATTATTTATTTCTGTCTATACTGTGTATAGGACTATTTTTCTATTTATTTTTATTGTATTTCTATATATGACACTTTTGCTGGCTGCTGCAACGCTAAAATTTCCCCGCTGTGGGACAATAAAGGCTTATCTTATCTTATCTTATCTTATCTTATCTTATCTTATTCGCCTGTTTTATTTTGAAAGGACCAAAGGAAGTAATGATATCTACCTTGACGCGCGCTCTAATATTCTCTCCTCTCATTGGCTGGCGGCCGGACGCCGTACGTGCGCAGGCGCTTCCTCAACTCGACTACAGCAGAAACAGCAAAACAGAAGATGGTGAGTATGAAATGGCGACGGGGCCGCGGGTTTTTTCTTTTACCGCAAACACAGCCCGCGCGATGTTGTCTTAGACTAGCTGTCGACGCGAGGAGCGCGGCTCCGCGGTTTCAGCGCGTCCACACAGTCTCAGTTCCAGGTTTTTATTAGTTTCGTCAGTGAAGCTTCGCTCCGCGCTGGACCGACGGTCACATGACAGCTGAGCGGTTCAGGCCCCCAAAAAGCAATGAAACAACCCGCCAGCAGCCCTGAAGTCTCTGTTTATATATTTGCACGTTGGTCTTTCGGTTTGTCGCGTTCGTCCGTCGACCGTTCTTGTTGTCTGTTTAATTAAAATCGCGACATTTTGTACTTTTTTTCCTCTGGTTGCCAACCAGTTAGCTGGCTGGGCTAACGGCTAACTACTTCATCTCATGAGGCAGTTTTTTCCTGTGCAGCAATAATGAGTTTATCACCCGGTTACTAACCCAACTTTAACCGTCGGTGGTCCCCGAGGTAAGCCAGCTAGCTGGACTGCACCTGCACGTTATTTAATAGTTTATTCATTCATTCTGGCTCAGTCTTTTTTCCTGTCATAGGTTGTAGTTTGGAGATATTTGTAAAGTCAACGAGTTTAGGTGCAGTTTAACTCTCCACAGCTGGTTGATCATAACTTATAATAATAGTATTACATCCAGGCAGCACTTTGATTTGCTTCACCACATGATTTTGCCTTTGCTCACACTCGGTCAGGCGGAAACTATTTTATTTGCTTCATCATCACTAACCATCAGCCATTAATCAGTTGGTTTAACCTCATTGTCGTTTAACTTTTCTTACTTGTTTTTGAATGATTAATATCTGTCTACTTAATCCATTCACTTTTTAATTTCTAATTTCAGTTTTCCCTTCTTGTCCCAACTCTTTCTTGTCTTTTGTTTTTGTATTTTTTCCCCAATCTCTGATCACGCCTCGTGTCGTTCTCTCCATGCACATCCTGCCTTCCTCCCTATCTCACCCGCTCTCCTCCTCCCACCCCTCCTTGCCTGTCTCCAATCAACCAGGCTGGTCACCGGGTAAGTGCCCTCGCTCTGTGTTGCAGCCCTGTTTTCCGCTCGCTCTTCTGCCTGCCACACTAACATGAGATTGGGAACAGGTCTGCTGTTTCTGCGTCTCAGAGCCTCTAGTTGCTGCTAATTCAGCAACTGCAGTGCAGTGATCTGGTGCCCAGCTGGCTATGATGCTTTAATGACACCTTCTCTCGGCTGTTGTCCTGAACAAGATATTACTCATAACTCATCTATCCAAAATAGCCCAGAAATACGTCAGAGTAGGAAACCTAAAACTCGCATTTTGGATTTCAAGACCCTGAAATCTACTATGACTCAGACAGGCTTTAAGGTCACGTTCCTGAAGATGTTTCGCAAATTAAAGTGATCCCTTTTTTGGGAATCCTTACTAGTGACTCATCTATTTCAAAACAGGAAGACCTTATGAATAGAGGCTTCCACTTAAGAAGTAATAAGCTGTCCTGATTGGACACATTTGAGGAATTCTTTGGTGAGGAAATCCAACGTTTGTTACTATAAATTTAGTCACTCAGACTATTGATATACTTACCAGTGTTTTGACAATGCATGTGTATGAAGTGACAAACACATTTAACTTTTGTTCATCAGTCACAGTTCCTGGTTTATCTCAAAATTCACCAGCTGTATGCACCGTTTTATCATCTAAACCGATGTATGCTGTAGGATAGAACCTTGAAATGTTGGTTTGTTTCTCACCAAAGTAGTAACATGCTACCACAATTAACATTTACAGCATCTTTTTTCTGGCCAGTGGAGTTATTGCATATTTATGGGTTTCAGGTTTAGTGTGAACCTTCAAGTTTGTTGGTGTTTGATTCTTATTGATTACTTGTGTGAAAACACAATTATCTCGCTCTTATGACCTACATCTGTTACTGAGTGTCTGAAATCCAGCTGTGCTAATTCAATCCATATTATTCCACCATGGCCAGTTTTTTTTAGATTATGTAAAAAGGAACATTCACAACCCAGTTTGAATTCAGACACTTAATATACTCAGCTTCATACTCACAATCATTGCTTATTTACAAGTTTGATCTTTATGAATTAAGTCTGTTTATCCACTGTACTGAATTAATTTGGAGTAAGTTGTTGTTTGGGTGCAATAACAGAAAACTGGCCAGTATTTTGCTGGTTTTAAACAAGATATGAGGCAACTGAATAATAACTAACAGAGGAGTACAGTGGTTCTGGTGGAGTCTGTGTGTATCCTGACCTGCTGCATCCCGCAGGGCTCTGTCCTCGGCCCACTTCCTTTCTCAATGTTCAGATGCTAAAACACGGAGCCTGAACTCTCCTGAGGCTCATCGGTGGGTGACTAACCTGTCTGTGTGTGTGTCTGTGCGATGCTATCAGTTGGTCCTGGTGTTAGGTGACCTGCACATCCCCCACCGGTGCAACACCCTGCCAGCCAAGTTCAAGAAGCTGTTGGTCCCGGGGAAGATCCAGCACATTCTCTGCACAGGCAACCTCTGCACCAAGGAGAGCTATGACTACCTGAAGACTCTGGCTGGAGACGTCCACATAGTCCGAGGAGACTTCGACGAGGTCTGTGTGTGTTTGTAGACAACAATACAATAACCTAGAGCCTTGCTAGCTACCCCTGAACGCTGCCATACTCATTACCCAATTTCTTTAAACAAGGTAAGGGATGAATTAATTTAATGAAATTAATTGGGCTGTCAGCGTGGGCGCATGACATTGTTCTTCAAAGTCCAACAGAATATGTAATTTACAGAATTTCCAATAAGAGGTTTTGAACTAAGGGTACAGATGGGGAAAGACATCATTTCTGTGGCTGAATATTTAATCACAAGGAGGAAGGAAATGGATCTCTTGCCAGTACTGAAGACTAATTGCAGTGTAATGAAATTGTAATTCCTCCCTTCTCGCAAATTGAGTTTCACCTGCCTAGTTCACAATTTTTAGAAAAAGTCACATTGAAGAACTGACATCCTTTTTAATAGATCGATACCACAGCAGATTTCGCAGTTTGCTGTGTCTGGTCAAACCTGTGCACATCACAGTTTTCAGTAGTAGATCGTAAGAACAAGTGTATCATTACGAATTAAGAAAAGCACTTTCAAATGTAAACAACAGTGCATATACCTCACTGTTCCCTGTCGTCCCCTCTCAGAACCTGAACTACCCGGAGCAGAAGGTGGTGACAGTGGGCCAGTTTAAGATCGGCCTCATCCACGGCCACCAGGTGATCCCCTGGGGCGACATGGCCAGCCTGGCGCTGCTGCAGAGACAGCTGGATGTCGACATCCTCATCTCTGGGCACACACACAAGTTCGAGGCATTTGAGAACGAAAACAAGTTCTACATCAACCCTGGTTCGGCCACGGGAGCCTACAGCGCACTGGAAAGGTAGAGGAGCGATGAAACCCCCCTCCCACTGTAACCACAACAGCTGGAATTAAGGACAAATTCTAATTTCAGTATTCAAATTGTTGTTTACGTGCAGTTTGTAGCACATATGCATGTAGCTCAGAAACAAATTCATGCAGATTTTTTGCATTTTGCACAGATTACAAAACATCAGATTTCTTTATACATCAGAACTGGGACGCTGTGAGCTGGAGTGTGATCATTTGCTTTGTATTAGAAATGTGCAACTACACATGAATTGGTACCACTGAAGAAGAAAGTAATTGATAAATTGTACAGAGAGCTTAGCAGTATATTTCAAACTAATCAAATGTGGTGTGTCCTCAGACTGCAGCACTGTGAGGAAACATTGGTGTTACTCACCATGACATGTTCATTAGCTGGCATCCATTCCATCCAAGTCATGGTAGTCAGAGACACAAGTTTCTTAAAATCAAAAATCACAGTTCTACTAGAACTATTAATGTATAATGTTTCACAAAACTGAAAGCAAATCGTTAAGTTAAGCTGAACAGCCTTGAGTACTGCACGACTGAAGCCAAGTGCATTTTTTTAACATGTGGGAACACAAATTTAATATTGTTTGGAGTTTACTGCCAGCATGACAGTAGTGACACACAAAGACAATACAGACACACAGACTGTGGTTGCTCTAGCTGACAGCAGGTACAGCAGGAGTGACGTGCAAGTTCTTGTTCAAGATGATTTTATTTTGTGTCTAGATAAGATAACAACAATATAATCATATTTTGACCACAAAGAATTGTATTTATGCCAGTTTAAATCCAGCTCCCAAGACAACTGCCTCCTTTTAAAGGATCAGTTCACCCAAATTACATTTAAAAAAAAAAAAAAAGTTTTTCTCTTACATCTAATCGTATCCGTCCATTCTGGCTTTATGTGCTGAGGTTGTGAGATATCTGTTTCTGAGATTTTTGCCTTGACCCTAATTCCATTAGGTCGATAAGTTGATTGAAAGAGAATTAATTGTCAACTTTTTTGATAATCGATTAATCGTTTCAGTCATTTTTCAAGCAGAAATGTCAAAACATTTGCAGGTTCCAGCTTCTTAAATGTGAGGATTTGCTGCTTTTTAGGACCATAATAACCGTTAGTTGCAGCCCTACATCGGTTACCTCCAGTAATCCAAGCACTGAAAAATGACATTTAACAAATTCAACAGCAACTACTTTCCATCATATAGATTTTCTGGAAGGAGACAGTGAGATGTTTGCAGCAGCTGATGATCTTCTTTAGTTTGACGTTCAGTACAACAGGTGTAACAGTAGAACCGGACTGACTGTAATTACAAGCAGTCAGGAAAAGCTTCGACCTAAAACACATCTGTCTTCTCTCCTTACAGCAACATCATCCCCTCTTTTGTATTAATGGACATCCAGGCGTCTACGGTGGTGACGTACGTTTATCAGCTGATCGGCGACGACGTCAAGGTGGAGAGAATTGAGTACAAGAAATCTTAAAGGACGGCGTGAGGAAGAGGAGATGGAGGAGGAGGAGAGTTAGGTTAATGTGGTTCAGTGTATCGTTTCATTCCTTTCCACCAGGGGGCAGCAGCTCCCCTGCAGTCACCACAATGTTAATGCTGTAACAAACTGTTCAGTAACTTAACTCTAAAAGAGAAAATGTATTATATTGTTTATATGTCATCAGCATTTGCTTGTATCCAAGCTGTCATTTGGTAACTGTAGAGAATGCAATAATGTCACATGTATTTGTTATCAAAAGAAATATTTGGTGCCATTTTCTTTTTGTTATTTTCGCCCTCGTCATGTCCCGCACATGTAACCAACAGGCTTTAGCTTCATGTAGTCGGCCTTTTTTTCATTAATTTCTTCCCCACAATAAAGATCTTATTTCACTCCATCAGATGTTTTGTCTTAAGTTACACTGAAATTAATAATATTTGTGCTTATGTGATGTAGCACAATATGAATGTATGCATATAATAATAATACTGCGGTTGAAGTAGCAGAGAAGGAGAACTTTCTCCAAGTTAAAATTAGTATTAACACTGTGATTTGGTGTTTTTTGGGGGCAGAAAGTGAACAAATATCTTGGTCCTAAATAACAACTGCTAAATGACTGAGCTTCACTTTTCCCACCAGACATTATGAAGAAGAATCTTCAGTCTCATACATATCATATAGTATACAGGAAACATGGCAGCAGTACAGAAGTACCAGAAACAAACAAAACTAAATGTTTTGTTTTTATCAGAGAAATAAAATCAGCTCTACTTTTAAAAAGCCATGAAAACACAAAATGTTGCTGTTTGAGTTCATCCTGAAGTTGTCAATAAAATATATGTGGTCTCTCCAAAGTTACTCATGTGAACACTAACACGTTCAGGCAAAGAGATGTCATCCTATTATTCATCTATCACTTATACCAGAACTGAACACGTGATTTCCTGGAAATTAAGTCTTCAAAATGTTTTTTTTCTTGCTGCCACTGGGGGCACCAAACTACAGAATTTCCTGGTGCAGGCGTATTGACAAAACACTGCAAACAGAGCTGCTACTCACAAGTCAAAATGTGTTTTTGCTCTGTTAATTAGTTTAAATAATAATAATTATAATAACTGTATTTATATAGCACCTTTAAAAACAGAGTTTAGTGAGTGCTTTGACAGACAAAGCAAAAAGAGGATACTCAGAAAGCTAAACATTAAGGGCCAAACAAAAGCAAGACAAAAATAATTATGCATAAATACAAATAAAAACAATAAAAGCAATAAAAAGATGAAATAAAGATGACATCACATAAAAGCAAGTCTACAAATATGGGTTTTCAGAAGTGATTTAAAAGAAGGTACTGATTCTGCGAGCCATATCTCCTCAGGCAGGTTGCTCCAAAGCCGAGGGGCCACATTTAGATTCAAGACCTCGACTTTGGAACGGCCAGAAGGGCCCCCCACCTCCACCCGAGGATCTGAGGCTGTGAACTGGCTCATATGGGGGTCAACATTTCTGCTATATAGCTTGGGACAAGACCCAGACGTGCTTTAAAAGTGATCAGTAAAATCTTGAAATCAATTCTAAATTGAAACAGGGAGCCAACAGAGAGAAGCCAGGATCAGGGTGATGTGATGTCGTCTGTTAAACCAGTACCAGTACCAGTAGCTGCTGCTATCTGGACCAGTTGGAGGTGAGAGAGTGACTTTTGGTTTATGCCAGAAAGGACGGAGTTACAGTCGTCAAGTCAAGAGAAACTGAGTGCGTGAATGACTTTTTCCAGGTCAGAGTGTGGGAGCATTGGTTTCATTTAACTTGTATAAGATCCTCAGTTTCACTAATTATTTGCCCATTATGATAACCAAGAGGTTTGTTGGCTTTAGTTGAAGTTATGAAAGTGGGGGAGAAAAAACTCCCACTCACAATTATTCTCAGGATTATATCGACACAAATATTATTGTGACAACTCAGAATTTCAATAGAAATGTCATAAATCTGAGAAGGCGTCATCATCCCAGTCTCCCAGAGAGAGTGAACTCAAACATTCACTCAGAGAGTCGTCCAGTCCTTCCTCCTCCTCCTCCTCCTCCTCCTCCTCCTCTTCCTCCTGCAGCTTGATCCTGGCTCCTGGCAACAAAAACAAAAACATTTAACATGACTTACAAATGCTTTTACATATATATATATTCAATTAGATGAGCCCTAATATTTCTGGTACAATAAGGTAAATATTCTAGATATAATAATACAAAATTAAATTAAATAACTACATATTTGAAGCCAATTTTGTCTTTACTGAGGAAAGAACTAGTCCCGAACATTTCGCTGACTTACTTCTTGGACTTTGTCTTCTCACTGTGGGTGAAGTTGTACTTTTCTTCATCTTTCTTTGTTTTGATACAGGTGAGTTGGAAAGCCTGCGATGGTAATGAAACAGCAGAGTGTCACATGTGCTTACAAGTTCTGTATAACGTTTCTTTCCATGGTGAGAGATCAGTAAACAACTTTTAAACATGTTCTGCTACTTTCAGCTTCAGCCACCGGCTTCAGATGGATGTGTAATCCCCTTGAAAATATGTCTTCGTAATCTCCTTTAAATCATGGTTTTGTACATTAATATCTGTTGAAATTGCGGGTCCCACCTGGCTCGTCTGTTTGGGATTTTGGGAAGAAAGGATTTCCCAGGATTCCTTGCACTAGTGTTTTTCTTGTCCTTGTGTTTTGCCCCAGCAGGAACTTCTGATCGCTGTTTATCGCTCTCATCAGTCACCGGTACGGTAACAGAAGTCTCGACAAGGTCGCCTCTTTCAGGGTTGTCGCCTACAAACAAAACCTTTGTTTAGTTAAGGTTAGTCAAGGTTGATTTAAGGTGCATTATCACACTAACATGTCTCAACATGCTGTATTAAAAAGCAATGAAAACAACAGAAGAAATAACACTCAGTATTATTTATAGCCTATTAAAAGAAAAACAAGAAATACGAGTACTGATTAAACATTGAAGACAATGACAGTGACACCAACAAAGTGCAAAGAGAAGATTCAAACAAACACAGGTGTTGAACCACCTACTGATATAGTAAGTTACACTTTGTAGGCAGAACAAATCTGACCTTAAAGGTTTCTAAACAGGAAGTTGTTTTAATACAAGTGGGAAGACTATTGACCACGAAATAAAAATGCTCTGAGAAGATTCTTTGTGAATTCCAGAGACAGATAAGGAGCCAGCGTTCTGGTTTATATGGTAAAATAAGACCTGAGAGGTGTAGTTGCTGGCCCACGTAGTGCTTCATAGGTCAAGCTGTCAGAAAGGATAAACAAGGCTTGGACAAACCTGCTCGTATACACCTATGCAGCACGTTCATGTAGTGTTGGGTGATGAGGTTACGGACGTGTGCGGCGCTGTAGGAAGCTGCGATGGTGTACAGATACTCCCTCTGAGCTGGTGTTAGTGCTGTGTGCTGAGGGACAGACGGGGGTCAGGTTTCACTGCTGGGATTCACACTCAGACACTGATCCATTTACTTCATCATCCTCCTGTAGTGTACTGTTATAACCTTTCACTAGTTTGGAACCTAAGATGAATCACTGATGGGTTCTAAGTTCTAACATGAAGTCAAAAAGTTTTAACTGAACTTGCAGTTTTTGACTGAGTTTACCTTCAGAAATGGGGCAGCGGTTATGGTTTTGGGGATTTGTATGGTCGTCACGTGTTGGAGTTGTGGTTCACATCTTGCAGCTGGTGGTCGGTGGATTTTCAAACCACTGCTGAAGTTTACGCCGGCATCTTTTAATGCTGTTACCAGAGAGAAAACAGACAGACATGTTCACAGATTTGTGGCCAGCTGAGAGTGTTTGCAGAGAGGCAGGATATCGGGAAGTGAAGGTCTAAGTATGCTTCAAACGAAATACGGCAAAAGTGTTTATACATGTTCTGAAAGGCAGGGGAAAAGACTGCCGTTACAGGTAGGGGCAAAACACAAAAACTCGTACAAATAAGAGATATTAGTGCACAGGATCTGGAGAGTTTGGAGAGTCTCTCCTGGAAGGTATTCATGATGTTGCACTCATTTGTCCACCTGAAGTTACAGAAGAAGTTGTGTGAAGAATTAAAAAAATAGGGAGAAAAATTCAAACCCTGCCTACTTTCATACCACCTGGTTATTTGCTACATAAAATGGGCATAATTGTTAAAATTGTCTGTTTGGGAAAGTTATAAAAAAAAAAGGTCAGATTCCACCATCTGACATTATTAGACAATCTGACAAGTTAGTCTGTTTGAAGCATTCTGAGACCTTTAGGTATGACGGCAAGTGTGTTTTCATTCACCTGTTTTTATGCCTATTTTCAATTTGAGCAATAAAAACATCTGAGTGGAAGCGCTGGAAATTAAAACTAAAATTGGAAATAAAATTTAAAATGTAATTTCTCTTAATTTTAAGCTAGTTTTAAAAGTTTGGTGCAACATAATTTAAAGTTAAACTATGATTTAAACCAAAACCCAGTCACTTTGGGCTCAGTAGGTCATCTCCATATAATTTCTTCTTTTTCAGTTGGAGGTCATATTTGGCTTGTAAAGTTGTCAAAGTCTCTAGTGTATTTTGGAACATGTGGGAAAAAAACCCAAAGGCTTGTACGCGGGCTTAGTTAAACTGCTTCTAATTAGAAAACAGCAGGAGTGAGCTTTCTTCCTAGAACCGATCAGGCATGACCCGGGTCAGGTTCAGGTGTAGGATTTCCCCTCTTTTCCACTGATCTCCTCACACCGCTGCGTCCCCAATAGAAACCCCGGCCCTCGGGTTTCAAAGCAGACAGGATACTTAGACATGTTTTGTTTATTTAACACAGACATAGTGCATGTAAATCTGCAATCTGACCCGAGGTGAGACAGTGAAACAGACAGAATACGATGGATTCAACATGCTGAATAGAAATCTGACCCAGTAGCGTTATTACATGTGTTTCCTCTTATCTCTGACTTGTTTCTTTTTAATAAAAACTGTCTTTATGTAGGATTTAAACTTACCCATTTTTGACTTATACATCCCAGTACACCTGCAGCAGAAAGAGCAACATAAAAGGTGTCATCTCAGTGACAATAACACAAACTCACAGGTTAAAAAAAATATATTTAGCACTGAATATTTGTTGTAAGCATGCATTATAATTAAATTATTACTTTACCTTGGCAAAGCCTCATCCCGATGGAGCCTGTGGACAGTCCGACTTTCTGCAAATGTCACTTGTTTTTTCATGTTAGGAAGACGGACAGACACAGTCAAGTGTCCTCCGTACAAGCAGCAGCAGCAGCAGCTCCTGTTTAAGACATATCCGTCCACACTGAGGTCAGTCCAGATAATTAAAATAAAGAGAGACAGTCTGATCTTACTAAGGACCTTAAAGGCCAGTGGGTGTGTCCTTTCCCATTAAGCTCCAGTTAGTTTGCTGAAACAAACGAGGGAAAATAAGCTTTTGAAGTTATAGTGAACCTCACAGGAAAATGTCCTGGATTCAACACTTTAAAAACAGTTGCAGGGTTTTTTTGTGTGCTCCAGTTTCCTTCTGACACATACGAGTGTCAGGTGAACTGGAGGCTTTGAATTCACCTGGCCTTCATTGTTTGCTGAATCGATGTGTGGCTTTGCTTTTAGTGGAAATTCCATTCTCCCTAAACAGGAAAGAGCTGGTTTGAAAAATGAGAGAATGAATACACGTTTCTGTCTGGATGACCTGATTATTTGACTAGATTTTTCAAATTCATATTTGAGCTTGCAATCATTCAAATAGGGACTTGGTTTCAAGAAATTAAATTTTAACTTTAAGCAAGTTTAAATATTGTTTCTGTGTCCATTAAACTGGGGAAAGGAAAAGTGTGGTTGATTTAGAAAGTCAGTATGGGTTTTCAGTTCATATATTAGTATGAGCAAGAAATTGTGATGTGCAGTAAAGGAGACATAAAAATGATCCTACTGACTTTGGTGATCGCTTGATTTTTCATCTAGCGCCACCATCAGGTCAGTTTTTTGTCTAATATTGGGAATGACGTTCCCATCAGCCACAGCTGTACAAAACATTAGCATGCTAACACACAAAGCTAACATTACCTACTAAACATTAGCTCAAAGAACCGCTGTGCCTAAGTAGCATGGCTGTAGACTCTTGTTATGATATGATATCTTTATCTTAACATTTCATTATTAGGGCCCGAAGCACCGAAAGTCGGTGCAAGGACCTATTGAAATTCAAGGACTTATTATTATTATTATTATTATTATTATTATTATTATTTTTCTTCCGCGTCTTTGACTGCAAAAATGGGTGCCTGAACGTGCTCCGATTTTTGGGAAAATTTGCACGCACGTGTGTTATTGCGAAAATAGAGGTCTGACATGGGTTCGGAGCAGGGGGGGGGGGGAGAAAAATTGTTAGCGCCACCTATCTGCGAAAATCTCAATGCCCCCCACTTTCGCTTTGAGCTAATTTCACCAAATTGAGTGTGCATATGTATCATGCCCATACCTAAAAATAAGCCTCTTGGACCCCTACTCTAAACCCAACAGGAAGTCGGGTATTTTTCATAAAGTGGTCATTTTTAGGCCTCAGCACCCCCATTCCATGCCTCGTACTTTCGCGAACTAGCCCTACAGATTTTATCCGATCGCCTTCAAACTTGGCCTATGCCCTCGTGACAAGTTGGGCACCCAAGCTTACTCAAATCTTGCTATTTGCTACAACGGTGTGCCCGTGACGCGGCGTGGAAGTTAGGTGTCTGGCCGCCAAACAGGAAGTGGTCTATAACTGGACTGTACATTGACCTACAGGCCCCAAACTTACCACGTGCCATGCCCCCCCCGCCCTGAACACATCTATATGCTCATTTTCAGCCACAGTCATAGCGCCACCTAGTGACGGCAGGAAGTGTCACGTTTTACAGTCGGACATGCATCTCAGAGTGGGTTGAGCAGAACAACCTCAAAATTGGCCCCTAAAGCCTAAAAGACATTGATGATGCAGGACAGCGAATAAAAATGACTTTTTGTCCAGAGGGCGTGGTGCTGTAACTTGGCTGAAAATGATCACATCTTGTCCATATTCCTCACGGTGGATGACATTCCCGGCCTGAACGCATGTAGGGGTCAATTTTGAATCAAAGTCATAGCGCCACCTATTGACGGCAGGACATGTCACGTTTTACATTCTGACATACAAATCCCAGTGGGTTGAGCAGAACTGCCTCAAAAGTGGCCACTAAAGCCTCAAGATGTTCATGATGCTTGACAGCGAAAATTGTGCCGTTTCACCAAAGGGCGCGGTCTCAGCGGCGCGGCGAATGCCGATGGTCCATCATGACAATTCAAACTGCTGTAACTTGGCTGAAAATGATCCCATCTTTTCCATATTCCTCACGGTGGATGACATTCCCGGCCTGAACACATGTAGGGGTCAATTTTGAATCAAAGTCATAGCGCCACCTATGTACACACAATTTACCGTGTTTTTACATGTAAAAATCAAAGCCCCCCCCTTAAAATTGGACGTAAAATTATGAAATTCATGTGGCTTATGCGTCATGTCCAGACCTACAAAAAAGCCTCTTGGAGTCGTACTCTAAAGCCAACAGGAAGTCAGTTATTTTTCATAAACTGTTAATTTTCATGCCTCCTTCTTATCTTAACTGCTCCTACAGATTTTATGGGATCCACTTCAAACTTGCCCTATGCCCTCTTGACAAGTTGGGCACCCAATGATACTGAAATCTTGCAATTTGCTACAACGGCGTGCCCGTGACGTGCCTTTCAACTTTCATGTCTGTCATGTGTCATTAATGCTCCTGTAATGAATTGATTCTTCCACCGGAGGGCAGTGTTGGTTTACTAATGGATAGACCTGCATGAGAACACACAGGGAGGAGGACAGGAGACAGGACTGACTCTGAGTGAGTGATGTTTGTCTTTGTCAGTATTTCTAAACTTGAGCTCAATGAACTCTGCACTCTGTCGATGTCAGTGTTTGCATGTTTATTTAAGTCAGTTATTCTGTCATTCCACTTGGTGGATTGATTTTTAGGCCAGGTGAATCATGCTTCAGACCAGTTCAATTTAGTTCACAACCCAATGTGCTGGAGATACATAGTTTTACTATGTCAATTCACTGTCTCCTCTGCAGCCTCTCTGACCTGCTGCATGTGTGTGTGTGTGTGTGTGTATGTCAGTGTTTGCATGTTTATTTTTGCTCTTTATTATTGTTAAGGAACTACATGTGTCTTTTCAAATATGTCTTTTCATAAGGCTATGTTTGTACTGAGACAGTGGAATGTTTTTGAGCATATAAGCAGAACAACAGTTATGTATGTGTGTCATATTTTAGCATGACAATCTCCATTTGATCCGCTCTCGTTGTCACTCTCAAACAACTGTCTCGCGTCTCGCGTTTGTACATTACTACAGCACGCAATTTCCCAGTTTCTCCACAGCAGACGGATGGTACAGTGGTCAGTGCGCTCGCTTCGTAATCAGAGGACCCCGGTTCGAATCCACCTTGGGGATACCCCTTTGGTCTCTGTTGAATACTGTTTGCTTATCTGTTTTGCTCAGAATAAGGGCTCTCCTGCTTGGGGAGGCTCGTGTGTGTGTGTGTGTGTGTGTTATTTTCTTCTCATCTTCTTCTCATTCTGCTTGGGGAGGCTCGGCCCAACCTCCCCCTGGCATCTCTGGTCGCGTGCACGCTCTGACTTGGTGGTCCTGGTACCCGGTCGGTGGCGTGTGTGTGTGTGTGGGGGAGTGTGAGCTCTGCGCGCTGTGGTCGTGCGCTCCCCGGCGTGCGCTGCGCTCCCCGACGTGCGCAGGTGTGCTTCGGGCCCTCCAATGCTGCTTGCAGCTTTAATTTTTATTTTATTATTAAGTGTTTCCTCTCGTTTGATTTCATGTTGTATATTTGGTGCTTTTATTTTGTTATTTTTAAGTCAAGTCAAATTTATTTATATAGCACATTTCACACGACAGGCTGCTTCAAAATAAAAAGCAAAAATAGGCAAAGATCACACACGATAAAAACACAAGATAAGAAAGTATTGTTCCCTTTTCAATAATGCAAAGTTTGTGAAAAAAGCTGTTTTTAGTCTGTTTTTAAAAGAGGACACTGTTGTAGCAGACTTTACTTCATGTGGTAAAGAATTCCAGAGATTCCAGGCTGATTTATTATTTATTATAGCGAGGAGGCCTTTACCAGATGATCTAAGACCGGAGATTTCAACGTCTGAGACTGTGGGCCTCCCCTCAGACAAAGCTTGGAAAATGGGTTATTTGGTCCCACAGACACTCAACAACTGAGCGAAGACAGCCTAATACTGCTGTTTGACACAACTTCAGACTACGCCAAATCCATAAAAAAGGTCTGTCCTGAGGAATTCTTTCGTTCCTGATTCTGGGAAAAACAATAAAATTCCCCAAAACTACTGTATCTCTAAACTATCTCTTTAACCAAGTCACACACATTTAGGCTTTTCTATGTGATCTCCTTTTGATAACTAATGTAATATGTTTTCACTTCCGTTCACTGAGCCTCCCCTGAAACACTTTAGAGTCCCCTGATATGTCTTCTTCTTCTTATTTTATTATTTTTTATATCTCTTGAGGACTGCAGATATGTAATATTCATTGTCAGACAAAAGCGCTCTTGAAACTGGACTCTGATCCGTGTTACATTCAAAGCAACTGTAAAACATGTGAAAAAAACAACAAACAACCCCACCTCTGCAAGCACATAGCAGCTCATTTGAATGCACCAGCCAGTGATAAAGTGACACGTTGGCTCCACCCACTGATGTTCAACCAGTCAGACTTATTTGACCTGATTCTGATTAGTGTGTCGGTTTGTTGGGATTTAAGGGAATGTCCTGCTCTTCTAATACACGATTGGATAATGGATATCCCCTGAGCTGTCTGTGTGGAGGAGAGACTGGGGAATATCCCGGATCAATTCCTAATGACTCACTCACACCAACTTGCAACTGTGCACTGAGAAATCAGCATTACATATGTTAAGGAAAATGTTTAATATTTGATGTCAAAGTAAATGATCTAAACACAGTAAATGTTACTGAGTCATAGAGAAGGACTCATGTCGAATGAAACTGTCAATATAATATTCTAAATAAATGAAACTGTTTCACATTTGAATTCATTTTGGATATCTTTCATTTTCCTAACAATCTGCCTGCGAGATCAGTGTGCGCTCACAAGTGAGTGAAGGTTTTTCCATTCACACCTTTCCACTCATGACTCAGAACAATGGCACGCCTGTTTGATAGCTAATAGTAAACAGATACCTGCAGGCACAGGTAATGACTCCCAATCACTTTGCTGCTGTTTCCTCCTTTCGTGTTACCAGCAAATGAAGAAAGTAAATATGTATGTAACTATATAAAGTCCCCACCAGAGGGGCACAGTCGGCCCAGGCGGGTTCATTTTTCTCTCTGATTGGCTGAAAAAGGCCCTACCAGTAGTTTTGCATATTTAAGTCCATTTAAGTTACATATAACAAAACAAATCTTAACTTTGACCTTCATTCATTTGTTTTTTTCACTTGTGCGCAACACAACAAGCTGTAAACACAGCACTGACATATAATCACCTTATAAAGCTGTTAAGGCAATCAATTATTTTTTACATCCAGCAGTTAAGGAGCAACATTTACATTTATTTGGAGTCGTGTTTCTGTCCATCTGGCAGATGTAAATCCAATATTGAATTGAATTGAATGCCTTTATTGTCATTATACAAGTACAATGAGATTAAAAGGGCCACTCCTTAAAGTGCACATAGAAAACAAAACCTATATAAAAATAAATAAATGAATAGATAAACAAACAAAACATTATATAGATATAAATAATATAAATATAAATATTGCACAAGTATTAAAAAGATGAAAGTAATGTCAGTGCAGGTGTGAGTTCAGTGCATTAACAGCTTTGGGAAAGAAGCTGTTTTTGAGTCTATTGGTTTTTGATCGTATAGACCTGTAGCGCCTGCCAGAGGGCAACAAGTCAAAGAGGTGGAAACCGGGGTGAGTGTTGTCCTTTAAGATGTTCTTGGCTCTGCTAAGACAACGGGAGTTGTAGATGTCTGACAGGGAGGGCAGAGGACAGCCGATGATCTTCTGTGCTGTTTTAACCACTCTCTGCATCCTCTTCCTGTCTACTTCAGTGCAGCTGGAGTACCATACTGTAGTAGCGTAGGTCAGCAGGCTCTCAATTGAGGAGCGATAGAAGCTCACCAGCAGCTGAGTGTTGAGCTGTTCCTTCCTGAGCACTCTCAGGAAGTGTAACCGCTGCTGGGCCCGCTTGACCACTGCTGTGGTGTTCGCAGACCAGGAGAGGTCAGCAGAGATGTGGACACCTAGAAATTTTAAGGACTGGACCCTCTCTACACATTCATTGTTGATGTACAAGGGGACGTGGTCGGCACTGTTCCGCCTAAAGTCCAGGATGATTTCTTTGGTTTTTGTGATGTTCAGTGTAAGGTTGTTCACTGAGCACCACTCACTAAGTCGCAGGACCTCGTCCCTGTAGGCTGTCTCATCCCCTTCCGAGATCAGCCCCACCACTGTCGTATCATCTGCAAATTTAACAATGGTGTTCTCTGGGTGGGCGGGACTGCAGTCGAATGTGTAGAGGGAGTAAAGTAGTGGGCTGAGCACACAGCCCTGAGGAGAGCCGGTACTGAGAGTGCGGATGGAGGAGAGGTGTGGGCCCAGTTTCACACGCTGTGGTCGATCGATCAAAAAGTCCTTTATCCAGGCGTAGGTGGGTGGTGGGAACCCCAAGTTGGTTAATTTATAGACTAGAATGTCCGGAATTATTGTGTTGAAGGCTGAACTGAAGTCAATGAAGAGCAACCTGACATAGCTCCCCTGATGTTCCAGATGATTCAGTGCCGAATGAAGAGCTATGGCTATTGCATCTTCTGTTGATCTGTTTGTCCGGTAGGCAAACTGGTGAGGGTCCAGGGAAGGGGGGAGACAGGCTTTAATGTGCCGTAGAACCAGTCTTTCAAAGCACTTGGTGATGACTGGGGTGAGTGCTACGGGGCGGTAATCATTGAGGCTGGCTGTAGGTGACTTTTTTGGAACCGGGATGATAGTGGCTGATTTCAGGCAGGGCGGGACAACAGCTTGTGCCAGAGACAGGTTGAAAATGTCAGTGAAGACCTGCGAAAGCTGGTAGGCACATGCCTTGAGCACTTTTCCAGGTACTCCATCTGGACCCACAGCCTTCCTGGAATTCACTGACCAGAGCACACGTCTTACGTCCTGAACCTCTAAAGTGAGATGGAAAGTACTTGAGGCTGGAGCGGGCTGTAGTGGTGCGGCTGAGTGCTGTTTATGAGTCTCAAAGCGGGCAAAGAAGCTGTTCAGCTCCTCTGCCAGTACCGTATCTGTGTAACCGGATGTCACATCACAGCCTCTGTAGTTTGTGATGCTCTGTATGCCTTGCCACACCTGCCGGAGGTTATTGCTGGTAAGGTGGTCCTCTATCCTCCTCTTGTAGTCTGCTTTGGCAGCTCTGATACCTCTCCTCAGGTCGGCGCGAGCAGCGCTGTACGCATCTCTGTCTCCTGACCTGAAGGCTGAGTCTCGGGCCCGGAGGAGCATGCGGACCTGGCATGTCATCCAAGGCTTCTGGTTTGGGAATACCCGGATGCATTTGTCCACAGTGACGTTCCCAATGCAGTACTTGATGTAAGACAGTACAGTCTCTGTGAATGTTGCCAGGTCCTCGTGGTAAAAGGTATCCCACTGGGTATGTTCAAAGCAGTCCTGAAGTTGGAGAAGTGCCGTGTCAGGCCAGGTGGTAATGGTCCTCTTTGTGGGCTTTGCTTGCCGACTTTGGGGGGTATATGCAGGGGTGAGAAGCAGGGAGAGATGGTCTGACAGGCCCAGATGGGGGAGGGGTACAGCTCTGTATGCATGTTTGATGTTAGAATACACATGATCCAGAGTGTTCTTCCCTCTAGTTGGGCATCTAACATGTTGATGGAATTTAGGGAGTACAGATTTTAGATTACCCTTATTAAAATCCCCTGCAATAATGTGGACGCCTTCAGGGTGGACCCGCTGGTGTTTGTTAATGGCATTTAACAGTGTTTGTTAATGGCATTTAACAGTAAAGAGAGTGCCGTGTTTACAGGTTTACAATATTCACTCTCCTCTTAGCTCTGTTTTTGGTCTCTAACTCCTGAGGGAAATATCTGACTCTTGCTGCTAATTACTCCACTATGTTCACCAGCTTTGCTGCTGAGCAGGTAGTGTACAGCGGGTTAATGAGAGCTTGTTCGCTAAAAACATCTGCCTGCCGTTAAACCAAAACAATGAGCTGAATGACGCTAAAATGCTCCGTAGAGCTGAGGGGAACTGCAAAGTCGGGTTATGAGTCTTTGTGGGTTGGTCACTTTGAGCGCCACCTTTCACATTACAGTAGTCAATTAATCCATTGTTAATCCACGTTAATCCACGTTTCTTTCCATGGTGAGAGATCAGTAAACAACTTTTAAACATGTTCTGCTACTTTCAGCTTCAGCCACCGGCTTCAGATGGATGTGTAATCCCCTTGAAAATATGTCTTCGTAATCTCCTTTAAATCATGGTTTTGTACATTAATATCTGTTGAAATTGCGGGTCCCACCTGGCTCGTCTGTTTGGGATTTTGGGAAGAAAGGATTTCCCAGGATTCCTTGCACTAGTGTTTTTCTTGTCCTTGTGTTTTGCCCCAGCAGGAACTTCTGATCGCTGTTTATCGCTCTCATCACACCGCTGCGTCCCCAATAGAAACCCCGGCCCTCGGGTTTCAAAGCAGACAGGATACTTAGACATGTTTTGTTTATTTAACACAGACATAGTGCATGTAAATCTGCAATCTGACCCGAGGTGAGACAGTGAAACAGACAGAATACGATGGATTCAACATGCTGAATAGAAATCTGACCCAGTAGCGTTATTACATGTGTTTCCTCTTATCTCTGACTTGTTTCTTTTTAATAAAAACTGTCTTTATGTAGGATTTAAACTTACCCATTTTTGACTTATACATCCCAGTACACCTGCAGCAGAAAGAGCAACATAAAAGGTGTCATCTCAGTGACAATAACACAAACTCACAGGTTAAAAAAAATATATTTAGCACTGAATATTTGTTGTAAGCATGCATTATAATTAAATTATTACTTTACCTTGGCAAAGCCTCATCCCGATGGAGCCTGTGGACAGTCCGACTTTCTGCAAATGTCACTTGTTTTTTCATGTTAGGAAGACGGACAGACACAGTCAAGTGTCCTCCGTACAAGCAGCAGCAGCAGCAGCTCCTGTTTAAGACATATCCGTCCACACTGAGGTCAGTCCAGATAATTAAAGTAAAGAGAGACAGTCTGATCTTACTAAGGACCTTAAAGGCCAGTGGGTGTGTCCTTTCCCATTAAGCTCCAGTTAGTTTGCTGAAACAAACGAGGGAAAATAAGCTTTTGAAGTTATAGTGAACCTCACAGGAAAATGTCCTGGATTCAACACTTTAAAAACAGTTGCAGGGTTTTTTTGTGTGCTCCAGTTTCCTTCTGACACATACGAGTGTCAGGTGAACTGGAGGCTTTGAATTCACCTGGCCTTCATTGTTTGCTGAATCGATGTGTGGCTTTGCTTTTAGTGGAAATTCCATTCTCCCTAAACAGGAAAGAGCTGGTTTGAAAAATGAGAGAATGAATACACGTTTCTGTCTGGATGACCTGATTATTTGACTAGATTTTTCAAATTCATATTTGAGCTTGCAATCATTCAAATAGGGACTTGGTTTCAAGAAATTAAATTTTAACTTTAAGCAAGTTTAAATATTGTTTCTGTGTCCATTAAACTGGGGAAAGGAAAAGTGTGGTTGATTTAGAAAGTCAGTATGGGTTTTCAGTTCATATATTAGTATGAGCAAGAAATTGTGATGTGCAGTAAAGGAGACATAAAAATGATCCTACTGACTTTGGTGATCGCTTGATTTTTCATCTAGCGCCACCATCAGGTCAGTTTTTTGTCTAATATTGGGAATGACGTTCCCATCAGCCACAGCTGTACAAAACATTAGCATGCTAACACACAAAGCTAACATTACCTACTAAACATTAGCTCAAAGAACCGCTGTGCCTAAGTAGCATGGCTGTAGACTCTTGTTATGATATGATATCTTTATCTTAACATTTCATTATTTTTATTTTATTATTAAGTGTTTCCTCTCGTTTGATTTCATGTTGTATATTTGGTGCTTTTATTTTGTTATTTTTAAGTCAAGTCAAATTTATTTATATAGCACATTTCACACGACAGGCTGCTTCAAAATAAAAAGCAAAAATAGGCAAAGATCACACACGATAAAAACACAAGATAAGAAAGTATTGTTCCCTTTTCAATAATGCAAAGTTTGTGAAAAAAGCTGTTTTTAGTCTGTTTTTAAAAGAGGACACTGTTGTAGCAGACTTTACTTCATGTGGTAAAGAATTCCAGAGATTCCAGGCTGATTTATTATTTATTATAGCGAGGAGGCCTTTACCAGATGATCTAAGACCGGAGATTTCAACGTCTGAGACTGTGGGCCTCCCCTCAGACAAAGCTTGGAAAATGGGTTATTTGGTCCCACAGACACTCAACAACTGAGCGAAGACAGCCTAATACTGCTGTTTGACACAACTTCAGACTACGCCAAATCCATAAAAAAGGTCTGTCCTGAGGAATTCTTTCGTTCCTGATTCTGGGAAAAACAATAAAATTCCCCAAAACTACTGTATCTCTAAACTATCTCTTTAACCAAATCACACACATTTAGGCTTTTCTATGTGATCTCCTTTTGATAACTAATGTAATATGTTTTCACTTCCGTTCACTGAGCCTCCCCTGAAACACTTTAGAGTCCCCTGATATGTCTTCTTCTTCTTATTTTATTATTTTTTATATCTCTTGAGGACTGCAGATATGTAATATTCATTGTCAGACAAAAGCGCTCTTGAAACTGGACTCTGATCCGTGTTACATTCAAAGCAACTGTAAAACATGTGAAAAAAACAACAAACAACCCCACCTCTGCAAGCACATAGCAGCTCATTTGAATGCACCAGCCAGTGATAAAGTGACACGTTGGCTCCACCCACTGATGTTCAACCAGTCAGACTTATTTGACCTGATTCTGATTAGTGTGTCGGTTTGTTGGGATTTAAGGGAATGTCCTGCTCTTCTAATACACGATTGGATAATGGATATCCCCTGAGCTGTCTGTGTGGAGGAGAGACTGGGGAATATCCCGGATCAATTCCTAATGACTCACTCACACCAACTTGCAACTGTGCACTGAGAAATCAGCATTACATATGTTAAGGAAAATGTTTAATATTTGATGTCAAAGTAAATGATCTAAACACAGTAAATGTTACTGAGTCATAGAGAAGGACTCATGTCGAATGAAACTGTCAATATAATATTCTAAATAAATGAAACTGTTTCACATTTGAATTCATTTTGGATATCTTTCATTTTCCTAACAATCTGCCTGCGAGATCAGTGTGCGCTCACAAGTGAGTGAAGGTTTTTCCATTCACACCTTTCCACTCATGACTCAGAACAATGGCACGCCTGTTTGATAGCTAATAGTAAACAGATACCTGCAGGCACAGGTAATGACTCCCAATCACTTTGCTGCTGTTTCCTCCTTTCGTGTTACCAGCAAATGAAGAAAGTAAATATGTATGTAACTATATAAAGTCCCCACCAGAGGGGCACAGTCGGCCCAGGCGGGTTCATTTTTCTCTCTGATTGGCTGAAAAAGGCCCTACCAGTAGTTTTGCATATTTAAGTCCATTTAAGTTACATATAACAAAACAAATCTTAACTTTGACCTTCATTCATTTGTTTTTTTCACTTGTGCGCAACACAACAAGCTGTAAACACAGCACTGACATATAATCACCTTATAAAGCTGTTAAGGCAATCAATTATTTTTTACATCCAGCAGTTAAGGAGCAACATTTACATTTATTTGGAGTCGTGTTTCTGTCCATCTGGCAGATGTAAATCCAATATTGAATTGAATTGAATGCCTTTATTGTCATTATACAAGTACAATGAGATTAAAAGGGCCACTCCTTAAAGTGCACATAGAAAACAAAACCTATATAAAAATAAATAAATGAATAGATAAACAAACAAAACATTATATAGATATAAATAATATAAATATAAATATTGCACAAGTATTAAAAAGATGAAAGTAATGTCAGTGCAGGTGTGAGTTCAGTGCATTAACAGCTTTGGGAAAGAAGCTGTTTTTGAGTCTATTGGTTTTTGATCGTATAGACCTGTAGCGCCTGCCAGAGGGCAACAAGTCAAAGAGGTGGAAACCGGGGTGAGTGTTGTCCTTTAAGATGTTCTTGGCTCTGCTAAGACAACGGGAGTTGTAGATGTCTGACAGGGAGGGCAGAGGACAGCCGATGATCTTCTGTGCTGTTTTAACCACTCTCTGCATCCTCTTCCTGTCTACTTCAGTGCAGCTGGAGTACCATACTGTAGTAGCGTAGGTCAGCAGGCTCTCAATTGAGGAGCGATAGAAGCTCACCAGCAGCTGAGTGTTGAGCTGTTCCTTCCTGAGCACTCTCAGGAAGTGTAACCGCTGCTGGGCCCGCTTGACCACTGCTGTGGTGTTCGCAGACCAGGAGAGGTCAGCAGAGATGTGGACACCTAGAAATTTTAAGGACTGGACCCTCTCTACACATTCATTGTTGATGTACAAGGGGACGTGGTCGGCACTGTTCCGCCTAAAGTCCAGGATGATTTCTTTGGTTTTTGTGATGTTCAGTGTAAGGTTGTTCACTGAGCACCACTCACTAAGTCGCAGGACCTCGTCCCTGTAGGCTGTCTCATCCCCTTCCGAGATCAGCCCCACCACTGTCGTATCATCTGCAAATTTAACAATGGTGTTCTCTGGGTGGGCGGGACTGCAGTCGAATGTGTAGAGGGAGTAAAGTAGTGGGCTGAGCACACAGCCCTGAGGAGAGCCGGTACTGAGAGTGCGGATGGAGGAGAGGTGTGGGCCCAGTTTCACACGCTGTGGTCGATCGATCAAAAAGTCCTTTATCCAGGCGTAGGTGGGTGGTGGGAACCCCAAGTTGGTTAATTTATAGACTAGAATGTCCGGAATTATTGTGTTGAAGGCTGAACTGAAGTCAATGAAGAGCAACCTGACATAGCTCCCCTGATGTTCCAGATGATTCAGTGCCGAATGAAGAGCTATGGCTATTGCATCTTCTGTTGATCTGTTTGTCCGGTAGGCAAACTGGTGAGGGTCCAGGGAAGTGGGAAGACAGGCTTTAATGTGCCGTAGAACCAGTCTTTCAAAGCACTTGGTGATGACTGGGGTGAGTGCTACGGGGCGGTAATCATTGAGGCTGGCTGTAGGTGACTTTTTTGGAACCGGGATGATAGTGGCTGATTTCAGGCAGGGCGGGACAACAGCTTGTGCCAGAGACAGGTTGAAAATGTCAGTGAAGACCTGCGAAAGCTGGTAGGCACATGCCTTGAGCACTTTTCCAGGTACTCCATCTGGACCCACAGCCTTCCTGGAATTCACTGACCAGAGCACACGCCTTACGTCCTGAACCTCTAAAGTGAGATGGAAAGTACTTGAGGCTGGAGCGGGCTGTAGTGGTGCGGCTGAGTGCTGTTTATGAGTCTCAAAGCGGGCAAAGAAGCTGTTCAGCTCCTCTGCCAGTACCGTATCTGTGTAACCGGATGTCACATCACAGCCTCTGTAGTTTGTGATGCTCTGTATGCCTTGCCACACCTGCCGGAGGTTATTGCTGGTAAGGTGGTCCTCTATCCTCCTCTTGTAGTCTGCTTTGGCAGCTCTGATACCTCTCCTCAGGTCGGCGCGAGCAGCGCTGTACGCATCTCTGTCTCCTGACCTGAAGGCTGAGTCTCGGGCCCGGAGGAGCATGCGGACCTGGCATGTCATCCAAGGCTTCTGGTTTGGGAATACCCGGATGCATTTGTCCACAGTGACGTTCCCAATGCAGTACTTGATGTAAGACAGTACAGTCTCTGTGAATGTTGCCAGGTCCTCGTGGTAAAAGGTATCCCACTGGGTATGTTCAAAGCAGTCCTGAAGTTGGAGAAGTGCCGTGTCAGGCCAGGTGGTAATGGTCCTCTTTGTGGGCTTTGCTTGCCGACTTTGGGGGGTATATGCAGGGGTGAGAAGCAGGGAGAGATGGTCTGACAGGCCCAGATGGGGGAGGGGTACAGCTCTGTATGCATGTTTGATGTTAGAATACACATGATCCAGAGTGTTCTTCCCTCTAGTTGGGCATCTAACATGTTGATGGAATTTAGGGAGTACAGATTTTAGATTACCCTTATTAAAATCCCCTGCAATAATGTGGACGCCTTCAGGGTGGACCCGCTGGTGTTTGTTAATGGCATTTAACAGTGTTTGTTAATGGCATTTAACAGTAAAGAGAGTGCCGTGTTTACAGGTTTACAATATTCACTCTCCTCTTAGCTCTGTTTTTGGTCTCTAACTCCTGAGGGAAATATCTGACTCTTGCTGCTAATTACTCCACTATGTTCACCAGCTTTGCTGCTGAGCAGGTAGTGTACAGCGGGTTAATGAGAGCTTGTTCGCTAAAAACATCTGCCTGCCGTTAAACCAAAACAATGAGCTGAATGACGCTAAAATGCTCCGTAGAGCTGAGGGGAACTGCAAAGTCGGGTTATGAGTCTTTGTGGGTTGGTCACTTTGAGCGCCACCTTTCACATTACAGTAGTCAATTAATCCATTGTTAATATAAAAATATTGATTATAGCAGCTTTAAGGTGCACTTTGTAGCTTTTTCTGGATCTTTCATTCACATCCACTGGGAGATGTAGCTAAAAGCAATTGAAAAAAGCTAATTACTGGACTTTGAGTTAAGATGTTTTTGGACTCAACTGCTGCTTCCAAGGTCAAGGAACAAAGGATCTGGGCTGGTACATGTGGAAAGTGGCTGATGAGGTAAGTGAGAACAGATTAACAGGTGAACAAGGAAGTCTGGTGGAAAAGTCCAAGGGCATCTGGTGGACGGCTCGAGGGTGGCAGGTCGGCGGGGCTGGAAGAAAGAACCTGGCCTGGGAGGAGTGAGAAGGGACAGAGTGGGCCTTCCACTTCCACACTTCCACTCTGTTTGCAAGTGGGGAGTGGAAGTGGGTCCGGTTTGAGAAAGGCCAAACGTGTGGCTGCAGGAAGGGACTGAGAGGCAAACTGTGACAAAAAAGAGTCCCTTTAAGTTATGTGTAAAGTGTGAGTGAAACTCGAGCCGTTATGTAGCCTGTGTGGACAGCTGTATTAAAAATAGAAACATATCTGTTCCCTCAGACACGCATGAGATGTTAGACGGAGAAACGTGGCTGAAATGCCTCCTTTGTAGACAACGTGCACGATTCTTAGATTCCAGGCAGCGACTGGTTTCCAGTAATTCCTGTGCAGCATGAGAAGCAGTTAATGGACTTGATTTATGTTTCATTTATGTTGAAGTTATATCATCAACAAATCAATCTGCATTTAAACTGTGTCACCGGGCAATAATCATCATCATCATAGTATCATAGTAAATCACAGGTGTTACTAATAACATTAAAGATGGTTCTGTTTCTTTAAGTGTCCCAGTAAGCCATGACAGTGTGACTGTGAGCCAGCATGCACAATACCTGCATAGGACTCTGAAACTGGAGAAGCTAAATGGAATTTAACCATCATTCATTATATTATATTATTAGTATAATTAGTGGTAGTAGAAATTGTAGCAGCTTTGGTATTAATATTAATGTTATTATGGCTCTTCTCAACATGATGCAACATCTTTCTCTTTCCCAGCGGGAAACTATAGAGGAAAATGAAAGTGCTGATGATGTTATGGGAAAACCCCTTCATGTGCCTTTATTAGGGATCACAGAGCTGATGACTCACAGATAAACACATCCCTGAGCAGGAGCGAGCACTACTCCAGAGAGACAGCGAGCAGAGCCAGACACAAGGTGCTAAACCATTAAAACTGAAATACTAGAGGTGGATAAAATGTGGCCATTTAGAGGAAGGGGTAAAACTCGGAGGAACGATAGCAGGAGACCTTTAATAGAGAACAACAACAACAACGACATACGAGATGGTAAGAGTCTGTGTTTATTTTGGATGTGCTTTATTTGCATAGTTTATATGCACAAGTGAGCTATTTTCCATTTGGACTATCATTATTATCCTCTACTTTTGTCTGTCTTGTTAGTGTAGATTTTAATTTTAATACAGCTTGAAATGAGGCCACTGAGTCATTGTAATTGTAAAGACTGTTTTGTTATGTGTGTGTAAAAGGTACAGTAGGCTGTAGAACCTCTGCAAACTGAGTTATAAAGTGTTAAATTAACAGAACAACAAAAGACAGGTGACACAGAAAAACATTAGTGCTGTAGTTTTGCCTCTCTAGAAGCAAGTCTATTGAAGTGTGTTTCAAGATATTTAAAAAGACACAGATACGGAGCAATATGTAAAAAGTGTGAACAACACTGGATTGGTGTGGCCAAATCAAAGTGCTGAGGGAATATTAGGAAATCTGTGATACTGCAGTTAAAATCAGACCAGATCAAACTGTGGGCATGGCCTCTGGTGTTAATGTTGGGCGTGCTGGGGATTCCTGCGCACTTAAACAAATACTGTATGTAACCTGAACTCACCTTGAGGGACGTTGTGCAGAGAACACACACTACTGTGCTTCAAACAGGAGGTGAAGGAGCAGGTTGTCTCACCTTCTTCCGGTATGTGCCAGCTGTGTTACTTGTACGTGTAACCTTGTCATTGGCCCGGATTTGAGTTTATTCCCTCTCCCTATAGAAAACAAACCTGTTATTCTGCTTTGATATGGCCGAGTGCAAAACCTTGCTTGGCAGCCAAGAACTCGATCGATGAACCAAATGTGAATTCACAGCAAAATCATGAGTACAATTTATTGCATAGAAAAATGGTATACATAAAAAAATACATCAGAATCAGAAACAGGTTTATTGCCAAGTAGGTTTTCACATACAAGGAATTTGCTTTGGTGTTGAGGTATAATGGTCAAAATAAACAAAGTAAAAACTGTAAAAGTCAAGAGTCACAAATATAATAGTATAATATAATAGAAATGTTTGTATTTATGCTGTGTATGCTTACCAGTTTGTTTTTTTGTTGTTCTTGTTTTTTGGCAACATAGAACTGCTGTTGTTAGAACAGGAGTCTACAGCCAAGCTGGCGGCTCTGTGAGGCTGTACTTAGGCACAGTGGTACTCTGAGCTAAATGCTAACATCAGCATGCTAACATGCATACACTGATAAAGCTAACATACAGATGTATGTTAACCATGTTCATGCTAACGTTTTTATAACAAACACTAAACACAAAGTACAGCTGAGGCTGATGGGAATGCCATTAGTTTTGCAAGTATTTGGTCAGAAACCAAAAATTCAACCTGATGTTGGCGCTAGATGGAAAGTCAGATCATCACCAAAGTTATTACGACTGATCATCTGAGGACCATGAATGTCTTAACCAGATGTAATGGAAAACCATCCAATAGTAGTGGAGATATTTTACTCAAAACCACAAATGTTAAACTTATGGTAGAAGAAAAGTCAGGGGATCACCAAAGTCAGTAGGATTCATCATCTGGGAACCATGAATGTCTGAACAGAAATATTTTGCTGATCCATCTATTAGATGTTGAGGTTGAGATATTTCAGTCTGGACCAAAGTGGTGAACTGATTCACATACAAACATTGCCATCCACAGAGCCACGGCGCTAGCGTGGCTAAAAATATGTTCACTTCTGTCATGGTGCTTGGTGATGTGGACATGACCAATTAAAAAATAAAATATTATTCCTATTGGGTTTAACACTCATAAGGATTGCAGAATTGTGGCATGCATGTATAATTTCTTTGTATTTTAAAGTTATACCTGCAGTGCTCTAAACTAAAATCTTAAAATATAACTTTTTCATAGGTAACAACCAGGCATGTAACGCGTATGACAACCCCTCGGCTCAGAACACCTTCAACGCCCACGAGGAACAACGCTTGCAGACTCAGGGAGAGATCATCACACTACCTACACTACCAGAACCACCACTAGCTGAACTTCTGGGTGTGGCCCCTGATGCCAGCACCTCTGAGGATGGACCTTGCTGTTCACTGCGGCCTGAGCCCAGTTCAACATCACGGATCCTGACACAGAGTGAAGTTCGCCTCGTGCAAAGATCTGTGTCCCGGCACTTCCCAAAGCCACCGGCAGATCTGAACCAGAACCTTCAGCAGCACCTGTCAAATGTGCAGGAAACTGTGCTTCAACAGCTTGTGAAGCTGGGGCCCCTGTTGGAAAAAAGTTTGATGGAATATCTGATTGATTGCTACTATCGTCAGACAATTGATCATCTCAGTAATCTACTCCAGAACATCAGCTCCACCCAGAATTCCTTTGTGCTGATAAAGTGGCTCGTACATACATTTCTGAGGTATCTATCAGTTAACCTACCTGCATTTTTACCTGCTGTATTTTTCTTGACTTATTTTCATTTTTATTGAGCATGTTTACATGTAGTAATTGACATATAGCACCACTGTGCAAAACTGACATAGTTAAAGTTGTTTTGTGCATCCGATGACCTGTAATGGAATAGTTTGGGAAATGCCCTCCTCCACTTTCTTGCTAAGAGTTAAAGGAGAAGATTGATTTTTTGTTATTATTGGACAGAGCTAGGCTAACTGTTTCCCCCTGTTTCCAGTCATTGTGCTAAGCTAAACTAATCACCTGTTGGCTGTAGCTTCATATTTAACAGTCAAATATGAGATTGGTAACAATTTTCCCATTTAACTCTGCCAGAAAACAAGTAGGTGTATTTCTCAAAATGTTGAATAAGTCTAGCTATCTGAAGCTCGAATAAACCAAAGGTTTGAGCAGAATTTTTGTTCAATTTTCACAAATATGCTTAACCTCGGACTAAGATTTACCCAGTGCTGACTACTCGGTTTACAGTAATCTCAAACAGAAACTTTAGCCCAAGCTTAATAAGGCCAAATGTCACCTAGACAACATTTGAACCTTGAACGAGACCTTTACCGACCTTAATTTCCATCTTGATTTTAAATAACAGTGCAAACTTGAAAAGGAGTCACCAACATGTTTGACGGTTGGCAATTGGCATGTCCCAGATACATCCCAGAAGCACAGGAGGGCATTTCAGCTGAATCTGCAAGGTCATCAAGATTTGCAGATTTTGAAAATTTGTCTGGGATACATTCGTCTTTTCTTAAATTTCCCAGCTGAATTTTCTGAATAGTAGAATATCAGATACAGAAGTGAAACACGCTGCTTCTCAGTTCTGATGCTGGTATTTGTGGTACTTTCCCAGTCAGGAGCTGCTTGGCCATCCTGATCTTGAAGAAGTGGTTTCCATAAAAAATGTCGACCTTCTGCTGTTCACAGAATTGGCAGATAAAGCAAAGGACAAAGTGCTTGAAAATGTGCAGGTAAGAATACCAACTCTTACATTGTTAGGGCTGTTTATGCTTCAGGAGTCATGAGGAAATTCATGCAAAGGAGAGTGCAAGGTCAAAATTAGTCGGAGTTTACCAGAGGGATTATTTGACAACTATTTGCCTGAAAACTGCACTTTTTTTTTAGAGCTCATACATGCATGAATTGTATGTGGTTATAGCATCTGTCAAATTGTTCAGATGAAATACTTTTTTGTTTGTAGAAAATTGAGAATTGGTGCAGTCTAGTGTTAGTTTTAGATCATTTATTCTCTGTGTCCCTGGATGGGATTAATTTCTGTAGCAGTGTCTCTTTTGACCACTAGGTGTCACAAAAGTCAAACACTTTCAAACCTCACACCTATACAGTATACAGGAGATTTAAAGGACATGAAATCCTATTATCAGTCTGCTTCTTACAATAAGTGATGGGGTCCTACATGAACACGCTATCGTCTGCCAAAGTTGTAACAGTTTTGCTGCCCTACAAAGGCAAAATGCATATACAGTATATATTTAATGCCATAGAAATGTGTAATTTCAGTGAAAATAGATTTTAAAATTTCTAGTAACTACAAAACTAACCTAAAAACCAACCCAAAGTTTGTGGTGCTATTGAAATGTACTGCATTATACAGAGAGGTGTTTTGTGTTATTTAGCCTACCCTCATTTATATAAATGGAGTGGACAAAATAATAGAAACATCTGTCAATTGAATGTAGGTTACTGCTCTCAGAAAAACCATATATACTTCTTAAATATTTCTGTGTCTCTTTTTGTCCACAGAAAGAGGTCAGAAGGTCACTGGAGAAAATCCTGCAGATTGAGAGAAACCAAAACGTTCTTGATCATGATGAAGCTTACATTCAACTTTATTTAGACACTATTCAGGTACTTAGTAAACCAGAAGTTATAGGAGTATCTGTTGTAACTGTGAGAGGCCGTGGGAAAGTATTCTGATTAACTTGTGTGTGTGTTTGTGTGAATATGTTATTTGTTTTATGTGTTTTTCAATTTGTAGTTACACATTTTGATAACATTTCTCCTTTTTTTATTCAATATTTATTTATTCGCTCTGTGTGTTTATTTGTTGTATGATAATATTGTTTCTTTCTTTTTTTGTTTCTCTTTTAGTGCATTGAGGCCATGCCCAAGGAAGCAGAAAAAATCAGCTCACAACTGTCTGATCTCGTACGGGAGGTTTGTTTCCAGGAGCTGCTGATGTTTCTGAAGAGGTGAGAGTAACAACTTTAATTTCGAGATTTCATCATGAAGATCTGAGAAATTACTTTTTGCCCTTGTAATGAAATCAACATAAATATCACCAATTAAACTCAGTATGTTGCACTGTAGGTACAGCGCTGAGCAGACCGAGATTCTTGGTAAAAAAGCGAAAATGGACAAACCAGAAACGACAGACTTCTTCAAGACTTTGAAGACCTGTAAAGAACTCAAGTAAGTATTTGAGAACTTCTGTCTCTTTGCCAAATATTAATTAAAACTTGTTACTGTTCCTTAAGGCATATTAATAAAAAACACACTATTAAAACAGTCAACGCAATATATATAAATGCAGTTGAAACACATGAATCACCACAGGATTTACAGCACATAGTTAAAAGGCAAAGTACTATAAGAAAATAAATATGATGATGATGATGTTTGTGATGTTTCCTCTCAGGCAGCACGTCCAAACCAAAGGTAAAGACATCAAACAATCCCTTCTCCAGGAAACTGTGGAAACACTTGAAAACATGGAGGCTTTTACTTTGAAACTTCTCAAGGAGACTGTAGCTGACATTGCAGAGGTAGCGGTCGAACTTGATCACAAATATACCGTTTTCTTTTTGCTGTTTATGCATATATTTCAATGTTTTGTTAAATCACAATTTGTGTCCCACAGAATCACCTCAAGAATTACTTCATGACGAAGAACAAGCAATTCTTCTTGTTGATCGACACAGTAAAGACGCATTTCCCCAAGGTGCTGTGCTGCCAGGACGTACAAAAGGTACGTTAGAAGTGTGAGCTTTAACATTTGCTACAGTGGAGGGGGAAAGTCTTGACTCGCAAATCTTTTTTTTCACTTAAATCTTTATTGGTTAAAGACATTTTGAGTTTTGCATCATGTCCATCAAGATATGCATTTCAACCAAATATATGTATTTATAAAACAAATTGTATTTATTTATTTTGTTCCAGATGTTGGTGTCTAAATATGTTTTGTGTTGCTTTGGGTGCTGTTGTTGGTCTTCTGCACAAAAACTAAACTGTGTCTCTGTCTGTCTTTGCATCTCTCAGAGGGTGATGGATGAGGCCTATAAGCTCATCACTCACATTTACTTCAAACATCTTGTCCGAAGCAGCCAGAGCAAACTGAAGAGGTGCTGGAGTCCTGATGTCGTGCAAACAGTCATCCAGGATGCTGAGCTACTTCACGACAGCATCTCAGACCTGGTAAGATCAGCGTTTTCGGTATTTCGGTATATCACTGGAAACAAACTGCTTGTTTTTATATCTTGTTAATGACATGTACCCTTTAGCAAGTGGATACAATCTTCATTGGTTACAACATAAATTCCTGACCTGTGTGTGTTGTGTTGTATCAGGCTCCTGGTGTCCATCAGAGGAACCTCATGCTGCTGAAAATCGCAGAGCTGTTGGAGTGCGAAGGCATCGATTCAGTGAAGATTGTGGTTGCAAGCATGCAGAAGGAATGTCTCACATGGAGGTAAATCATTCTGATGTTTCTTACACGCATCTGTGTCCAATTTTTCCAGTAGTGTTGCTTGTTTAGAAGAACTGACCTCTAATCGGAAACTCAAACAATATTCTGCTGTAGCTTATGTGACGTAACCCATTGGTTTCTGACACTTACAGTTTGTTTACTAGTAGCTTCCATCTGTGTCAGTTACTGTAGCCATAAAATCAAAATCTGGTCAAATAATTGGTGCTGAGAAAGCAGCAGGTACCACAGCGTAGCGTGAGAAGGGGGCAAGAGATGGATTGGCTATCATCAGCCACTTTTAGCTAGCATGGATGGCGACGACTCTCAGGGCACTTTCGCCACAGAATGATCACACAAGACGTTAACTGGTCCAGAGTCTTACCAGTTTGACAGACCTCTGGCCAGGTCCGCGACTCCTGGACCCGAGCCTGCAGCTGGCCTTGTAGGCACCGAGTCCATGGAGGTCCAAGAGAGGAGAGGAGATGTCAGGGAAAGTTACAAAGCAAGTGGTGGTTCTCCTTAGATTAGGTGATGATTGGTCACTTATGGCTTATTTTGGCAATAGCTAATGTAACGACTGCAAATCACCTGTACTAACGCAATATGTCAACAAGAATGTATGTGATTATGCGTACAGTGTATAAAAGATAATAATAATGACATGGAGTTCCTTTTTAAAGGCCAGGAAAAACTGAAATATATAACTGAGTTGAGTGACTAAATATTGAGTGAGGTTATGTTGTTGGCCTGGATGTTATTACAGATTTCGATGTGATTCTGATTGGGGTTTTCTTACTTCTCAACCAGAAGTTCTGGTTTCACTCTGGCTCTCCGCTGACTTGTATTTCTTTAGGTTACTGTTTTCATGTTGGATTTTCTTAAAGCCAGCATCTAGTGGCCATTAGAGGAACTACATCTTACTAACTCGTCCTGGTGTTTTGTCCTCAACTGCAGCGAGGACCTGGATCTCCTGCCCACACTGCTGCGATGGAAGGGTCTTTCTGGATGGCAGGTCACGGAGGTGCTGTACGCCATTCCTGGGTACCAACCCAGACCCAGATCTGCACCCTGGTACTGCTGTCTTACCGGCTTGTGAAGGCTGAGCTGCACTACAGAGGATCAACGGCAACAAGCAAAAGAGAACAGAGCTGATTGTCCAAAATGTTTGAGAGACTTTCAAACTTTTCAGATCATCTGAATCCTGTTACAACTCCGTTACAGATGTCACTTCTCAAATCGAATCTAAAGATAAAGATGTAGCTACAGAGAAGCAGACAAGTTACAGACAGTTTTTATAAGCTATGACACAAAAGGGATTAGGTCTGGGTACAAGAGGCTGCTCATGTATTTGTTAGCCTAAATGTTACTGATGTTGCTTTCAGTTTAGAAAAGGATTTTGTTTGAATCTTGTTTGCCAAAATGTCTCATTTTTATGCAAACAGGAATTATGTAAAATGACAAAATCAACACATGTTGTATTTCAACAGTTGCGTCATTGCAAATTCACCCTCTTTAATCCTCGCTTCACAAAGCGACAGGATTGCTAATATGCTAATCTGTGCATTGGTAGATGATGGGTTCTTTTTTTTTGTCATTCAGATTTTAACTCAGCAAAAAACTCTGTAAAAAAACAAAATATACTTTGGTTTTATAGGTTTTTCAAGTTGTTTACGTGTGTATGCTTTTAAATATTTAGGTGGATTATAGAGGGAACATATTGTGATGTCTCAGGATGATTGTGCACTGTTAACAGTAAAATTTGGTTTTAATGCGAAAGACCTGTAGGTGATATTTTATTTGAACTGAAGTGTTACACAGTTCATAAATGGGAAGATGTTTTTATTGAGCTCTGATAATCAAAAGACAAGACCAAACTATTTAAAGGGATTGAATTAAAGGGTTACGTTATCTTTTTTGTTCTGTTATACAGCTACAAAATTAGTCTTCTTTTGTTTTAAACCCTCAAATGCTCAGTTTTTTGTTTATTTTTAATACGTACTTTTATTTGCTTTGTGTACTTTAGGTACTAAAAGTCAAAAACATGTAGCTGCACTGATAAAGATGCACTATTTCTTCATTATTATGTTTATATATTTATATTATTTATTAAGTGAATTTATTTATATGAATATATAGATCTTTTACAAAACCTCCCCTTTATTCACTAGCCTACAGTCAATCAAACTTTACTGTTTTTTTTTTTAGCTAATTCAGGACTGCTAATACAGTCAGGTTATATATGAGGGTTTACTGTGATTTCTACATGCTAAACTTTTTAATGATGCATTCCACTAAGGGTACATTTTGTGGTGTACTGTATTGGTTTACTGGTTTTAATTCCCTCTTTAATCCCAGTATAAAGTTGTATTTTCTGCTTCAGTATTTTTGTATTTGTTAATTTTTGTATATTGTATTTTACTACAGTGATTATTTTGTTTAGAATCTTATAGATCGGGTTGTAGGGACACACAAAAAAAAAAGCACTTTTCAATTTCTGTCAGCAATGTAATGAATAAAGTTCAGTATGATTCAATAAAACATCTGATTTTGGCTTCATTGTACCACCACTAGATGGAGACCACCTTATCAAAATGGGACTTGATGGTGAATTCAGACACCGCTGACTGGCTTACTCAGACACAAAACAGATCCCAAAACAGTGGTTCTCAATCTGGGGGTTGGGACCTATCAATGGGTCCCAAGATAAATGTGAGGGGTCACAAGATGAATAAAGGAATAGGAATAAATATTTGTTATTTTTTGTCACTTTTCTCAAATTTTTGTTTTTCTCTCGTGAAATACTGAATACTTTTACCTCTTCAGGCCTGAACTCACAACTCATGTCCACACTAAGGCCATATATAACCTGCAAAGAGGACCCATAAGTACACTTTGCTTTATTTTTAGGGGTCACAAGTCAAAAAAGTCTGAACTCTGAATGTATCATTCATGTGTTTGAGCAAAATACATTAACATTTAGTGCAGGAAAAGACAACATAACCCTGCATTTATTTCAACCACATGGTGGAGCTTAAAAGTCAGGGATCACCAAAGTCAGTGGGATTCATCCTCTGGGGAACATGAATGCCTGTACAACATTTCATGGTAATCCAGCAGTTGTTGAATGTGTGGGATGGACCAACTAATCCATCTGATCCGGAGATATTTAAGTGGATCAATATGGAGGACTGATCAACAGACAGACTGACATTGTCAACCATAGAGCCGTACCACTGGCATGGCTAATAATTGCTAAGAAAAACAGTTTAATTTAATTTCAGCTTTCAAAATCCAAGTACAGACTAAATACTGATAATAAAACTAACATTTTTAATCAATGACCAATGTCATGTTGATAAACCTGTGTTTCAGTTTGCTCAGAAACAACTCGGCAGTGGTCCTGGCTACTGAATTCATTCAACAGAAGCCATATTTGTGTCAGTGGCTCACAGCAGGAAAGCACCGTGAATTTCCATTAAACCAGCTTCCACTTACTGGTCATCCTGAATATTCCCAGTGCAGTTTACCACCAAAGGCTTTAATGAGCTTGTCGTCCTTCACTCCATCTCGCTTGCCAAGCCAAACGTGTAGCAATGACCCCCGTCTTCCTGAGCACATCCTTCCTCTTACACCAATATATAAACACAGACAGACTATCAGGAAAAAACTAAACACTGACAGTAATTTGCTGCAGCACCCTTTGCAGACTCATATCCTTCCCCTACCTTCAGGAACAGTGGTTATAACTCCGAAATGATAATAAACTGAGAACACCTCTGCTCGGTGTGTACGGCCTCTATTCCCACAAGAGAGCGTCAACGATTTCCCGGGATTGTTCAGGACTGATTTGGCTGCTTGTGATGTTGATCCATGGTCTTTGAACTGAAGGATCAGAGGTTTTAATACTTCCCTGATGATGAAGTGTTCATCATTAAAATTGGATAAACCATGTGGAAAATTTCTTCAAAAAGATTCTTTAAGAGCCATGTTGCTGTTTCTTAAAAATGACTGGATTACTATGACATGTGGTACACACATTCATATTCCCCTCAGGATGAATGGTAATCACTTTAGGGATCCTCTGACTATTTATGTAGCGCCACCAGCAGGTCAAAATGTTCACTTATCCTGTGAAATATCTCAACATCTACCAGATTGATTGATTGACCAAAATGACATTCATGGTACCCAGAGGATTAATCCTGCTGACTTTGGTGATTCCCTGACTTTTCTTCTAGCGCCACAACGTGTGGTTTTGAGTGACATGTCACAACAACTATTGGATGGATTAATATTAAATTTGGTACAAACATTCATGTTCCCCTCAGGATGAAATGTAATAACTTTGGTGATCCCTTATCCTAGCGCCACCATCAGGTCGAAACCTGCAAAAATAACATTCCCATCATCTGTAATTTAGTGCTAATTAGCAAATGTTAACATGCTAACATGTTAAACTTAGATGGTAAACATGGTAAACTTTACACTTCTTAAAATCTGCATGTTTGGATTATCACTGTAAGCATGCTGATGTCATAGACTCTTGTCTACAGCCATGCTAGCAGTGTCTTCTTCACTTATAACTCACCCACCCACACTGGCTGCTAATTTCCAAAATATTGTTTATACTGATTCATGTCTGGTTTGTCTGCGTCGTCTGTTCCTGCACTAAAGGTTTATGTCCAGTTTTTGTGCTTTGACTTGTGAACACTGCATTTACGTTCACCAGTTAACCTTGGCCTACTAGAAATCTTTGCTTTTATCTTCATGGTGATCAAAAGTGATTTTGTTGCTACTGTAAATGTACAACAGAGGTAAAATGTACTGCACAAGATTTCTAGGAAATCACTGTCAAATCACACTCAAGTTCTGCCAAATGTATTTATAAACGTAAAACACTTTCATTAACAATATTCTGTATAATATTCTCAGACAGTGTGAAACAAAAACGTAAAACTATAAAATTACCGCTTGAAATCTCCCTTTATTGCACATGTAAGTATGAAAATAACAAACTATAACACTGATTTGATATTAAAAAAAATAAAAAGCACCATATTTACCAGCAACAATGTGAATCGTAGCTTACACATTTATACAGTCACTACAACAGTCAGTCCATCACTTTACAGTCTGCAGACAATCTTCTTTCCAGCCTCAGTAACATTTGAACCAAGCGTTCTCTTTCTATTGCCCACAGTAACACTGAGATTGCATAATTTGTATTTTGCAACTATAATACATGATACTGTTCAACCCAACATTCAGGCAACTTTAAAATTACCGAAATGAGAAAAACTGAATGTATTACTGGATTGTTCAGATCATTTGACCTGAACTGTGGAGAAAAACGGCCGAGTACCGACAGCATTGGTTTCCCTCAAAGTGTCCAACAGAGTGTCTTTGACGGTTGTTCTGTCGGCTTTGGACAGGTTGGTCTTGAGCTTGAGCAGGGCCGAAACATGTTTTTTACTGTGGGTGAAAAGAACGGAGGGAAAGCTTTAATATCAACTTTATTATTTATTATTATTATTATTATTATTTATTACAATGTCAGAGATACTTGAACGTGAACTACAACTCAAAGATTTCACATTCACAGAACTATATATATATATATACACACATACATATACATAAATATATATAGATATTCACTATATGGCCAAAAGTATGCGGACACCCAAGCATAGACAAGTTCCATCATGTAACTCCCTGTAAAATCCCAAATTGTCATTTTCTATTAAATTTCTGTTTGTGGATTATTTATTTATGGATAGATGGATTTTGGTACCTTTGGATAGAGCCAGGCTAGCTGTTTCCCCCTGCTTCCAGTCTTTATGCTAAGCTAAGCTAACTATCTCCTGGCTCCAGCTATTTCCTGTACAGACATGAGAGTGGTATCGATCTTCTCATCTAACTCTTGGCAAGAAAGTGGACGAGTGTATTTTTCAAAAAAGTTAACGTATTCCTGAATTTGGTTAGAAAAGAGGTTTGCGTGTAAGTGTTACAACTCTGACTCAGAAAACAGAGACAAGGACTAAAGACAAGGCAGTTTACTGTGTAAAACACGGTTAACATTTGGGAACAAATTAACCAAGGACTGTTTACTCTGACTGACAACATTACTGACTACAGCTACATTTTACTGCAGTACTTGTGTCAGTTTTAGTGTACCACAGCACTCTAAATGACACTCGCTGAAGAAAACTGAGTTGCAGCGTGTCTGTTTTTAGCTCTATCCTGCTGCCAGGAAACATCTGAACGTATCTTCAGTTCCTGTTGGCTCTCGGCTCTCTCCGAGTGGCTTTGTTTATAATCATGCCAAAGCCATGTAAACTCACATCATGATGCTTTTCTGTCCTTATTAGGTCAGTTACCCTTGAGACAACAGACCTAAACAACACCACTGCATGTCCATGTGAAATATGCTGTGTACATTTGCTTTAAAACTAAATAATGTTCAAGTTAATCCAAAATGTGGAGTGTAAAGGTTACCTGAGGTCAGGAAAGTCAGCTCCCAGTGAAACTACTTGCATCTGTATGGCGGGGAGGTCTTGGAGTCTCAGTACTTCTGCAATCCCGGTCAGGATATTAGTCAACCATTCCTCGTTTGATCCCTGTGAAGATAAAGCACTTACATCAGTTCAGTCTTATGTTTTGGGAAGGATTTTATCTTTTATGTCACTGTGGGGGAGTTTTTACACTGGATTTTCCCTTCTAAAATCACACTCTGAGGTCAGTGACACATTTTTCCTTGGCATTTCAGATGTTGAATTATTAAGATGTTACAACAAAAAATGAACGTTTTGTAAAAATCCAACACTTTGCAATTCTGTGCTCGAGTCTCACCTTTCCGACGAATAAATTGCGCAAACTCTCTGCGTTGCTTCTCATGGTCGAGTAGGCCTTCAGCTGCTGCTCCTTGTCCTTCAGTTTGACTGCTCCTTTCAGGAGCCTCTTCACATATTCTGATGTCACTTCCTGGTGCAGCTGGCCAATCAGCTCCTGAAAATTTATTCAATCATCAAGTCAGAAATCGGGATAAAAAATTAACAGTTTCAGCTTAAACTTTAATTACTTTTAACTTGTTTGATGAACCAAAGAAGGCTGAGAGTAAATTTCCATTTGATCTTGTGAGTTTATAGAACCATACCAGTGATTTTTACGTAAATTAGTCAATTTAATATAAAAACTATAAATACTTCACGTTATTGCATACTATTTTACAAATGATACTGTAGTGTTTGAGACTTTTGAATGCATTTTTCCTCAAATCCAGGCAGGCAGCCATTGGTTTCCATTAATTTCTTCATAATTTGAATGTCAGTGTGCAGACTGTAGAGATTTGCTTGAGTTGCGTCACAGTAAACGTCATTTTTTGTGTTCTGCTAATTGATTTTCACACTGTATGGAAATGAATTGAAACCAATGGCTCCCTGAAAGGAAAAATACATTCAAGACATTTAAACTATAGTGTGCTTTGGAATATGGTTTAGTTATATGATTTGTAGTCAATGGCAGCAGCTTCTCCTTTAAATTGAAATGAGGAGTGTCTACCTGGTGACAGGATTCAGTCAAACCCTGAAGATCACGAAGCTCTTCTTCGATGCCGTCCAGCAGCTTCTCAAACACGTTCTTTTTCAGCCAGTCACTGGTTCCCAGCTTGCGATACTGTGGCTGTGTGAGATACAGACATGATGCATTAGACAGTTAATACTTTCATCCACAGCAGCAGAAAATTACATTTCAAATATTTCTGCAAATCTCCTCTCTTTTCTTAACTGATATTTTTCTTTGCTGTTGATGTTATTTCTATTTTCTAAATTCAATTTTGTTGCTCTTGTGTTTGTTACTATCCTGCCCTGTTTCATATTTTGTGCTAAATGCTTTTATTGTGGAGATCTTTGTAACCTTTGTTTTGAAAAATGCCATATCAAAAATGTTTCTTCTTCTGTGCTCGGTGCAAAAATACTCGTTAGTCCGTCTCTTTCCTACCCTGTCTGTGACACTCAACACCAAGCTCATTGGTTCGTATTGAAGACGTAACTCTTTAAATTTGGCTCACAAATGTAACAGGAGGAAATTGTGCATTTGTTGGGGACTTTTTTCAGCGGTGTGGCTCACTAATGTGTTTTTAATAGTTTTTGGAGCAACAATGCAGCTCTATGGCTCAGAGGAAGAAGAGATACCAGGCTGTGATACACACACAATACTTGTTAGTGGATACATTCGCTGTTGGTTTTGGTCTTTTCATGAGACTAGTTGACAAAAAGAAAAAAAACCTGTTGAATGTGTTGTAAATAAACGTACCTTGAGGACCTCGTGCACAGGTTTTAATAAATATGTGTGGGCAGATTGTTTCATGTCATTCAGAACAAGCAAACAGAGTTCCCGCACGTCCTCTGGGAACAGACATCGCTTCCTACTGAGGACGTCCCTGCAGACAGACCACACAAGTCACATTAGCTCACAGGGAAATGTTCTTCTGTGATATTAAGCAGACCCCCGTCTCATCACACCACAATGCCTGAATGTCAGAAACGCACCTGAACTGTTCGATACAGCCGAGGTTCGCCTTGATGATCGGCCTGCTGTTCGTTTTGTTTGCCTTCATAACGTCGTTTTGGAAGTTCCTGAACCTGCAAGAGTTTGTATTTGAATGAAAACAGTTGATTTTCACTTCCACAGTGCTGTTGTTATTGAGTATGAGACAAAATGCCATTTAAAGTGGTACTATTTATTAGAGGAAAAGCATCAGTCTTGTTACCTGTGCATTAAGTCTTTCAGCGGGCACGTTATGTTCCGGGCCTTGTGCAGGTCTCCCACAACTTTTTCAGCTGAAGTCACCATGCCATTGACAAACTAAAGACAGATGGAGGGAACAGATCAATCACAGCATTTAAAAGTTGATTTAAACCTGCAAAAGCTGATTTCTTTTGGGCAACATTGACCTTTTAAGTTGATATGGTGAACTTGTTAGCAAACAGCTGCTTATTTACACATCCAGCAGCTATAGAGCAACATTATGATTCATTTGGAGTCGTGTTCGTGTCATCTGATAGCTCTGTTTTTTGGATCTCTACCAACTCCTGAGGGAAATATATGGTTCTTTAGCTGCTAAATGCTCCACTATGTTCACCAGCTAGTCTCTAACTGTGTCTGTCTGCTGTTTGCTGCTGAGCAGGTAGTGTACGGTGGGTTTTTAGAACTATGAGAGAAGTGAGAGTGAACCAGAACCCACAAAGTTGTGGTTCGGAAAGCTAAACAATGAGCTGAAACTTATTATAAAGCTCTGTAAAGTCGAGGGGAGCTGCAGATTCAGCTGATAATTGTCTGTAGGTTCATCACTACGAGCAACCCCTTTCACAAAATAGACTGATTGATTATAGCCGCTTTAACATCATGTCAACTTATTGATTTTGTACCTGAATGATGTCGTAGGCCACAGGACTGACGAAGCAGCCGTCCTCTCTTGTCGGTTCCTCTCCTTTGTTCCACTTCTGCTTCGCTTGCTCCAGGACACGGCCGATGTAAGTCTTCAGCTCATCCTGGACCCACAACAACATGCTGCTGTCACTTTCATACACGGTTTATCTTTTCGGCTACCAAATGCTCCCGTTTTGTGTAAAACATTTAATTATATATTACTCCCATCACACATACATACTTTACAAGCACATATGAAATATATAATTTCCATAATTCTGCCTATGTAAAACTCTAAAGCTGCAATAGCGAGTACAATGTTCTTTACAATAAGGCTTGAAACAAACTTATTGATGATTTAGCTATTCTTAGAGCCTCACCAGCAGTGGGGCTAAAATGCAAATATTTTCTTAAGAGGTGGCACTAGACTGGGTCAATAAGAGTAAAAGGGATTACTCTGTGGAGACAATGAACAATCTCAGTAGATTTCATGGCAATCTACCGTTTAGATTTTGATATAACTAAAAAATGTGTCCCGGTGTTGGTGCTTGAGATTAGGTCAAGAGGCCCCCAAAAACATTAGGATCCATCCACTGGGGACCATGAATAATATATATAACATATATAATATAATATCCACAACATATTTCATGCCAATCTGACCTGTAGCTGTTGAGATATCTCACTCAGGACCTACTGTAAGAGTTGGGCGTACTGACGAACATCAGGATTGTTAGACCATGTTGGCTAGTGTAAAAACGACCAAACCCAACCAAACTAAAACTAAAAACTAAACATAACTAAAATCTAAAATGAGGCAGGTAGCAGCCGCTGGGGTTACCTGTTTTTGGCTCAGGTACTGTTCCTCCAGAGGTTCCAGAGACTCGTTAGGCAGCAGCTTTCCCAACGCTTCAATATCGATCTCACTGGCCAGCTCCAGCTTTTGAAGCAGCCTGACACAGAGAGCAGATTTCAGATCACATGAAGTAACAATCATTATATCAGATGCATGTACATTGTTATACTGTACGTTATCAATTTGTGATACTCGGTGCGCTCCAGGAGTTGTGATTTATTTTTTCATTTTAACTGCTTTCCCTGAACCTTATTGCCTCAAATTCTTCTACTTCAAAATTTTCAAAATGTTGAAACACTGACAGGCAGCGTGTAAATAACTGGTTTGTGAACACGAGGGTGTGACTGTGTAAAAACAACTCAAAGCAAACTGTAGATTAAAACCTTGTGTCTTTTTTGCTGAATTGCATTCTGGTGTATTTTGTAATGTACTGTGGGTGCAGAACTGCAACGGATTTCTACACTTTCTGGTTACACAATTACACAAATTCAGGGCAAGCTGCTTTGTCCATCAATCAACCTGAGCAGCTGAGGGTGAAAGTGTTGCTTCCTCATTCATTTTACTTGATTTCACATAATAAAATCACGAAGGACAGATTTAGGTGGAAGTCGAGGAGATGGTTAAAGAACGTTTTTAGTCTTTTTGATATTCTAGATGTGGACTGTGAACAATTAAAGCTTGACAACACAGTGATAAATTCATAATATTTTGTAAATGTTGTGTGCATTTCTACATACAAAACATCACATTGTCTCCACCGGGCATTCAAAGCAAGACAAAAAGTTTAAGTTAGCCCTGTTACAGTGCTCCCTTGAGCAGTGATAGCCAATGTTTAACTTGTGCAACGTCTATGTGTACTGGTTGTGACCACTTCGACCAAAGAGGGATTTTCTTTTGTTCAGTTTGAATCATTTTTCCTGAGGAAGTAAAATGATCTTGTGATTAACCAAAAAGCAAAGATTAGAGGAAAAGTTTTTGTGCCCTAGAAACTTAAATGTTCTTTCCACTGCGTAATATGAACATGATAAACAGAATAAACAGTAATGTTACAGTAGCGGGGAGCAAGACAGCAGTGGAGTATCCAAAATTCAATGAGTTTATCCTCTGGAATGCATGAATGGGCAATCTGCTCATTAGATTATAGTATTCCTTTAATACATGTGAAAGTTTTGACTCTATTGAGGCAAAAGAGTGAGAGAGGTGAGCACCAAAAACACTAGGATTCATTCTCTGGAGACCATGAATATCCACAACAAATTTCATTGACCATTTGTTTTCCAGATGCCGTAAGTAGACCAAAGTCATGGAACAAACCACTTGACCAACACTGTGGTATTGTGGACCAACACAGAACAGAATGAATGAAACTGAAGTCAAGACTTACTGTGGATATAGCTCGTTCACCCAGAACAGGAGGAAAGAGCAGTCCTTGTCATCCAGAACAAAGTCTGCGATCTTTCTGAGTCTGGCGCTGAAGGTTTGGTGGTACAACCTGGCGTAAAAATTACAGATGTCCAGCTCAGGTGGGTAGCAGCTCTTCACCACTTCCACCACCAACAGCAGGTCCTCCTTCAGCTGCCTGCCCATGCTGTGGATGTCCTTCTTGAGAGACGACTGCTCCTCCTGGTCAGCAGGGAGCATCAAAGGGTTGTCTATACGCTGCTCCACCAAGCTGCGAAGCGTCAAGTCATGGAGGTTCTTCCAGAAGTTGGGCCTCCAGGACGGTGGTGTCTGATTTCTCTGTTTCCACTGCTGGTCCTGGTCCTCCTCCTGGTTCACGGCCTTCACAGCAGACGTCAGAGCCTCCGTGCTGACCTCTCCCGGGCTGAGAGACAGTCTCAGAGTCTGCAGTACAAGGTTTTCCAGGTCTTTGTAGTCTACAGCGAGCTTGTCTACTTCTTCCTCGTGATGTTTAAGTGCCTCAGCCTCCATTTGCTCCACAAACAGATGCTCCTCTCTCTCAATTAGCAGATGACTGGCCTCAGACAAGTGTTGCACCTCAAGGATTTGCTCAAATGTGAGGATCACTGGTAGAGAAAAGTTGCAGATGTTTATAATAAAATGAGACATCTAAACTTCCTATAATGGCTAGAAGAAATACAGACGATGTTTAGGACTGCAGCTAACAATTATTTTTTATTATCAACTAATCTGCCAAGTACTTTCTTGATTAATGTTTGATCTACACAGCATCAGAAAAACGTGTTTACTTGATCCCAATGTGCCATCTTTAAATTGCTTTTTTTTTTGTATGACCAACAGTGCAAAAGTCAGAAATATTTAGTTTGCTATAATGTAACAGAAGAAATGGGAGCAAATCCTCTCACTTGAGAGGCTTGAACCATTAAATGCTTGTTTTTGTTTCCTCTATACAGAACTTAAATGATTCACCCATTATCAAAATAATCATTTCAGCTGTGACAATACTCATAACTATAAGTACTCACTGCTCTAATATTCATCCAGAAGTCCTGTAATGTTCCTATGGGGACTCATTGCAGTAAACCTTTCTAAAAATCGTATTTAATACACTAAGTTTCTATAAGACTATAAGTGATTTTAGTTGTTTAGTTTAGTTCTCAGTCCCTAAAGCATTCTTCTTTCTTTCTGTTTTGTACCGTTTTGGGGCTCCTCTTCACTGGGTGAGTGTTGTTGTCCATCAGGGGTGGAAGGGTTGTTGACACCCGCCTGATCTCTAGATCTCCCGAAGTTAAACCATCTTCCTCCTCCGTCTGTCCGCATCGTAACTATCCAGGCGGAGAAACGGGACCGACAAACCGAGAGATGTGCTAGCAGATCTGTGAAAAACACCAAATGTTTGTCAATTAAAAAAAAAAATTAATGTTAGCGTTTTAGTTACCCAGTAGCTTAAAAGCATTTAACATATATATATATATAATATTTTCTTATATTGTATAGTAAAAACCGAAGTTTAACAGTTCGCTAACTGCTCCTGACGTAACTTGCTTCAATTGGTATTTTCAAAACAAAACCCACATTAACACATTTTAGTTTTTTTTGAGCAAAGTAAATACAAAGTGAAAAAAATGAAAAAAATTAACTGTAATACAACAGTTGAAATAAATTAATAAATCAATACATAAAATCCCAAAACACAATTACACGAGAGAGCAACCTAACAGCCTAGTGTCCAGTAGTACCATATCATCATCATCATCATCCTCATCACAGTATAGTTAATAAAAGTGAAAAAAAATCCCTGTATATTTCATCAATAATACAAAGAGAAAGTACATAAAAATGCCACATGAAAAAAACTATGTAAACCTTTCAGCTTCATTAATAATTAACTGAACAAATAAGTAAAGGAACATTTTGTTTTAAACACATTTCTTCCCTACACATCAAACTTAACAGTAATTGTAACGTGAAGTAAGTTGCTCAGAAACCTTCTTTAGAGTAAACACGCTAACAACTGGTCCTGACAGGCAGATCAACATCTGTGGTGCAGAAGTTTAATCTAAGTCCCCCAGCAGCCGTTACTCACCCTGATCTCAGCTGATCGCTGCTCTGTTAGAAACAAGTACAGCTGCTGTGAGGGTCTGGGAGGGTGTTTTAAAGTAATAGGCTCCTCCTGCTTTAGATGACTCTCCTCCAAGTGGAAAGTCCACGCACACATTCACACACACACACACACACACAGGCTGAATACTTTTTAAAAACATTAGCTGAGGCTATGTTTGCCCCTCCTCTGTGGCTCAGAGTCAAATATTTCATGGATGATTCTGAAATCTTTCTACAGACATTCACAGTGAGCCACCAAAAGGTCATAAATTCAGTTTAGGACACTAATGGCCAAATTCCTGTCAGAGACTGATGTCAACACACTTCCAATGTGAAGAAAAGCAAAGTTAAGTCTAATTTTTCATCCATTTAACAATTATGTTTTCATGTGTGTAGGGCTGCAACTAATTGTTTTTTTTTTCATTATTGATTATTCAGCCGATTATTTTCTCAGTTGCTCAGATTGGTCTTGGGAAATTTGCCCATCACATTGTCCTACAGCCCAAAGTCCAAAACCCAAAGATATTCAAATCACTATCATGTAACAACAAGGATAAGCAGCTATATTCTCACATTTGTGTGACCACAATCTTTTGTGGTTTTTGTGCCTAAACTTAACATAACGTCGACCATAGAGGGGCAAAAACAAACTCAGTTTGGAAGGCACTGGCAAACAGCTGTGTTGTTCAGTTTGAAGGCTGGAGAGGAATGTCCTAGAAAACAACTGCAGACTGAGCTGATGTTGATGGTGGCTGCTTACATAATTCACTTTTTTGTCCCTTGTTTTTAAATTAAGGGATGTGAATCAATGCTATTTTGAGTTATTCTGTCATTAACACATAAATATTATTTTTGCGTATTAGAAATGTACATTTTTATTGAGTTAATGTGTATATTCATTATTTTACAGTATATTTGTATTTAGTGTCTTCAGAAAGTATTGAGACCCTGTACCGTTTTCACATTTGATGTTTCACCATTTTTTAGCCACCAAAATGACAAATTATAAAACAGGATTTAGACATTTTTGCGAAGTTATTAAAAACAAAACTCTAATCTCATTCACGTACACTGTAAGTATTAAGACATTTTATTGATTTTGCTATTGAAACGACGTGCACTTTTGGAGTTTCTCCTTTTTTACGCCACAGATCAGGGACTCTCCGAATGTGTCTTCAGTTCATCATTCTGTTAGTCTTGGACAATCCCTGCCCCTCTAACATCATGCTGCTTCCACGTTTTACATCTTAAATGTACAAATATAGTATATGTTCCAACACTGTATCAGAACTACAGTATAAGATGGTTTCTCTGTGTCTGGGACAGCTCTCCCTCTCTCTCTCTCTCTGTCCCCTGGTTGTTGCTGCCTCATTTCAGATGTTTTGGATCTGGTTCTTGGTCCTTCAGGAGATTCAGCCTCTCCTCTTGTCTCCCTCTCTCTCCCCCTCTGTGTTTGTTTCCTTTCTCCTCTCTGTGTTGAGTTTTCCTTCCTGTGTGTCTGTCCTCTTCCAGGTCTTCGTGGTGGAGAGAAGGTCGTATGGTTCAGGTCTTTTTGACATCCTCCCAGATCCATATTCTTCATATATGTTTACAATCGATCTATAATTTTGTCATCCTGAGTGTCTGATACTGTAATTTTACTATATTGGTCTTTTCTGTACACACAACATCTATTTCCTGTCTGTCCGTCCTGGGAGAGGATCCCTCCTCTGTTGCTCTTCCTGAGGTTTTTCCTTTTTCTGGGGATTTTTTTCCTGATCTGAATCGAGGGTCTGAGGACAGAGGGTGTCGTATGATCTGTGATATTGGGCTATATAAATAAAAATGACGACTATACTGTATATTCAAATCCAAGGTGCTTTTTTATGGCTGCAACATTATCGGATGGAAATATTTTTAATTTCCCCAAATTTCCCTTTATGTCTGCCATATTTGGTATCTTTGGATACGTTCAGGTCTTGACTGGACTTCCTTATATTTTGCTTTGACTTGCTGCTTCTTCAGTAATGATTTAAATGTGGAAAAGGTGTCTGAATATTGATGCACCAATATGATTTTTTAAATCTCAGTGTCCAACATTTCCACACCTACACTGGTCAGTAGCAGTATTGGCACAGAATACCAATATGAGTACTTTTAAGGTGTTTTCACACATGTTTTAAGGGGGACCTATTGTTTTTCTGCTACTGTACATGACTGCCACTTTTGGAAACTTTCTCCATTAGTTTCTTATGTTAGCCAACATCTTGGTTCAGCAACAGTATTATTAGTTTTCATTATTCGAAGCTTTTTAATACACTGGTTCCTAATATTTGTCACATCTTCATGTCCGTATCATTTAAAAACCCCGTGTAGCAGCAAGATTAGCAAATTAGCTCAGACGTTTTGTAACACAGTATGTGGCAGAGGTCTATTCAGTTAATAATATTGCATATTAATATACAATACAATTACATTGAATAAATATATTACATAAATCAATCTGAAATACTCATAAAAGGAACGTTTTTAGAATATTTGTATCTTGTAGGATGTACATTTTACAAAATATATGATTCTAATAGGCTGTTTCTATTCGGGTCAGCCATGTTTACCATCACTTTTGTAGTCCATACTAACATTATACATCCATAAACCCTGCTGATAACTTCAATGACCTGGAAGATGCTGTGTTGTAAACAGGTTTTCTTACCTCCTGCTCTGCAGGATCTGTAGCGAAAACAGCTGCAAAGCGTCGAACACATCGGCTCCTGAAGGCAGCGAGACTCACAGGTGAGTAAAGTTAATCCGTCTCTGCAGCAGGTCGAAGAAACACTGAGCTGAGGACGAGATGCTGATGAAACATTTGATGTCAGGATGTTGGTTAAGCCACCCTGTGAGAAAGCTCGCTCTGCTTTCTATTTATACACCTATGCACTGCACCTATGCACATTTCCTCTGAGAGGTTACACTTATGATGTGAGAATGAATGCTTGAATGGTTTCAGACACATATACAGTTTAAAAATGTCTCGCTGTGGGAAGGGTGTTATTTTAGAGGCAAAATCCAATCAACTTTTTGTCAGGGTTTCATTGCTTATCCTCCATAAATCTATAGGTATACGTCCATACAACTTCCAATAACACAAAGTCCAGGCAAAAATATACATATCAATAGTGCTTTTACAATAAATTTATACCTTTGAAAACATCTTACAAAGATGAATATAGTTTAAACTACGAACTGCCCTCAAATACTGCAGATAGATATGGGGAAACTGTTTCCACTTCCTTTAAAAACAGAGAAGTCAGGTCTAAATTAGTTTTCTCTGCCCTGGCTTCTGCAGCTGCAGTCACACAACACACACTTTTATAAATAAGCAGTGTTGTTTCCAGCACTACACATACAGCAGTACATGCAGCTCGCGAAATTAGAAATTCAAATCAAATTTATAATTTCAAATTTTCTGTTAACTTTTGCGCCAAAAATGGACGAGGAGTCCTTGAAGTGCTCAGAAACAAGATGCTAGCTGCTCTGAGAGGCTACCATGCTTACAGTGATGATGTGATGCTGATGTTCAGCAGGTGTGTAATGTTTACCATGTTTGCTGCGTTGGTTTATCGTGTTAGCATGCTAACCTTTGCTAATTAGCATTCAACTCAAAGTCCAGCTGAGGCTGATGGGAATGTCATGAGCTTTGCAGGTATTTGGTCATAAACCAAACTATCTGATCAATCAATCAATCAAAATGTATTCATATAGAACCTTTCAAACAAATGAAATGCAATTCAAAGTGCTTTACAAGTGATTGACAAAATTATTGGATTTACACCAAAACAACAAAAAGAGAATAATAAAAGATAATACAAGCAAATAACAATAAAGAATAAAATTATAAAATACCAAACAAAAAATAGATTATAGTAAAAAAAATAATAATAATCAGTCAGACAAAGTGAAGTTTTGGCGCTAGATGAAAAGTCAGGAGATCAGAGTTATTATAAATCCTCCTCTGGGGAACATGAATGTCTGAACCAACGTTCACAGCAAACCATCCAACAGTTGTCGAGATATTTCAATAACTAGAACTAAAATGTCAACCTCATGGTGGCGCTAGAGTTAAAGTCAGGGGATCATCACAGTCAGTAGGATTCATCCTCTGGGCACCATGAACATCTGTACCAAATTTCAATCCATCCAATAGTCCAGTAGTTTACCCACTGACCGACATTGCCGTGCCCATAATTACACAATTAGCCACGCTGCTAGTGTGGCTAAATATGGAAACTGGAACATCTGCAAGTTCCCTGATAACTCCATCTGCTTATAAAGATCATGAGATCAGATTGAAAGCTCCAGAACAGCTACTAAATGGACACGGTGGTGAGATTGTTTTCCCAACAGCTGCTTCGAAGGTCAAGATTTAATTTTGAACCTTAACCTTTTTGTGTTCCTCAACCAAACACAATTCAAAATATAGCCCGTTTTACTCGAGCGCATTAACTTTTACAGTTTTACAACACAGAATAAAGATTTACTTGTCGACTGTCGGGCAGTGCATTAAAAGACTAATGTGGACACCCTTGTGTTCACATTTGGATTACAGATTTCACATTTATTAGAAAAAGTATTTTAAATATTTGTCAGTGTTTGACACTCAGAAACAGTGTTTGTTCACAGAAGAGGAAGTGCTTTAACACCTGCACTGAAAAAGGTTTTCTGAAACTATTTCTTTCCAGAGTGACACAAGAACCGCGTTGGTCGAGCTGACATGCAACCACTGTGTCGACACACGATGACCTTTTTGTGAAACACGAGCCAAATGAAAAGTGAAAGTGTCCGAACTGTTGCTGCTCGATATTCCATCTGTGCCACAAGTGAAAGAAAGCAGGTGTCATGTGAAGCTGGAGCCAGCCGACACCGCAACAACCACAGGAAACACGTACATATGCCTTTAGAAAAGAGAGCCATTACAGGAAATAAGGTGTTTATAGTCTGCCTTTTACTTTCCTTTATTACTGCTGGGAAGTTCAGTTTTTTGTCAGTGATGATGCTGTGATTATATAAGAGGTGTGTCTTTCTGAACCAGGAGTAAAAATCCTCTTTTCTACATGTAAGACTCTGAAAAACAAGACTTTACTTTCAGGGATAATTTGTGTATTTGATGACTGGAGAAATATAATATCTCGGTGCAGAAGTTGTGGAATAATGGGCAACATCAGGGTGTGTTTATTATTGCTGATGCAAGTTTGAGCCTGTCAACATTCCTAATATCACACTACAGTAATGTTTCTTTAATAACGTCTTTGGTTTGCAAAAACAAATCTAAACCTGCTGTAATCATGGTTAGAAAGAGATCAATAGGAACAAAGCAGCCAGGCAAGACGAGTTAAAACCTGCAAACAGATTTAGTGGATGAAAGTCAAAACAAAGTCGACTCTTGTGACATTGTGTGAAGGAAACATTGGTGTCAAAAAGCTGCTGCAGTCCAAGTGAATCTGTTAAAACACTTAAAGTCAAAAAACCATCTGCTTGAACAAAGACAAAAGACACATGAAACCCTGCTGGTCAGTGGCTGAAAATGAGAAACATTCAAATTTGTTTTGAAGAACCAATGCTCTCAGAAAAGTGCAAACCAAAGATGTTATTAAAGAAACATTACTGTAGTGTGACATTAGGAATGTTGACAGGCTCAAACTTGCATCAGCAATAAAACCAAAGCTGGAACTAACAGTAACGACTCTAATGAGCGGAGACAGTTACACCCACCGTCTGAATCTGAGGCTTTACAGGATACAAGCGGTTTATCACCTTTTGAAATGTCCTAATGTTGGCAGTGCACTATTTTGACACTTAATATATGAAATATTAAGGAAATAACTGGAAACTATAGAGGGAAAACTTAAAAAGAGAGTATGATTCATGACATAATGAGTATGATTTATTGTCTTTGTTGTTTTCTGAGTCGTCGCTGCAGCCTTCTCAACACTGTCACCACGGTTCACCAACTTGAACTTCTCTCTGAATTTTGCTACAAAAACGTTTGACATTTTCTTTCATATGTATCATTTTTATTAACTCAGATTTGTGTCTTATTTGGTGTCTTTTTCTCTAGGATTGACAGATTCTGCACCCATTTCCTCTCTTATTCATCGCTGCTGAACGTGTTGAATGTATCTGAAAGTGTACCACACCAGCCTCTTAGAGGAAAAGGAGGAGTTTGTCTCTGAAGCTCAGGAGGTCACCAGGAGTAAAGGGGCTCGTCTCCAGACATAAGACCCTGAGAAAGATCCAGAACAGACCAAGACTGTTCTTTCAGGGATCATTTCTGTAGTTGCTGGTTTGAGAAATGTGTGTTTTGTTGAAACATTTTATAGTTTTACTTAGATTTATACAGACTAGACCTGAATGTTTTTGTTAACTTCCCGTTTCAACTAGAAATACATCAAGCTGCTGAAGCAAGACACTGGCTGTTTTGAAGAGGTTATTTTATTTTAATTCACAACAATACACAACCTGAAGTTTTGAACAACCTGCACTGGTTATTTGGTTTAGGTCATTTATTTTCTCTTAGTCTAGTTTATTATTATTATATATTATATTATTATACTATTTTCTTTTTGACCATTTTCCATCAACAACTACACCTATTTAGTGTTTGTTATCAGGGTTGAAAAGCTTATTGATCGACATGCGGTCACTTCATATGCAGATGGAGTCGTGGGAGATTCATGAGACTGATTTGTTTCATATGTTTTATTTAAAAAAAGATTAAATAGGTTTTAAATCTCTATATATATTTTCTATATCTAATCTTCCTTTACACATTTGAGAATCTAATGCAGAAGAATTTTATATTTAAATTCACAAGAACAATTCATATAATGGTCAGTTTTCATGAGAACTTTGGTACATAAAACAGGCGTCACAGGTGAGAAAGAGTTGAAAAACCCATATTTAAACCATCCTGAGACACTAAACTCTTCACTTTCTCCCAGTCGATAACAATATAAACAACTTACAAACACAGGAAAAAACGAATATTTAAATGAAGACATAAAATGTGCAAAGAAAATCACATCAGGCTGGTTTTGCAGAGTTTCCTGGGTCACCTGAACACAGAGATTTGACAGAAGGACAATAGAAACACACATAAAAAAACCCCCTCATATTTAAGTCTGCAAGCAGTTTGGAGGCAGTTTGGAGGGCTCACGCATGATGAATTCCCCATCTGCTAGATTCAGCTCCTGGCTCAGCAGCACATGACACATTCATGACACACAAGGAGCTTCAGATTCTTTCAGTTTTTATCAGATGATCTGACACTTTGAACTCAAATTGAGGTCCAATAAAAATAGTGTAATTCCACTGCAACATAAAACCTCCTCACAGCAAACACTTTGGCACTGAAACCTGCCTTTTAGTTGTTGTTATTTGGTATGTGCTGGGAGCTTCACATTCATCCACACAGAAAGTTTCACAATCTTTTACCCCCTAAACCCCAGATTAGTTGGTGAATTGTTTTCCTTCCCAGAAAATAAATCTGCAGTTCCTAACAATGCACTCTAATGTGTAACACACTACCTGCGTCACATTTAATAAGTTTTGTAAGTGATAACAGATGCAGCATTTCTACAGTTACCAGAAACTTTAATGAACATGTTGAACTAATTTTTGCTTTTAGAAGATCAGAAGTCAGTTCACACAATAATTATTGTAATTTTCTGTGAAAACAGTGGACACATTATTAGATTCATTCTCTTCTTAATATAAACCTTATTTAAAGTATAAGGCTGGTGTGATTTTATACTTTTTTCGTCACTATATCCCATGAAAAGACCTAAACAACAACAACGTTTTAGTCTGCCTTTCAACACTTTCCGACTTCCCAACTTGTCCGTGGCTCGCTGGTTCCTACTGGAGACGTAAATATTTAAAAACAAATGTATAGTTTCATTTTTTAGAAAAGGTAATTTCCTAAAACAGCTGCTCACTTGTAGTTTTTATGAAATGTTACTCAAACAGGAGGAAATAGTGCATTTGTTGGGGACTATTCTCAGCGGCGGATGAATCCACATTTGGTGCTCTAGTGAGTATTTGGGGCAGCAGGATGGTGTGTGTGGGACTCAGTCAAAGTAAACTACAGTGAGAATATTATGGCTGACAATAGGTTTCATGAGATTTGTTGACAATAACAGAACATGAAGAATACCAACAGAAATATCCTTTAAACTCAATGGCACACTGACACACATGCCAGGAAATAATCCGTTATAAATAACATTTTGAAGATCTTTTTGTTTGTGAAGGAAAACTGACAAAGATATACCTGATACTGTTCAAAAGGAAGAGCTGGTTTGAGTTTGTGTTTGACAGCAATGACCTTGATTTGTGTCAAACCACCTGTTAATCTTTTCTGCCACAACTCCACCTCTTCAGCTTTTTATTTATCCTCCGCTCAGAGACCCGTCCGCCATGTTGGACTAGTTGTTGGGCTGCAGGAAGCTGAAGCAGGAGAAAGGCAGACTGGACAGACAGTCTGTGTTGACGGTGACCTGCATATCAGCAAATAAAAGTTGGCTCCTGTTGCCAGTAGTGTTGTCGCCCAGTTTCTTCTTCAGCTCCGTGAGTCGCTGCAGGATCAGCTGGTGTTCGCGGCCTCTCAGCACGCCTCTGAAGTACAGAACAGCAACCAGGTGCTTCCTGCTGCAGGTGGAGAAGAAGAAAACACAAATATATTAAGTTATTTTATGCTTATTTATTTTTGGATTTTGGATTTGAATTTACCAGAAAAAGAACCACAACAGCATCATTTTTGCAGGTTATTGAGGTTTTTAATTTGTCACTGATTGTAGGAGGAGTTTGTCTCTGAAGCTCAGGAGGTCACCAGGAGTAAAGGGGCTCGTCTCCAGACATAAGACCCTGAGAAAGATCCAGAACAGATCAAGACTGTTCTTTCAGAGATCATTTCTGTAGTTACTGACTTGAGAAATGTGTTTCTAGAGTTTGGTCTTACTGCCCACGATGAAAAGTTGAGATGTTTCCTTCAGAGCAGGGAACTGGTGGGAAGACTTTATTTCTTCTCCACTGTTGAAGATTGTCCAGTGTTTCTGAATGAGACTCTGATGGAGGAAACATGATTTGAGTGGAGCTTGTGTTGTCCTAAAGTAAAAAGAAACCAAGCTTTTGTTTTTGCGTCCAGCCTTTAGCTGCTTTAACTTGGTTCTAACAATAAAGGTTTTGTCTTAGGTTTTGGCCGTCCTTTGCCAATGACAACAGTGACATCTCAGCTGAAAATCATCACTTCATCATCACCCTCGCCGTTTCATTATTTCATGTGTTTTGCCTGTTTGGCTGACTTGTCCTCTCACGTGCCTGCAGTTTGGTTAAATGCCACTTGGCGGTTTGTGGCACATGATTTCAGAGCAGAGGTCAAAATCAATCACCTCACAGCCATTAACTCTGGTTAATATACAGAACGTGTTCCACGTAAACTGCTCAGTTTATTGGGGTTTCATCTTTATCAGATCACAAACATGACATTCCCTTAGAAGTGTAACTGCCCTCTGTTTTTGGGTAAATCAGTAACTAAAACGTTCTTTCCGCTTCATTTTGTTCAGCTGTTTTTGTTGTTATTTCATCATCACTTCCTCGTTCTCCTGGTTACATCATTTCGAGTGCAGCTGGGTGTATTTCAGTTCAAAATGTGGGATTTTAATCAGCTGACTCCTCTCTCCTTCATCTAAACAACAGCACCTTTGTCTCATACTTTCACAGTTACAAAGGGGAAATTGATCAGTTACATGTTGGTTAAGTGTCATCACTCTGGGCTTTTTTCCTTTATGTTTTTGTGTGTGTGTGGGTGTGTGTGTCAAGGCCTGTTGATTTTGACCTGTTTAGAGCAACAAAACCGCTGCTTTTCAACACACAGACATGTCACAGGGCTCTGGTAACCTCCATGAATGTTTCACTTACACAAACCAGCCTGGTTTATTAGAAACTGACCAGTAGTGGACGGGAAATCCCCCCTGTTTTTAACCCGTATAACCTTGGCTGGCGCATAGACGACATGCTGGATGAAAACAACCTCTGCTATAAAACCAGAAGAATATATGGTCTTGAATGTATTTGGGTAATATGACCTCCAGTATGTGAATAAACCACTGTCGGGTGCATCATCACTCACCCTCACATCGTTACTTTAACTTGACCTTTTGTCAAATTGTAGTTACTCATGTTACGTTAGTTTATGAAGATTTAAATAAGGTAAAAATTGAAATCAACAATGCCATCTGTTAAACACTGAATATGATACTTAAGAACACCGATTTTCTTAAATACAGTACGTTTTTGAAGTACTTGTACTTCCCTTGAGTATTTCTATTTTGTTCTACTTTATACTCCATTACATTTCAGAGGAAAATATTGTACGTTTTACTCCATTTATTTGCAGCTATAGTTAATAGTTAACTTGCAAACAGCCGACCAAAACTTCTGACCTGCCAGAAATCGATCCGATCGTCGTGGTTAACCAGGGGTTGTGACCTCAAACTGCACCTCAAACGAAATTTGGCCTGATTCTGAAAACAGTCGGGGGCGACTGAAATCGGCGGCTAAAACCGGGCTTAATCTATACAGTGTCTACCTGGTTTAACTCTCTTAAACCTACATTGTTTTATATTTTTGCCATTTCTGAGCTCATTCTTTTAGTCAGTATCAAGTGTTATACATCATATGATTCAGGGGAACCTGCCCTGTCTTTCTGGTGCAGTGTAAAGTCACCATCATGCATCACCTTTGTGTGAGCATACTATATTTGACATAAAAAAAATGGGCCGTAAAAAAAAAATTTTGTTTTGTTGAATAACTCCATAGTCAATCTGGGAATCTTTTTTTTTTTCAGTGTGAAAAGTTGTATTCAGGTGTTTTGGAGCTCCATGTGAAGTTTGATGCAAATACGTCTTTTATATATTTATTTTGGTACCGTCTTTATATTTTGGCCAACATCACCTTTGAGAGTAAATATCATTCACATCAGGATGAGTGGGTTAAGCCAGTGGAAAGATTGATGTACCTTTCTTGGATTTATTTTGTTTTTTTTTCTAAAGGGTTTCTGCTGTGAATTCTGAATTTGTCACATAGAACGATTAAGCTTTAAATGAGTTAGAGACGCTCACCTGAAGTCCGGGTAATGCGCCACTAAAGGCTGCAGGTGGTTCTTTATGTCTGTCTTGTTTGTCTGTGCGATGATGTCACTCAGGTCGTCTCCTACAGGGTGGAGCCACTCGTGAGTCGACCTCTGCGACAGAAAAAACACCAACACATAAAAAGTAATGAGTTTAAATACGTTTTGAATCCTTTGAGCTGTAAGTGGTGTGATTTTCACCTGCGCAACCAAAAGACAAATTAGGATTTAGTAGTGCTTATATTTATTTTTAAGCCAATTATTCCAAAGTAAGAAAGGAGGAATATTGTTATCGTGACATGAACCTTTTTGTCTCATGACCATGACTTCAATACTTACTACCACAAGGTAACAAGTTAAAATTGTTGTTTTCAAGACAAAAAAAAAGTGAGAAGTTTAGAAGAGAAATCACTCTGCTAACAACTCACAGAAATGTGACAAGCGGCCCTGACTAGATAAGGAGCCACAAGCCAAACAGGTTTTTAATGTGACATTTGAATCTGTACATGTCATGATCCCACATGGACACTGTGTGTGTTTGGTCTTGTGTCCGGTTTTATTTTGTATTCCCAGGTCCTGTCTCTTGCGTTTTGTTTATTTCCTGTTTTATTTTGAAATGTTTCCTGTCTTGCTTCTTCAGTTCCTGCCCTCATGTGTCTCTGATTATCCTCACCCGCTCCCCAGTGCTCACCTGCCCCTGATTTGTTCGTTAACCCCCTTCTCTATATATACCGGTCCTCTCCCTTTGTTCTCTGCTGGTTCGTTGTTGTTGGTTGTCTCTCCTTGTCGTGTGCCTGGAGTTTCCCCTGTGTTGTTCCTGCCTGTATTTCCTTGTGTTGTCTCCTGCCTGTGTTCCTGCACTTCAGTTTTTGAGCATAAGCTACTTTTGTTAATAAATCATTCATCTGCACCAGTCTGCATTTGGGTCCTTCCCCTGCTGCCTAGATGGCATACTGTGACAGTACAACTGTAACTATATGAGTCAAATTAATGCAGTGGAGTAAAAGGTACAATATTTCCCTCTGAAGTACTTGTAAACGGACTTCCCAGAGCACTTTTACAGATGGTCTCATTCACCCAATCACACACCGATGGTGACAGAACTGCTGGCCTCTTAGGGTTCAGTGTCTTGCACTTGACACTTCAACATGTGGATAGGAGGAGGTGGGGATCGAAACCACCAACTCTGGGATTAATGGGTGACCCGCTCTACCTCCTGAGCCACAGCCACTACTTAGTTGCGTTCCACCTCTTCCATTAAATCTGTTTAGATCATAAAATGGTTTTAAGTTTACTGCGTGAAGCAACTCAAGCTATTTATAGTTCCCTATGAACCTGCAGGCCAAACAGAAAAGATGCTGTTCATGTTGATGGGGAAGTAAAGAATGTATTACCATGTTCTCAAACAGATCTCTGAGTTTACTCCACTGTTCACGGATCTTCCTCGCTGCCTTCTCGTGTTTCCGGTTCTTGCACGAGTAGTTATTCTTCATCAGCTGGCCGACGTAATCCCTCGCCATGTGGTAGTGCAATCGGCTCGCAAACTCCTGTTGCCAGGAAACACAACCACACACACAGGGCATAACTTTTCAGAATAACAGGATGGAATCTAAAAAAAGGGAAATTTAAGTGTCTTTATTCGTCCGTTACATGACCAGCAGCCATCAGATCATCTGAGCCAACACCTCCACTTCCACCTATTCATTCTCCTGGGTTCATTCCTCTCGCTTTATTGACTTCTGCAGTCGCAGCATCCGGCTGAAAACAATGGCGCCCAAATTGATTTACTGGAACTTCCAGGAGGGTCAACGAAAGAGTAAATAAGAATTTCCTCTCCTGACCTCCAAAGCGATTACAAATAAGTGTGAAAATCTTATAACTAAAATATATTTTTATCTCATATTCTAGCCGTAAAAACACATGGCTGCCAAACCTAACATTTCTTGTTTAAGGCAACTGTTGGAAGGTCCCATGTATTTGGGATTTGTCTCATCAGAATGGGACAAATGCCAAGAAATCTTTGGCCCCTAGCTGGGAATATCTATTGTATCATATCCGACATTTTGGCAGGCAACCAATCATCATTAAGAGCTGGGGGGTCTTTCCTGTAAGTAAAATGATTTGCTGGTAAGTTAAGTAGTTGATAAATGCTGGAATTCCCCCGACGGCTTCTTCCAGCCCGTCTCCTCCTCACCTGGACGTGTGGAGGCCTCATGAGAACGCAGTGCTGAGAAAGCAGCTCTGTCCGACTCTGAAGCTGCTTGAAGTCTTCGTCGTTGGTGAGCCACTTCCTCGTCATCATTCTCCTCAGATACGGCTGGAAAACAGCACAGAAAGCAGGTTCAAAGTGGAAAACCTCAAACGTATTCTTGAAAACACTTATTATACAATGTTTTTACTGTTTGATTCTCCATAGGTTTGATGGAGGTCGTCAATGCTTTTATCCACTCATTTTCCCCCTCAGACAAAAGTGACTCTCATATGTGCAGCAGGTTGGATTTTAACAAGTGCTGAATGTGTGAATAAGCAACTGTTTGCTAACAAGTTCATTCTTAAATGTGATGACATGTCAGTGTTGTCTTCATAACTTGTTTCTGCTGCCCCAAGTGGCCAAAAAAAATCAACTGCAGTGTTTAAGGTGTGGTTAGGTTTAGTATAAAGTATAAAGTGTATATTGTAAGAATTTTGAGGCCGGCGACGAGTCATCTGGCAACTGATGGCTGTTGATTATCCCTTCGGCTGTTCTGTACTTTGATGAGAGACTTTTTCATCAGAAAAACAACAGCATTGGTCGTTTGTTCAAACACTTTAAATCCCTCTCGTTGGGCGAGGTCAAAGTGGATTGTTGGACATATAAAGTGTCCATCCTTGACAACGGACACAGCTGTTTGTATCCTGTTTCCTGCAAGCAGTCAATGGTGGTTTAATTTAACTACGAATGCTATCTTTCCCTGACCTTAACCAAATCATGTAAAGTCATTTTTGTAAAGATTTTCAAAGACAACGAGAAATGATTTTGTCCTGCTGATGATTTTGTAAGGCAAGTCACAAATTACCTGTTATCAGTCCGCCTCTGTCTTGCATCCTGTTTGCCTGCACTCGTTCTTTTCTAATCTTATATAGTAAGTGCCTTGAAAGCATCTCTGCATTGTTTTCGATTGGAGTTTCAGGAAAGGAGCATCCCTTTTTCAATTCCCCTTTTAGAAACCACAACGAAAAATGGCTGATCTCTGTTTGAGAAAATAAATCAAAACTGGAAGTGGGCTTTCACGTAGGATGACCCTACTTTGATCCAGTGTACTCTAATTTCACCTTGACATCCTCTTTGAACTGGTCCTCCAGGTCCTGTGTGAGCCTGACAATCAGCCACTTCACCTCTTTTCTGAACCCTTCCATCACATCTGGACAGGTGTCCCGGTACCCCTCCATGTGCTGCCTGCAGGAGGGAAAACAGCAGGAATTGGAAAAGAATCACTGACAGAGGGTATAATGTGATATTGGACTTTTTGTAAAGCATTTCAGTAAAGAAATAAACTGCTCTGGTAAAAAAGCAGTGTCTACTTTGGACCATGAACTGCAAGCAAATAAAATGATTTCCCTTTAAACTTCTCAGCCTAAAATGTTTCACCAAAAAGAAAATATACAACAAACAAAAAATGAAAACCAGAACTTAGTTTTTTCATCTTTCCTTTCCCGTTAATCATCTCACGTCCCCTCAGATTTATCTTGTGACCCTTTGGAGGGGCCCGACCCCTACGTTGGGAACCACTGGACTAAATTAGCTAACTATATGTAAAGTAGTTAAAGCTCCACCTCGAGCAGCTACAACAGTAAAATGCTGCTCTAAAATTGATGAATCAGTATTAACAATCTAATAGAGTCAGAAATAATATATCAGTCACAGGAGACAGTCTACTGCAGAATGAGTACTTTTACTTTTGATACTTTAAGTACATTTATCTGATAGTACTGTATTTTTACTTAAGTAAGATTTTTAATTAAGGACGTAGGAGTATTTTTACATTGTTGTATTAGTACTTTTACTTAAGTAAAGGATCTGAATTCCACCACTATTCTAACATAACCTTTGTTCACACTATGGTCTTTCAACAAGACCAAGAGTCATGCTCACAAATAGCAAGGCTGAGAAGCTGATGTTTAGCAGGTAAAATGTTTACCATGTTCACCATCTTAGTTTAGCATCTCAGCATGTTAACATGCTGAGATGCTAATTAGTAATTAGTAATAATTAGTAATTAATTAGTAATGCTAATTAGTGATATCTGCTTGGTTTCTCAAGAAAAATATGTTTTTATTAAATAAAATAAAGGGCTTTTTATGCCTTTATTAGATAGCAATAATAGAGAGAGGTGACAGAAAATGCAACGGATGCAACTGAACTGAACTGAACTAGAGACACTGCAGTTCATGGTCAGCATCTTAAACCCACACTCCATTCACGACGAACAACCCTGCTTTTGTTGTGACAGACAGAAGCAGCTGGGGGCTTTTTAGACATACAGCAGGCTCAGTACTTTCTCTTTCCCCCACTGCCCACGCAGCAGCGTTTCTCACTTGCAGCCCTGATTCCCTGAAACCACGTGAGGTGCCACCCTCTCCAAGACTGGGACGCTTGTGTGCATGCCATTTTAAGTGGATATGTGATTTGACTCTGCTGTGCATATTAAACAGTCTAAACAACTCCGAGCTTGAATCTCATATTATGTAGTTGTATGAGATTTTGGCATCAATGTTGGGAAACTCTCAGCCAAGTCTAAAATAGCTCGGAGATGAATCACACAAGCAAAAGCTCTGCGTGGCTTTCTAACTCTCTCAGCATCCGCCCAAATCTGTGCGCTTTTTAACCATTTGCTTTCTGCATTAGAGTTTTTAGAAACACGGATATAATTTTAAATCACTGGTTTAAAGCCATTAAACTGGAATATATATTAAAATATATAAAAAAAATTTCTCTAAACTGTCCAGATTACTATAAAAGAAACTTCTATTGTGGGCTACCCTCAAAATAAAAGCACAAACACGCTACAAATAGAGCTCGAAAGTTCATTCTTGAACGTGACCAAGAAAGTCACAACTGTTTGTTTCCTGAGCTGTTAACCACATCTCACCATCTGTCACAGGGGCTGGAGTTTGCTCAGTTGTCATGGAGACAAGAAGGCGAGATGCAGTTTAAAATTCCAGAAAAAGCTAGTAAGTGGACCTTGAGTTACATTTTTTTGTCAAATGTTAGACGTGTCACTTTCTACTTCTACTCCACCACATCTCAGAGGGAAATATTGTACTTTATAAACCACTACAATTATTTGACAGCTTTAATTACTTATTACTTTAATTAATCAAATCGATTAATTGAGAAAATAATCAGCAGATTAATCCATAATGAAAATCATCATTAGCTGCAGTCTTATGCAAAATTGTTCAAAATGAGCTCCACCTCATGTTGAAGACTTTAATAGGGTCTTTAAATTTAAACGGTGGTTCTATCATTTCTGCTTTTGTCGTTCTAAAAACAGGGAAAAAAACGTTTAAAACCCGACAGATCCTCGCTGAGGGAATCTGGTGACAGATTTTTCCGTGAGGCAGGAGGCAGGCTGCTCCGTTTATGGTTTTGGCAGGGAACGTTGGTTTATTTCAGTGCCTTATGGGTAATTTCAGGAAGTCATGTGACTTACTGTAAAGCAGTGAAGCTGTTGATGTAGGTAATGTGATACTCGGTCCAAAGAGGCTGTGGCCTGAGGGCGCTGCAGTGATGCCTGAACTCCATCTCAAATCTGCAGAGGAAGAAAGAGGAAGAGAGAAATGGATTCAGCCTGTCAGACGACTCTCTGACATTTATCCTTCAAGTCCATAAACATGTAGTGAAGTCAACTTTATCCACACTAAAAGGGACTTTACAGAGCCTCCAGGTGGTGGACAAAATATCAAGATCACGTAGTGTAACATGTAGTGTTCATGAAGAAATATTCCATTTATGTCATTTCGATGAGCAGTCAAGAGTTAGGGTAACATATGTAACAACAGTAAATTAATCCATCAATACCCTTCTCCATATTTCCCACTTTTACTTTGTATTTAATATGCTGAGATAGTTTTTTTATTTTTTACTTTTATTGTGTTATTACTTTGTAGTTTCTGGTGTTTTGTTGCTACTTCTTATATTTCAGCAGTGTCTTCATGTTCAGGTTTCCTTTATCCTGCTACGTTTGCTGCTGCAGAGATAAAACAAATATGATTAATCTAATCTTTCTTTGTTTTAGAGATGAAGAATAATGGATGAAGGAGGAGAGGCCTTTTTCTAAATGAAAACTGTACTACTGCAGGGTTGCATGATTCAGTTAAAAAAACTTTATTACTCATAACTGAGGCAAAGGAAAAATTCTTACATTACTCAACAGGAAAATCACAAAACTGTGTGGTTTTACACCGAGGGCCTGATCCTGTTTTTGGTTTGTTGCTTCCACCTCACACCTCTTCCTTCCTCTTTTACTTCTTTATTGATATTTTCAAATAAATACATTTCTTCCCAGAAGTGTTTTGACTTTCCAGATTTCTTTACTTATCCTTCTGGCCCGCTGCTGCCATTTGACCTTTGACCTCCTCACTAATAAATGATCAAAATGATGACAATCTCAAGTATATACATATAAACACTATATATATATATATCTGACAGGTGCCTTTGTAATGAGATAATCAATGTTCCTCCATTATGACCGGTCAGTGGTCATAAAGTTATGGCTGATCGGTGTATATGTACACATACTCTGTGTTAACGTACCTCTTGGGGAACTGTTTCAACTCTTCGAGGCAGGAAGAGATCGCTTTCTGTTCCAGCTGAGCATCAATTTGTCGAGAGGTCATAATATTTCCCTTCACTCTCTGTAGAGAGAAAAACACAGCGAGATTGATATGAAGCTCTCTGCTGCCCCCACATGGTCGAATCACTGCACTGCATCATGATTAATGAGAAAGATGACGAATAAAATCTCATTATTGTCAGTTAGACTTCTGTCTACATCTAATTTAAATGTCATTTAAATTCATCCTGTTTGAATATTTACTTGCTTTTTTGTTTTTTAAGAAACAAAAGTACAAGAAAAACAAACAGTAACACAAAAATAAACAGAAATAAAAAAAAAAGAAAAACAAACAGCAACAACAAAATCACGCAAAAACAGAAAAAAATCATTAAGTCGAGCCCATTAAGCCACATACTTTAAATCAAATATTACATTTATTAATATATATTTATGTCTTTTACTTGTTTTTTAATCATTTTTAAAATTAAAAAAAATTTCATATCCCAACATTTTTCTATATTTAATGTATGATTTTAAGCTGAATGAAGTACATTTCTTCCAATATGAGATTATATCTGTTATGTATTTTAGGTACTTTTCTTATTAATACGCTACACATGCACTTTGATGGTACTTTCATAATAAAATATGCACAATTTATTTTAAGCACGTTTGATTTTGACCACACCACATGAAGGCATCACGTGACATGTTGTCCTTGATATCTATAAAAAAACAAACAACTGATCGCTATGATCGTGTAACAGGCACTGCAGTGTCGTACCGTCCAGATGTCCATGTCAATCTGAGAGCTGGGGAAGCTGTCCTCCTTCTCTGGAGTCCTGCTGTCCCTCCAAACTTCCTCATTTTCAAGCTCAATGAGTTTGTCCAGCGAAGATCTCATGTCCTCCTGCAGGAACAAACACAGGTGGAAGTAAACACTGAAGAGTTTGTAAAAAATAAAACAAAAATAAAAAACTTTCACCTCAGCAACAACATGTAAAATATTTTCTGAGAAATTACACAGTTTTAGCTCCTCTTCCTTCAACGACAATAAACATACTCAATCACAAGAACTAGTAATAATATACAGACATTTAGTGATCTAGTTTTTATTGTTATTGCCATGAATGAGCTACAACAGGAGCCTAAAGGTCAGAGAAAAATTCACTTCAGTCTCCATATTAGAGGCTTGTAGGTCAAAATAAAAGTGTCAGCTCACCTCTTAACAATCAAATAATTACATTTCTAGCTTCATTTTATACTTATATTTTGGTTTTGTGACTGAAACATGAGTAAAAAGATTTCATCCTGAATGTTGATTTAGGAAATGTCATTACTTTTTTTTATCTTGTAGAAAAAAAATACTACAAAGTTTTATAGACAGGTGTGAAAACTTTCAAAAATGCCAACCTTCATCAGGTAAAATTCATTAAATTCATCTTGAATTTAACCTGATGAAGGTCTGAGGACCAAAACGTTGTAAACAGAGCACAAGAGATTATTGACTGACTGATTAACATTAGGTTTTATTTCCCAACATGAAGGACTAAACTTTTTCTTTAACTCTTGTGGAGAAAAATACTGAATCCTGCTGAAAAAATACTGGAATCAGAGTATAAAAATGTCCCCAGATTCTCAGGAAAATTACAGACAAAAAGGCTGCGTTTCAACGAGCGAATCAACAACGATGGTCACTCCAGAGGTGTATATCACCCACAATGCATTGTAGTCATGCATTTGGTGTAAGAAAATACATCCATGGTTAGGTGGCAGTAATGTATGTAAAACTCTGGTTATTTTATTTATTTATTTATTTACCAGAGACAATGCACATTAATCATCATTTCAGTTTACACATCAATGTAAATGTCTTCATCTGTATGAAAATTACAGATGAAATTGCTTTTCAGTTTAAATCTTTCTAATATATCTTATAGGTCTGTATAGGGAGGTTTGAGTGTGTAGCCTATAGATTCACTCGCCTAGTTAGCAGATAGTTTGTTAGGAAAATCTCATTGACAGGCTGACGGCAGTTCATATTTACTTATATTGTTGTAGGCCTACTGTGTGATTTCTTTATTCCCAACATTATCTGTAAACGCATAGAAAAATTGCTGTTTTTGCAAGATATCAAACAGAAATTTCTCAATCAGAATGCTGTTACGTAACACAGAGGGCTGAGGGGAAGTGACTGAGGGGAAGTGGAACTACAGGTGAAACGCAGTGCAAGTGTCCTGAATGGGAGCTACGTGTGCTCCTCACCTTCATTCTGCAGCAGTACTTCTCTTTCAGCTGCTTCAGGAAGTCGTCCTCCAGCTGCAGCTCAGCGCTCTCATCCTTCATGTCCGGCTGCAGGGAGAAACTTCCCATGATCCTCTCGCTGTCGTGGGTGAAACAAGACACTTTTAACAACATTTCACAGCACTGCGATCTGTCAGCACCAAAGAATGCTGAAGACGTGTTGCTTCATGTCGGAGGGTGAAAGAAGATATCAGGTTACAAGCTCTGCACATTTAGATTTCCCTGGAGCTTTGTGATGCTGTATGAGGGGATTTGGAAACATAATCTTTAAATAAGGCTTTGGAGCAATGCAAAATAGTTATAGAGTACAATTATTTCCAAGTATATGTTCCCCAGAAATGCTGCAGTTGAGTAACAACATGCATCATTCTTATAAGTTTAATTAAAATCCCCAACATCCAAGATTTAGTCCACATTGCGATGATGGAGTTAACTTTCACAGAACCTATTTATATGTAAAGGAAAGTCTGTTACAGTTATGTGTGATATACTGTATAAAGAAGCCTTTTTTAGGATGCCGCTTTACATAATCTGTGAGAAATGTGGACTCGACCTGATTTAATTTTTTCCATTTTGGCCTCCAGAGAGTGTTGTGCCTCTTTTTTTTCCAGATCAGCTGTTTATTTTTGGTCTCCCAAATGTTGTTTTGAGCACAGTCTTTCGGATTTGGCGTGGCCTGATTCAACAAATAATGTCAGCAGTGCTGCCTCTTCTCTCACTGCTTCCCCCCACTCTCTGCTCGCTCTGGTGCTGTGGCGGTGTTTGGTATCTTTTAAACATCTCTGTCTGTGAACCATCTGTGAACACATCTTTACTGTATGTGGGCAGGCGAGATGTGTTTTTGGTGCGTTTTGGGATTTTCCTGCAAGTTTGAGATTAGAAGACAATCAGTCTGGGCCAACATGTCTCAAGTCTGGCTGAGGACTTTTACTGCATGTCATCCCCCTCTTTCTTTCCTTCCTAATATGTTTTATATAATTTTCTAATAACTGAATGGAGGCAAAAATGCATTCTGTGAGTATTATTAGCATTAGCAAACTGCTGCATGTGCTTTGGAATAAGCATACACTACATCACTGTGTTGTTTAAAGCCTGTCTGATTGTCTGGCCACCTCAGCTGATCCTAGCGATGTTTCCATTGACCCCAGACCTCATTAATCACACAGGTGAGTAAAATTATCCAGGTAAATGTAGATTTCCAACCAGGCAGCTGTTCACCAGGTTCACTGCATGTCAGTTGGTTTTAGTAATTTGATTAATTACACATTTGTTTGTTTGTTTGTGCAGTATCAACTAAGGTGGGTCCTGTATTATTAGATCATTTTGATGGCATGTCTTGTGTGTCAGAATTATTATTGTGCTCACATGATGCATATTCCTAATATAGTTTTGTTTAATCAAATTACCATAAACTAATTATTATTCCAGCATTGGAGTACTGGCTGCATTAGATATACTGCAATGGGAACTTGGAGGCGACACACATTGTGCACATAGGGTGGTAGGTGGGGGGTCAGTAGGGCTTCAACATCAAGTTTTTGCCCTGTGGCCTCCTAGCCGGTTAGTATGGCCATGCCTCTGGGAATAATGGCAAATACTATTCAAATATGAGTGGCATTATTCTTGTTCTAAACCAAAACCAAAACCTCTGTCTGTGGCTCTCAACTCCAAGCCCACTGGCTCCGACTGAAGACGTAAATCTTTAGAAAACGGGTCACAAATATGTAGTTTCATTTTTTAAAAAGGCTCAGTTATTTCCCAAACCAGCTGGTCACTGTAGTTTTTATCAAACGTTACTCAAACAAATGAAGAAAAAGTTCATTTGTTGGGGACTATTTTCAGCGGCGGATGAATCCACATTTGGTGCGCTAGTGAGTATTTGAGGCAGCAGGATGGTGTGTGTGGGACTGAGGTTTCGGTTGGCATCTAGATAATCTAATCCACACTGATGATGCCTTCGTTCACTGACCTCTTGTAGCGGTTGATGATCCAGTCCAGCAGAGCGTAGAGATCCTTCATCTCCATCACCTGCTTCTCCAGCTTCTTCAGGTGCTGCCCGACGACTCTGTGGTAACTCTTCACGTAGGTGCTGAAGACTTTAAAGCTGGGCGGGTACGACCCTCGCAGCTCCCTCTTCACGTTCTCCAAGTCCTCCACGATGGCCTTACCCAGCAGACCCAGATGAACTGCCAACCAGGAGGCGTTCTGCTCCCTCCGCTCCAGGTAAACGCTCTCCACCTTCACCTGCACCCCCTCGCACACCGCCTCCCTCCAGGCTTCCATCCAGCTGCTGGGAAGCCCGCCGGGTTCCTCAGCTCTCCTCTCCTCCTCCTGGATGATGCGAGCCACGGGTACCAGCAGCCCCTTGTTTCTGGAGGGACGAGAGTTGGAGTCGCGCACTAAGGTGTTCACCTTGTTCCTCAGCTCTCCGTAGAGGAGGTTGAGGTCTTTTTCCTTCTTGGCCAGCTCCATGGGCGAGTCCTCGCCGCACCGCTCCCGTTCCTGCTGGAACTCCTGCCGCATGGCGAGCAGGTTCAGGTGAGCCTCCTCCAGCACCTCCATCTCTATCAGCTTATTGATCTGCATCACTGGGAAAAAAATAGAGAAGATGGTGAATCTCTTAAAACGGTTTAATACAATTGAAGAGCATAAATATTCCAGTAAAGAAAAGAGAGAGGCAAAGGAGGACACACACTGTTACTCTTCCTTAGTTTATTTGTCCTGTAAAGCAACGTACGATTAATCTCAACAGACACATTCTCAATAAATCAGAGAGGAAGAACAGCAGGAAATTAAACTCTTAAAATCAAAAGAAATCTCCTGTGACAGTTAAAGCAGTTAAACAGTTAAAGCAGTGACTCCTCTGTCACTGTCTACAGACAGACTGAACCGCTGTGTATTTACACCAGGAAGGAGATTCCTATCTTTGGCTGCCTTTGTTGCCAAAACAGAGAAAGATCAAGAAGAAAGTTGAACGTAAAGACGGAGAAAGAGAGAGGAGGAAGGTTTGGGAACACTGTGAGAAAAGGTTGCGCTCATAGCTTGCAGCTACGAACGTCTTTAAACACCCTTACAAGGTTGGCAGCTCATTTTGATGTAAACTGAAGGACACATAAACTTTTCTACACAATTTGACAAATATAAGCAACTGAAAATTAAATCAGAATATACCTGAAGGACAGTTCATCTAACAGTGAAATCATGAAGAAAAATAAGTCAAAAGCTTCAAAAAGTGCAGTGATTTGTGGAGTTATCAGTGCTTTCTGAGTTTAGTGCTTACACACTACACTAAGAAGGTCAGCATGGTAAACGTTAAATCTGCTTAACATCAGCGTGTTACATTTACAGGGAATTAGCATTTAGCTCAAGGCACCACTGTGCCTAAGTACAGTCTCATAGAGCCGCTGGCATAGCTGTATAATGTACATCTTGTTTCTATATCAAGACCGCTCAGAGAGTGTATGAAGACAGTTATACCATATACAGTAACATGATACTGAAGACAGCTCTGTCCTCCAACATGGCTGCCAGAAGGAAGGTGATGGGCGGCCTTTAAGCAGGGCAGAGAAACCATGTGACAGAGACTGTACCTGACAGCGGTGTGTGGGGTATTTCTGGCAGTGTGTACGACTCCTCGACCTCCTCCCACACCTCCTCCTCCTCCTCCTCTTCCACCTCCTTCTTCTCCGCTGAGTCTTCAGAGACGGGGACGAGCGGCTCCTGTCTACCGGTTTTATCCTTCTTTGTGCCGAATTTCAGGCTCCGACGAAGGGACGCTCCTCTTCTTATGAGAGTGTCACCGAACCCGCCCATGATGGGCTCTGAGGATGGAAAACACACAGTCTATGTTAAAGCGGCAATAAATAATATGTGACCAGTCGGTTTGATTTCTAGTCTTCTGTTGCTGTGCTGGGTGTTGGGAACCTGATGTCCAAAACAACTAAATTAATGGATTGTGGTTTGTTTTTTTAGGGTATGTGCTGCTGTCCACCAGGCCACTACAGAGGCGCCGTTTAATAAAACATTTTAGTTTACAGTTTCCGTTTAAGATGACAGGTACCCATCACTTTTATCACTTTTTATTTTAAAGATGGGCATATTGAAAACATATTGAAAAAAAAAAATCTTTAGGGAGTCTGGCCTGAATGAGTACAGCAGCAGCTTAGATAATAGTAAGTCACTGCTGTTGTTTTGGTCTTTTATTCATGGTTACATGATAATAAATGTTTTGCCAATATCAACCATATAACCAATTTAAATCTATTTTATTACATTTTCATTTTTATTTTGCTCGCATGCATTGGTCTCAAATTCTTAAATAGTTCTTTAGTTGTTGTCGTTGTTTTTGCGGTTTACATTTGTCCTGTCTTATTATCTTATCATCTGTGAAGCACTTTGAACTGCACTAACCTGTATGAAAGGTGCTATACAAATAAAGTTTGATTGATAATGAGAAGATTGTGTTATTTCTTCTTTCAAAAGTTACACAGTCGCGTGTTAAAGTGCTCAGACAAGATGAAACTTTAAACATCTACAGTACAATTAAATGACAACAGGGCAAACTCCATCTGCTGATGAAGATCATGTGACATAATCAAAAGCTTTAGCTCCTTTTGTAAACATGCAATGATGTTTTAGTGTTAGTGTTTAGTGTTCTTCAAGCTTTTTGTCAACAGTTTGTTTTTGTACCTTTCCTGTTTCAACATGACCCCCATACACAATCCAGCTCCATAAAGAAACTGGTTTTCCCAGTTTGGTGCAGAGGAACTTCATTGGCCTGTACAGAGCCCTGACCTCAACCCCATCCAACACCTTTAGGAAGAACTGGAACAGGGACTGTGAGCCAGACCTGATCCCCCAACGTCAGTGTTGGATCTCACTGAGGCTCTTCTGCTCTAAAGACTGAAACCAGGACAGTGGAGGCTGTATCGCATGTGCAAGTGTCTGCATATTTTTGTCCATGGAGTGTATGTAATGGCGAAAAAAAACAATATTTTTACAAAATCTTTTTTAGAAAACAATAAAATAAAGTCAGTAGACGTTTAATATTAGCAGCCAGGAGACATTGATATGAGCAATTGGTCCAGTTTGCTTTACCTGTCTTTGAACGTGTCAGAACTTTGCTTTTCTGTGGAGAGACGTTGGTCTCGTCTTCCTCTCTTTTCTGGAAAAAGCCTCCGATGGTCTTCGGAGGAGAAATCACAGGAGAGCCAGCACTCAGACCTGCCAGAGAGGCAGACAGAGAGATAACAGCAGAATGTTTCTCAGTTAACTCCATAGTTGCACAATCACATCTCTCTTTGTCATGACAGTTTAATTTTCTTAAGGTTCATATCTATGTGTGCATGAGTGCATGACTTTGCAGTGTTTTGTCCTTAACGGTGACCTACAACTAAACCAACTGAGGAATGCAAAGATTAAGCCATGATGAAAACAGACTGCAGGTCAGTTTGGCTCAGATCCACATGGTAAAAGTGAAAGTCACAGTAGAGTTTTGAAAGCTTTTGTTTGACTTCATATCTGCTGACGGAGAGGATGAATGAAAAGAATCCGACCTCATGTGCACGACTAAAATGGATGACTGTAACCTTGCTAAATGCTGCAGAAATGACAAAATCCAAGGACTTGCTGCACTGTGTGCACGGTGTTTTTCTGACATACTGCTGTTTATCAAAGCCTTAAAAGGTAAAAATAGACCCTAAAACACTTTGACACAGTTTTAAAAAATAGCTATTGGAAATGTTTGCTGGTTTCCTGCCACCATTCGGTGTATTTTCTTTCCTTTCTGTTGTCTCATACAAGCTGCATTTTCACTGCAAGACTCAAGTCTGGAGAACAGCTTTAGAATAACTTGAGCCTGACTGATAATTTGTCCAATCAGCCAAAATTTAGATGATAATGTGACTCTCTGCCTCTCTGTACTCCTGAACTTTGTTAACAGCTATTCAAACAAGGCGATGTGGATCAAATGTAAGCCTGGTTCTGCAGCTACGTTGCCTCTTTCTCAAATGTATTAAGGGGGCACAAGATGATCGACAAGAGAATAAAACTGTTACTCAAGATTATCTATTCTAAATTTCCTCAAGTCCTTGCTTTCTTGTGAAAAACTGGATTGTTTTGCCTCTTCAGGCCTCTAAAAAGTATTTAAATTAAACAAGAGAGGGGAGAGTCTTCATTTCATTGTGTTTCTGAGCTTATTGATATATACATGTGATGAGGGGTCACTATACTTCATTATAATTACCTAAAACTAAAGTTGATGTCTTAAAATAGATGGTTTTGTCGGATCAACAGTCTAAAATTCCCCAAATTATCAACTTACTATCACATATGATGAAGAAAAATAGCAAATCTTCACAACCGAGAAGCTGGATTTTTTTGGTGTTTTTGCCTAAAAAATGACTGAAACGATGAATTAATTATCAAAATAGTTGACCGTTTTCTGTTAATAGACACATTTTTTCAGCCTTAAAATATTCTTCATAAAAACAACGGGCAGTGACTGGATCAGAGGACAAATGATTCGAATCCTTCACACACTGTAGGATTTTATCTCCACACTGTTTACACCAACTCAAGCAGATCACCTTCAGATTCAGAGTCTGACTGCAGAACAGGTATGAGCTTGAGTTTAATCAAATCTATTGTAGAGGACACAGAGACAAATCAGTACGTCCACAGCAGGAAGACAGGTTGTGTTTTCAGTAAAGTCTAATGATGCAACTAGAAAAACTGGCTTTCTTGTCCTTTCTGAACTACATTCCCACACTGTTGCTTTTTCCACCTACACACACACAGTATCACCCACACCTGAGTGGAACAAGATCACACATGATGGGTGACAAAGGCAATTCTGGGAAATGTAGGCAATCGCTAATTCAAGGTGAATAGCGTGCTGCAGGAATGAGTCCAAACTTTCCCAAAGGGTTTTGTAGAAGAGGTCAGCACGCAAAAACAAATGACAAGTTTAGCCTAACGTTAGCTTTTAACTTCTGCCGATTGCATTTACGCTTCATTTGTGAAGATTATCTTGCTGAACAAAACGTGTAAGTATCATAAACTTTTGTTTGCCACAGAGTTTATTTTCTGCAATAATCCAAAATCCAATGTAACAATCCCATCGGCTTATTGTCGAGGGAACCAGGGCGATGCTAACGTCTGGGTCGGCCTACAAAAATACATCATCCCTGCAGCTCTCTATAAGAGGAGGCAATATGAGGCAAAGCAGGTTCAATGAAACAGGAAATTCAATACAAAAAAAAAATACAGATTTTTGAAGATTTCTTATCTTATATTAGTTTATATTTCCATCACTTCTCTGCAGCTGATTGGGTTGGAACACACAGGCTGAAAATGTAATCACTCCTGATACTGTACTTTAGAAATGTCTTCCAAACAGCTCGTGGTGACGTTTCGGTCAGATAAGCCGGCACACAATCACCAAATCACACCTGTTGTTTCCTCTTCTTCTGACCTTGAGAGGCCTTATTACTGTCCCTGCCTGAAAATCCCCTTTCAAAGGCAGATTTCGTGACAGCCATGGCGCTACTCACTTGGTGACGGAGGCGGTTGCGACACAGACTCATTGCCGGCCGTGTCTGCTGTAGGTGTGACCTTTGACTCCTTGCCTCCAGGCGACAGTGGGCTCTTCTCAGCCGCTCGCCGGATGCTCTGTCTGAATGTCTGAAGCATGCCCAGCGTCTCCTTCACGGCCCTGCTGGTCGGCGTCTTCCCGTTGCTACTGAGGGACACTCTGTCCTCGTTGGGGTTTTCAGTAGATTTGTCCATCATCTGTGACATCTCATCCCGTTAAATAACGTCCAACTGTGAGGAAACAACATCAAATAAAAGGTCAAAGCCGGCACAGGAAGGGTCTGCCTGCTCTCTCTCTACTAAGGAGTGCGTGTGAAAGGTTAGTTAAGCAGTTAAGGTGTGTTTTTGGTTGTTGTGGTTGCTGTCAGCACGGAGAGGAGGTGCAGTTTTGTTTACAGAAAACATGATAGCCTGACGTGCAGCACAATGAGACAATGAAATGGAATATGTTGCAACAGCAGCTACATGCTGGCCTCAAGGACTCAAGGGCATAATTTCCACTGGGGACTGGAGGACATGTCCCCTCACTTTAATAGTTTCCGGCTGATTTTCTTACTAAAATCTCTCTACACAGTGTCCTCTGGCTGTCTGTGCACTTAGAGCTACAAACTAAAGCAGCCAGTACTTCAGAGAGTGACATAGGACTTACTTTCCCCTGGGTTTTGCCTCTCAGGTTACATACAGTATCCTTTAACACGTCCTGAGAAGCAACCACATCACACCAATCCCTGCTGCCCTTCACTCTTAACTGATGGTATTTGTTGAAATTATTTAAATTATTGTATCTTATTTTATATCTCACGTTTTGGATTTGATCTACTTTTATCATTTGTTTTTACTTTGTAACTCTGTTCTGAAAGGTGATATATAAATAAAGTTATTATTATTACTGGTATTATAGTCTGCCCTATCATCTTACTTGAGGTAGTTGTGGCCTGAGAGGGAGACTGCAGACAGTACTCAGGGCTGAAAAAATCACTTCCATCTTCTTTGCATGATTTCGGGTAAAAAACAATGTACTTATATTTCATTTCTTACAGTTAATATTCTCCTAAATAGAAGCAAGAATTGAGCATCAATTAAATCAGTAACTCAGTGCTTTGTGGTAAAGATGCAAACACATTATCTATCACAGCAGGTCTCTATCAACAAAACTGAACATGATTTTTAATTTTTATTTTGTTACACTACCATTATATTATCTTGCTCGTGTATTATCATGTTTATTTTCATATTATTATTTAAAAGTAATTTTTGGCTTTTTTCCTCTCCCTGCACATACATTTTCAGTGTTGTTTCTTGTCATTTGTAGGATTTTAACCTGCGCAAAAACAAAACAATACTAAAACATAACTAATTTCAGTTTCATATTAACTCACTACATGAGATGAAATGCTACGCTAATATGTTTAATTTATTTTAAAGGACAGTCTGTCAATTCTGTTATTATTATTAACCCATTAACATCAATGTTTCCCAATTTATTTCCACTTTAAAGTTTGAAAAATCATCCTTTTCCACGCTGTCTGACAGCACCCAATATATTCTGTACTAACTTGTTCCAGCTCTTCATATTCAAACCAAAGACTCCATGTACACATTTCCCCAAAATGTGTATATATATATATTTTTGGTATCTTTGTAAACTTTGGGATCTCCACTAGATTTTAAAATGTTTGTTACATCATTGGGTCAAAGGGGTTTCTCATATTTGGACTCAATCACTGAAACTTTACCACCAGTTGAATACAAATGTTTTAATTAACATCTTTGTCCTTGTTGTAATTCTGTGTCACTGTGCCATACTTAGTATTTGTATATCCATGTAAACATTGCACTCTCTGTGTAAATAAAGGTTTTATTCAGTCAGTCAATATTTTCCACTAACCCCAGGTGATGGGTATCTAACCACGTAGACACTTTCAGTTTTATTTCAAAGTCAAAATAAGCTTCAGTGTGGTAGGTAAGTTCAGTGAAGCTAAACAAGCAGCTCACCAACAATGCTTTTACTTTCAGTGTCTTCCAGAACGGGAGAAACTAGTTTAACTACACTTGTGTTATTAATTTAGATGCAATAAAAGTCAGTCATTAATTTGATCCTTCAAGCAAAGGCGCGAAGAAGTACAGATGTATTTTTGCACAGGTAGAAGTGTCTGTTAAATATCAATAAAGTTAAGTAATTTGAAATAAAGCAAACAAGGAAGTCATTAAAATCAGCTGGACCCTCCACCTGCATTTTAAGAACGTTTTGTTGTTGATTTTAACATTTAAAAAAAAAAAAACAGATTTCTTCAGTGTTTGTAAGAGAATTGAAAATAGAAGATGAAAGTTGAGGATTGTTTTTTGTAGTTTCCCATTTTCCTCCAATATTTTCCTTAATATTAAGATATAAAACTAAATTAACCATTATTAGCCAAGACATTGATTTTATAGATAATAATAATCATAATATGATTAACATTCAATTCTTATTAATTTCTAAGAAATTACTAAAATAATGGCGTGTGGAACAGTTTCCTTTCTGTAGTAAAGTCACTATGCAACATCACAATAATCCCAAATAATAATAAAAAATACAACAATCTCTCAATAGAGGAACAAAACTCTGTTATATTATAATATATTATATTATACAGGCTCAGTCTCTCTTTAGAAAACTTGTCACAAACACCAACTAGCCTCAAATATATACAAATATCTTCCACTACGTTAGTCTTCTACTACAGTGAAGCCACACTCATTACTATTATCACTATTAATTTAGGATGCAGGAAAAGTCAAAGTGAAAGCAGGGTTAGCCTCTCCTGTCTGAATTAAAGCAAACAAGGAAGTTCTTATTCTCCCGGGTCAGCAGCACTCTCCACCTTTTTAAAGAACATTTTACTGTTGATTTAAGGTTTTAACATAATAGAAAATACAGATTTTGTCAGTGTTTGTAAGAAAATTAAAAATGTACATATTCAAGATTATAATGCAGGTAAACAAATGTCTCCAAGAGTCAAAACATTGATTTTATAGATAATAATAATCATAATATGATTAACATTCAATTCTTATTAATTTCTAAGAAATTACTAAAATAATGGCGTGTGGAACAGTTTCCTTTCTGTAGTAAAGTCACTATGCAACATCACAATAATCCCAAATAATAATAAAAAATACAACAATCTCTCAATAGAGGAACAAAACTCTGTTATATTATAATATATTATATTATACAGGCTCAGTCTCTCTTTAGAAAACTTGTCACAAACACCAACTAGCCTCAAATATATACAAATATCTTCCACTACGTTAGTCTTCTACTACAGTGAAGCCACACTCATTACTATTATCACTATTAATTTAGGATGCAGGAAAAGTCAAAGTGAAAGCAGGGTTAGCCTCTCCTGTCTGAATTAAAGCAAACAAGGAAGTTCTTATTCTCCCGGGTCAGCAGCACTCTCCACCTTTTTAAAGAACATTTTACTGTTGATTTAAGGTTTTAACATAATAGAAAATACAGATTTTGTCAGTGTTTGTAAGAAAATTAAAAATGTACATATTCAAGATTATAATGCAGGTAAACAAATGTCTCCAAGAGTCAAAACATTGATTTTATAGATAAAAGTTGACTCTAACTATGTTATATTATATTACTATCATGCAGGCCTGTTGAGCCCTGCTTTATGTCGAACACTTTTTTTTTATTTTTAAACCAGCTCATGATAAAATAAAATAAAAGCTACCAATGTGCCTGATAACATCGCTTGACGGTGAATAAACACCTTGTGTACACATACAGAGAGCCATTGTTTTACCAAACTGTCACTAAGCAACACTGAAGCAAAACCCTCTGATTGACTGACTGAAGACAAACTTAACACTAAGTTAAAGATTTACAGGCTCACACTTTATGCTGAGAGAGCGAGAGAAAACGGTGTCTCCTTACCTGCGCAGCTCAGGTAGAAAATTCTCTGCCAGCCTTCCTTCCGATATTTTATTATCTCTACAGGCTACCTGTTGCTTTCACTTTCTTTTCTTTTTTTACCTGTAATGGTAAACCCCGCTTGGAAAAAAAGTTAACCGTCTGCAGCTGGTGCCAAGTTCGATGTCAGGTGGGTGAAAATGGGGTTAAAAAGCAAGCGATAAATTATTATTATTTAAAAAAGGCAAGGCAGCCAGCTTCTCCTGACACAAGGACATGACAAAGATCACCTTCCTGCCTCTGCTGTGACTAGTGTTGGATTAAATGATTAAAGAGTTAATGATTAAACGGGTATAAACTGCAGGAGGAGTGTCGGTCACAGAGAGTTTAAACTGATCTTTACAAGCTGCTCTCATTACAGGGTTTGTGAACTTTTTTTGCAGTTTTTTTTTTATAATCCCTGGTCACTTTACAGGTAGGCAAGATTATTTTTCGTACCTGGAATGTGGCATTAAAGCATGCCACAATGCTGCATTCAGGGGCCCCCACGGAAACTCCTGTTTCAAGGTCGTGAGTCTTATATCAATGGGTGTATTAGGCTAATGATTTAGCAGTGGTGAAAGAGGTGCTCAGATGTTTTACTCAAGTAAAAGTACCAGTACAACAATGTTAAAATACTCCATTACAAGTAAAAGTTCTCCATTCAGAAAAAGTAATATCTTTAAGTAGCCTATCAAAAGTAGGTCATTCTGACTGCCAGCAGCAGAAAGTAACTAAATACATTTAGTAGTACACTTTTGAGGTACTTGTACTTTACTTGAGTAATGCTGTGTTACTTTATACTTCTACTTTACTAGGCTACTTTTCTGAGGGAAATATTGCACTTTTTACTCCACTACATTTATCTGACAAAACTAGCTAACTGTATATAAAGTACTTAGGATTTTAAATGCAGGACTTCTACTTGCAATTGAGTGTTTTTACGTTGTTGTAGCCTATTGCTATTTTTACTTAAGCAAAGGATCTGAGTAAGTAACTATATCTGTCAGATAAATGTAGTGGAGTAAAAAGTACAACATTCTCTTCTGAAATGTATTGAAGTAGAAGTTTAAAGTAGCATCAAATGGAAATACTCAAGTAAAGTACAAGTGCCTTAAAACTGTACAATATTGAGTAAATGTACTAAATTAACACCCAGCAGGGAAACCCTCAAACAACAAAACATTTCAAGCTCGGATGCTTATGATGCATTCAGGATCTCTTGAGTGGTGATTAACCTTGTCACAGAAGCAAATTTCCTCTTGTGTTTATTTTATTTAATCAGGCGTCATAAAACACGACTGATCATCTACTGCAGTTCCAACCTTACTGGCTTGTGACCCCGTAAAAGAAAGCAATGTCTACTTGTGACACCTCATGAGTGTTTTCCTCCTCTCAGATTTCTTCATTAGTAGGATTTGTGGAGACCTATAGAAGTGAAGGTATCCAATATTTCTCAGGAAAAAAGCTCAAATTAGAAAAAAAGTCAGAAAAAATAAACAGGATTTTGTTTAACAGATTGTTTTTCCTTCTTATTCCTTTAATCACCACTGATCTATTAGAGCTGCATACAAACCTAAAATAAACCCTCAGTTGTTGATAATGCCTCTCTGCTACACCTGAACTTTGTCAGGTAAGTTCAAAGTGTGCCAAAGTTGTAATGACATAAAATACATGATCTTCAGGGAATGTCATGCAGGTTACTTCCACTGGAGGGTGATATGTGACATATTTGTTTCTGGTAATGATCCAAAAAGGATTCTTGTGCAGTGGTGGAGGTTCTGTCCTCACCTTCCTTTTTTGTAATTGCAGGAAATGGAAGTAAAAGTAAGTTCTGAGTATGTTGATAGAAACATTGAGGTTTGTATTCAGCTGCTGTTTAAACCAGGTCAGACATCTGCTGCACCTCCGTGGCCGAGGGAAGATCATTTCCGGTCCAGATGAGTGACATCGTGACCAACTGCTCCATCGTGTGTGTGTGTGTGTGTGTGTGTGTGTGTGTGTGTGTGTGTGTGTGTGTGTGTGTGAGTGAGTGAGAGAAAGAGAGAGGTAATGTGTGTGTGACATACAATGAGAGGATTATAGATAAACGGAGATGAAACAGTTACTGAGCTGCTATCTATAGTGTCAGCAACAGCTTAACACAACTCATCACATCCTGTTTTACCCATCCATCATGCTTCTTCTTCTTCTTGTTCTTCCTCTAAACCCAATCCAGTCTTTAATGAAGTTCTTGCTTTTACATTTGCAGTACAATTTTTCACATGTGAAATTTCAATTTGAAATGCTGTTTCTCGTGTGATAACATTTGTATTTTTTTTTATATTATATGAAAAATTAAAGCAGCTATAAATCGATATTTTTATAATAAAAAGCATCAAATGACAACATGAAAGGTGTCACTCGTAGTGATGAGAACTATCACCTCAATCTGCAGCTTCCCTTCGGCTTTACAGAGATTTATAGTGAGTTTCAGCTCATTGTTTATCTGTCCAGCCCACAAATTGACTGTTTTCACTCTCATAATGTTGTTTTCAGCCGCAGCAGGCAGCTGTTTTCAGAGAAAAAGCTCTAAAAACCCACTACCTAAACTACACTACCTGCTCAGCAGCAAACAGCAGACACAGTTAGAGACTAGCTGGTGAACATAGTGGAGCATTTAGCAGCTAAAGAGCCAGATATTTCCCTCAGGAGTTGGTGGAGACCAAAACCAGAGGTAAAAATGGAGTGAATACTGGATTTACATTCATCAGGTCACACAAACACGACTCCACATGAATGATAATGTTGCTCTGTAACTGCTGGATGTGGAAAAAAGTTCAACTTAAAAAGGTATGATGACGATATGTTAGTGTTGTGTTGTTTCACAACTTGTTTCTGCTGGTTTAGAAAAGGTTTAAGGTTTTCTTGTGGGTGTAATTTGCACCCTCAATAACTAACTGCTAACAACTCCAGTTGCTTTAATTGATCGATTGTTGTTTCTAATGATATTTGATTGCGTTGTCTGAAGTCATGAGTTCTGTCTGTTTTCTTTTTGACAACTGTATGCTCATATGGGGATCAAACATTTCCGCTAAGCATGACGTGTTTATCCATTAATCAGTGTTGTTGTTAGAAGTTGCGGGTCAACAGTCTGTAACAGATTTTATATCAATAGTCATTTTCCCAGCTAGTAGCACAGGGTGGGGGCCGGTAGATTTTATCATCCTGGGAGATACAGTAAAACGTTTGACACAACCCATTCGTCTGTTTATCCTTTCATTTCTGTTGTTCTATTATTCTTCACGTTAGGTATGGAAGTATATTTATTATCTTTACCACCTACTTCCTTCTTTTAATGATGGTACAGTACAACCGGTTTTGCCAACAGTCCAGGGTTTTCCACCTCGCTGCTTAACTCAGCAGCAGCTCCACCACACAATGGCTGCTTTTGAGAACGGGCTCCAGATTAGTGTTGCATAATGAAAGGAAAGCTGTGGCGTGTGAATGGTGTGTGTGAGTCCAGATGTCCATCAGCTTAGACCATGTTGAATGTTCAATTACACCGCAGTGCTATAAAACCCTTATTGTCAACAAACAGAGGAAATGTAATTGGGATCATTTGATAATGTTCGTTGTGTTGTTGTATTGTGTGAAGCAAAGGAAGCAATTTACCAGCAAGTTATCCCCAACCTCGATCAGATATTTACTCTGGGAGCTTTTCATTCAGACGGCAGGGTTAAAATCTCCTCAGTTTGTATTCATTCAAGCAATTTGCATTTTGTTTCCACACAACCAACTTCGAAATAGCAGATCATTGTAGCTAAATATGACATAAGGGTTGAAATGTCTTGTGTTGTGCTAAACTCAAACACTATATTAAAGTGTTACAGTAAAATGAAATACATTTCCGAAGTAGCTCCGATATTTCTCTCAAAGAAACGTACATGACTCCGCTTAGAGATCATGGAAAAAAGACGCTCCTTATATCTCCAGAACTTGCCTGAGAATCATCATGTTTTTAAGTTTTCTTCATTTTCGAAGTAATCCAGTGTTAGTTGTCTGTACATCTGGGGGTTTATCGCAAACAGTAACTGCTAATATCTAATTTGGCATGCTTTTAATAGTGCCAATTTGCCAAAATGTAAACAAATATATTCTAAAAAACCACATTTATTTCATACTGTCCCTTACATTTATAGTTTTATGTAGTATTTGTTCTGTTCTGTCATGCTAGGCTTATACATTAATTACATTGTTAGGTTTGGATTATGTCATGTTGTGTTAGGTTATGCTACGTTACTGTAAATGAGACTATGATTTGCTCTGCTGTATTATGCTGCAGCTGCACACACACACCCACACAGAAATATGTACCACCCACGTCACTACTGGTGTCACCTTGTATCCATGAGTAGCCCTGGAGTAGAGAGAAATCTGGTATTTCTCATTTAAATGCACTGACACTGATAGCTCGGTGCTGATACAGCTTCAACACTGGAATAACAGAGTCGTGTTATTTGGACAAAATATTACATTCAACAGTGTGAAAATTACCCAGTCGACATATGGAAATTAGATCCATTCACGGCTGTCAGTCGTCTGGTTTTCAGGTGACCCAGACAGCTCGGAGGTTTTCTTGCCGTCAATCAAACAGTATCACCACACAGGAAATCACCCAGCAGAGCTGCACATCTATTGTTGGTCGGAGCGCTCAGGCCTCATCGCTGCTTCACTGCAGATGGAGCTCTGGCTCATCCAGATACGGCACATCAGGTTTGAACTCTGCTCTTTGGAGACAACTGAACCAGGATAATCAACTGAACAAAGCTGCACAGTGTGTCCTTAAAAATAACCCAGGAATGCCTTTTAACTGTGTATATTTTGGTTTATTGCACAGAATTTTGACATGCACTTTCCTTGGGACTTTCAGCCCATCTTTTCTCCCTCATTTGCATCCCCTTCATGCCTTCATAGATTGTGTTGGTTTAAATTCAGAGAAGATATTCTTTGGCTGTCTACCACCATTGTTTAGTGAGTTTATATTCTTTTTCCCAGAATGCTGTGACAAAAAATACCCCACCAACCTTCCCATCAACTTGCCCCGGGTGAATTTCTCTTCTGTCTCGAGCTGTCAGTCAGTCTATCAGCGTTTCTGCTGCAGAGCCTCTTTATTCTTTCATTATCTGTCACAGCGACTGACTCCAGGTTGTTGTGCATCTCAATCATGCTAGCTATAATTGTTGTCCAGAGTTCATTTTTGTGAAAGATAAAAAAGACAGAAATAACTTATCGACTCAATTTAATTAACTTATTAACAGGTTTGGGGGATCGGGAACATCTTGACATTTCAGTTTTTGCTCCAAAGCAAATGTGAGTTTCAAAAGGCTCCACGAGTTGTTGTTGTTATGCAGTTTACAGTGGCAGATTTACCACTCAAAAGTCTTATTCATTTTTGAAACAATGGGTCCTTGTTTTCAGACAGTGTAGACAAAAGCAGGCTCCTCATTTCTAGTTGGTAACCGTCAATTTTGCTGGCTGTGAACTGTGGTACCAGATTTAGCTAGCTACTTAAACTAACGTTTGCTCCACGAGTTGATGTTTCAAGCTGACTCGTTTCTTGTACAAGAGGTACACAATATGCACTAAAGCTAACAGGTCCCAAGCAAAATGTCAGCATTGTTCTTGTATTGCAGTGTAGAGTAAGTTGGTCCTATTATTTAATTATTATATTAATTATTATAAGTTTGAAATATGTGAGATCAGACATTTCATTCCAAAATAACCCTGTTTGACTACTTAACTTGCATATTATTCGGATTTTTAAGCAATTTGTTTTCACTTCTTCACTTTTCATGTTACGAGAGAAACGGCTTTTAGGATGAGGACAAACCAGTGTGTTTGGCAAACGTAACACTAACTCGAGTAACTTCCCCAAACCAGTAAAGATCTGCTGACGTTACCCTTAACTCTGAACCTAAGCCTTTTCTCTTGTAAAAATTAAGCATACTGTTTGTGTCATACAAACATTAAATCTAACCAGTGTTGCCTGTCCAACTATGTTTCAGTTAGCCTCCAAACATCCAGGGCTTATGTTACAACAAATGAAGTTTTAATTACATTGTTATTTATAATACTGTACTATAATAACTACCCTGCATGAACAATGCTGTTCCTTATTTACATGTCTTCTACATGGATCATCAGCTGGTGAGGATGCTGACTTTCTTCCTGGGACATGTTAGCTTTAGCCTCTTGTCTTTTAGCACAATATCATGTATGTAGCATCAAGGGGTCTGATTTTAAAGTGAGTCAGGAAACATTAACAGTCAGCCATAGACTGTGTTCTCGGCTGATAGAATCTGACAGCATAAGTTGTCATTTTAGGCGACAAAATCGGTGGTTGCTGACGAGAAATGACTAGAAAATCAAAGGACTCAAAAATTACTAAAGATTTTGATGGTAAAACTACCTCTGTTATCATTGTAAACTGCATATGTACCGTCTAAGGTGTAGCAACAGTAACTGAGGGGGATGGTGCTTGGGGGATGATCAATTGGTATTCACTTAGTTATTGGCATTAATCAGCAACCTCTGGTCATAACAGACTGGACAGCTGGAGTATGTGACATTGTCTAATCATTATTTTAGTCAACTGAAAGCTAATATGAATCAGTCTCAGATCACGTTTCAAAAACAAATTGTTGAGTGTCGGAGTGAGATTTCTGACATTGAAAGCATTTGGGGATCAGCTGTGTCAACCAACAGAGCAACATAAAATATTCAAGAACAAAAAGAAAGGAAAAGTCAACAGGCAGATGGCAGGAGAGTGTCAGCTACACAAGCAAAGTGGAAGCTGAGTGATCTTTTTTGTCTTTTCTTTATGTCTGGTTGGATTTCTGCTCCGTGACTCATTCTGTTTTCAGTTTTCTCTGCTCAGGGGAGAGCAAAGAAAAAGAAAAAAAATAACAGGTGAGGTTGAGTTTTTATACTTGTGCTGTCAGAGGTGGTTTTATGAAAATGGGTTTTGGGGAATGTAGGAAAAGAAAGAGACAAAAGATAAAGACAGATACACAGAGAAAGGAAAACTGACAGAGAAAAAGAGGGGGGAGGAAAAAAGTGAAGGCATGAGATGAAAAGAGAGGAAGGAAAACTTAGAGGAGTGGGAACATGTAGAGAAGATATGGTGAACAGGAGGTATTGGATTCATGAAAATTGGGTTATAGGGAGAGAGCAAACTTTCTTTTTTATTACAAATGTGTCGTTCGCACCTGAATCCACCTCAATTTTGTTAGTTTCCTGATGTCGTGACACTGGACAAGTCCTGCACACAGTGAATATATAATATGGAGTGAAGTAAAAACATACCGCTGCTTTTGGGAACTAGAGAAATGTATGAAATCAATAAGAAAATCAGAAGTCAGGATTTAGTAAAACGCATGCGATGCAAAAGAATCAAAAATGAAGACATTTTTCAGAAGAAGAATATTTTCTGCAGGTGGAAGAGCGGGCATTGCGTTTTGCACATGCTTTATCAGTCTTGCTTCTCAATTAGGAGAACGGATCACTGGTATAAAGCAGTCCTCTACAAGGGGTCATGAGATGAATCCAAGGGGTCACAAGATGATTACTGGAGCAGAAGAAACTAAATTCAGCTGCACAAAATAAAGATTTTTTTGGAGTACTGTAGAGTTTTATCTCTTTTAGGCTTCTGAAAATTATCCAAGTAAAACAACCAGAGAAGGAACTTTAAACTGCTCACAAATCATAGAGACACAACCCATTACAGGAGGTCACAAGAAGACATGAATTAATATTTAAGAGGTCACAAGCAGAAAAAGGTTGCGATTTACTGATATTGTATAGACAGTCTGATGTCTTGAAAATGCATTAAATATACAGTTATATCTAGAAACTCACAAATAAAGATCAAATACACATAAAAACAAAAAAATAACTGAATTAATTAATTGAAAATGTATGTCAGCTTACATAATTTAATGTGAATGCAATGTGGCCCATTGTGATTGTTGACATCATTGACTCTTAAAACAGTAAGAATCCAAAAAACATAATTTGTGCAAGAGATAATAGTAATTGGTTAAAAAAAAGAGGTAGATATCTCCTGTAATGTTGCAAAGTCTGATTAAAGTACAGAAAAAAAAAAAAAAAACTGACTGGTAAACCTTTGATCATCTCAATGTTAAGCCAGGCTCAATGTTCTTCTTGTGTTGTTGTGATGAGTTAACACGATGGTGTATTTTGCACTAGAGCCTCCTCCAAGGTCTTGGTATGTTGCCATCATTAACCCTTAATGTTAATTGGTGAGTCCGTCTGTCCGGCAGATTTAAATTTAATTAGGCTTCATCTCAGATGAAAGACAGATGGAAGTCTGATGGAGATGAATCATTTGGACAGCACACATTCATTGAAAATGAATGGAAAAAAATACATAATGGATCAGTCTGGCTGGCCTGTTGGATGAAGCCTGAAGTGAGAAAAGAGAGGAGAAAGAAGGGAGGCTGAAAACTGTGAAGCCTAGTGCTCTGACACTATCTGAACAGGAGTAAATTATAAAACCCTGCTTTCATGACGCTCCACAATCAAAGAATATACTAACATACTGGAGATTCTGCCATTCTCAATTGATGATGATGATTAGGTTTTATATTTGCACAACAGTTACGTTGTTTTTCTATTCCGTTTCAACTCCTGACAGGAATTGGATCAACCAATCTGCTTGATTGAAGCGCAGGTCTGCACGACGCGTTGTTGAGATTTAGGAGGTGTGTGCATCAACTTCTCTGCAAGTCACTGGGACCTGTATTGTATGTAGGGCAAAATGTCCTATTACCAGATATGTATTCAAGTAATAACCTGTTTTCTTTAACCAGCACTGATATTTTCTCTCATGGGTCTCTTCTGACGTAAAGTACATTGATAATCCTGTTTTGGTTTGGTTTCTGAAGGACAACTTGTTTGCTACGAGGGCTGATAGGATAAAAGCCTGCCCCGTGTACTGATACTTGGATATGACTCTTGTCGAGACAGAGATGATGTAGGCCAGGGTTCCTTCTGATGTCCTTCCCTTGCTCTCTGTATGTTATGTGAGATTATAAATATGTGACTGTCTGCACCTCGGGGTCAGACTCGAGCTCTGTCCTTTCAGCTGAAATAGATTGACTCTGTGTGCGCTCTCTCTTTTGTTTACCCTTTATTTGGTTGCTTTTTATTCTTTTGCTTAATTAAATATACAAAAAGACAACTGTTTGTTGTATCTTCATTTTATTTGTTCACTTCTCCACAAGGAAATACCACATTTCCACCACAATATTTACCCCTAAAACCCTTTTCTTTGTATTTGCAGAGACGTTTTACGAGGAGACCCATAGACTGTATATAAAGATGGACGACGCGTCTCCACTTCCTCCCACTGTACAAAATACCCCGGATACGGGAGCTGCCATCTTGTGCTGGTGACGTCATTTGGAGCCAGAGTCTGAGCAGTACTGATCCAAGGTGGAGCTGCGGTATCGAGTTCCCGCCCATACATCCGCCTGAACCAATCATGAGCACACTCACAGCTGTCAGTCATGACGTGACACCTCCTTTTTATAGCATCAAATAACTAATTAAAACCAAACTTATCAGAAAAATGAACACTTGAACAAACATCAGCGTTATAAAAACTACCTGAAATGACAGAATGACTTATTTTTCAGTTTGGCTATCCGTTAACATGGAGGGGGCGGGGCTTATGCCCTATACTGCAGCCAACCAGCAGGGGGCGATCCAGATGCTTTGGCTTCACTATTGGGGAGCTATCATGTCGTCCATCTTTATATACAGTCTACGATTATGACGCCCCAGATGATCCACTTGGGTATCAGGCCAGAGACCTGTGACAGGATCTTCTCCGACACAAAGATCAGACCTGACTGCGGTTCCTGGGTCAGACCTTAGTTTCTGGGAGCCAGGTGAACCCATGAAGACCTGTACATCTATAGGTACACTACTTACCGAGGTTTGTTGGTTCAACTAAAAGTCTGATCTGTAAAGAGCAGAAAGGGAACAGAGACAGAGTAAAGGCAAACGGAGGGAAAGTTTGTGGTGATAAACAGTTCCTGTGCTGCTCCAATGTTGTCAAAAGAGCTTTGCTGGAATGTGTTTTAGGCAAACCCCCACCAAACACACACACACACACACACAATAACCCCCACAGAATCCCGAGCTGTGGGCTTTCTCCACAGAGCAAGGTCACAGATGGCTACTAATGCCCTGATCACAAAAACATCAACCTCAATCTTCATCTCTGCCACTACATCCTGCCTCAACACACACACACACACACACACACACACACACACACACACACACACACGCCATCCTCCACTCTGCCTTTTTCAGAGAATAAATGAACCTTAACAGGAGATTTGTTGTTGTGTTGCAGCATCAAGTGTTGTCAGTAAAAACAGATTCATATGGAAGCACGAGGCAGAGAAAATGCATTATGTAACACATTAGCAAGTTGTCAGTCATGTGTTTAATAATGTCTGGTGTGTGTGTGTGTGTGTGTGTGTGTGTGTGTGTGTGTTTATCAGATGTGAGGCAGAAGGATTGTTGGAAGCAAAAAGTTAAGATAAATTGTGACTTGAAATGTTTGTTTTTATTTTTCTGTTTATTTTCCCTTGTAAAGCACTTTGTAATCTGTTTTTTATATGTGGCATATAAATAAACGTTATTACATATAATATTACTTTTAAAAATTATAAATTCTATGGTGTGCACAAATTAGTGACAACGATTCAGACTAGGCAGAGGACCCAAATGCAGGACGCAGGAGGCAGACAGACAGTTTACGGAATTTAATATAATAATGAGATCACTTGACAAGGTTTTTCTAGAGCTTTTCGACACAATACAGGGATTGGCAACGAACTAGCAACAAAACAGGGGAGACGCCGAGACTAAATACACAAAAGGAAATGGGGAACAGGTGGAGACAATTAGGATGGAGCAGACAATCACACTGGCGGGAAACACACAAGGCAGAAGGTAAAGGAACCTGAAACGAAAGGAAAGGTTAGACTTTTCAAAATAAAACAGACAAGCCAGACAGGAGACAGAAACATGACAGACATGACCCTTAACACATTTGACGAGACATAACAATTAGTAATCCGTACCCTCAAATTATTGGCCTCTAGGAGGCAGTGAAATCTGACGTAAGATGACAACTCTGACATACAGTTCTTTCACTTTATAAAGCTGCTATGCTAATATATATTTAGCAAACAATTCCTTACTTCCACAGTTTATCAACTTTATTTCGAGTTCCACATACACCATCCTGATGCCAGTAATACTCAATAGAGCACCAAATGTGTATTAATCCGCCCCTGAAAATAGTCCCCAACAAATTAACTACTTACTCCTATTTGAGTAACATTTGGTAAAAACTACAGTGCCCAGCTGTTTTAGGAAATTAAAGGCTTTTTTTTTTTTTTTTTTGCAAATTATTTCCTCATCTAAGCCATCAACGTGTCTCTTAGACCCCGTCCCAACTAGGCTGCTTAAAGAAATTTTACCCTTAGTTAGCACTTATGTACTAGATATGATCAATCTGTCCTTATTTAAAGGCTATGTGCCACAGTCCTTTAAAGTAGCTGTAATTAAGCCTCTTCTTAAAAAGCACACTCTTGATCCAGGGATTTTGTCAAATTATAGACCTATATCTAACCCTCCTTTTCTCTCTAAGGTCCTTGAGAAAGCAGTCGCCAATCAGTTGTGTGACTTTCTACACAACAACAAGCTGTTTGAGGATTTTCAGTCAGGATTTAGAGTGCATCATAGCACAGAGACAGCACTGGTGAAAGTTACAAATGACCTTCTAATTGCATCAGACAAAGGACTTGTCTCTGTACTTGTCTTGCTAGATCTTAGTGCTGCATTCGATACCATTGTCCATCACATTCTATTACAGAGACTAGAACATTTTATTGGCATTAAAGGTACTGCACTAAGCTGGTTTAAATCCTATTTATCAAATCGATATCAGTTTGTACACGTTAATGATGAATCCTCTATGCACGCCAAAGTTAGTCACGGAGTTCCACAAGGTTCTGTGCTTGGACCAATTCTATTTACCTTGTATATGCTTCCTTTAGGCAATATTAGGAAGCACTCCATAAATTTTCATTGTTATGCAGATGATACCCAATTATATTTATCGATCAAGCCAGATGAAACCAATCAATTAGCTAAACTTCAAGCATGCCTTAAGGACATAAAAACCTGGATGACCTGCAATTTTCTGATGTTAAACTCAGACAAAACCGAAGTTATTGTACTTGGCCCGAACACCTTCGAAACACATTATCTAAAGATATAGTTTCTCTAGATGGCATTGCCCTGGCCTCCAGCGAAACCGTAAGGAATCTTGGAGTTATCTTTGATCAGGATATGTCCTTTAACTCCCAAATAAAACAAACTTCAAGAACTGCCTTTTTTCATTTACGTAACATTGCAAAAATCAGGCACATCCTATCTCAAAAAGATGCAGAAAAACTAGTCCATGCATTTGTTACATCTAGGCTGGACTATTGCAACTCTCTATTATCAGGCTGCCCCAATAAATCCCTTAAGACTCTCCAGCTGATTCAGAATGCTGCGGCACGTTTACTGACAAGAACCAGAAAAAGAGAACATATTTCTCCAATATTAGCTTCTCTACACTGGCTCCCTGTAAAATCCAGAATAGAATTTAAAATCCTTCTCCTCACCTTCAAAGCCCTAAATGGTCAGGCACCATCATATCTTAAAGAGCTCATAGTACCCTATTACCCCACTAGAGCACTGCGCTCCCAGAATGCAGGGTTCCTTGTGGTTCCTAGAGTCTCTAAAAGTAGAATGGGAGCCAGAGCCTTCAGCTATCAAGCTCCTCTCCTGTGGAACCAGGTCCCAGTTTGTGTACGGGAGGCGGACAACCTCCTCACATTTAAGAGTAGGCTTAAGACTTTCCTCTTTGATAAAGCTTATAGTAGGGCTGACTCAGGTGACCCCTGAGCCCCCCTTAGTTATGCTGCTATAGGCCTAGACTGCCGGGGGACTTCCTATGATGCACTGAGCTCCTTTCTCCTCCTCTTCCTCTCCATCTGTACGCCCTCATATCCCATCAATGCTTGTTATTAATTCAACTTCTTCCCGTAGTTGTGTGCTTTCTCTCCTCTCTCTCTCTCCCTCCCCTTCTGTTGCTTTCTGCAGGTGTTTCTGCCTCTGGAGCTGTGGAGGTCTGGGTCTGTGGTTGCTGCCGCCTGCTGCCCCCGTGCTCCTGCTCTGCACCCGCTGATGCTATTGCTGTTGTTGCTGTTATTAGTATTGCTATTATAATGTTACTCTTAGTGTTGTTTCCGTTGGTGTTAACATCAATGCCATTACCATATCTATGCTGTATTGAGCTGCTGTATGTTCTCTTTCCTCCTGCTCTCTCTCTCCCGCTCCCCCCTTCCCCTTCAACCCAACCGGTCGAGGCAGATGACCGCCCACCTTGAGCCTGGTTCTGCTCGAGGTTTCTACCTGTTAAAAGGGAGTTTTTCCTTGCCACTGTCGCATAGTGCTTGCTCATGGTGGGAACTGTTGGGTCTCTGTAAATATAAAGAGTCGGTCTAGACCTGCTCTATTCGAAAAAGTGCCCTGAGATAACTTTGTTATGATATGGCGCTATATAAATAAAACTGAATTGAATTGAATTGAATGACACTATATATTTGTGACCTGTTTTTAAAGATTTACATCCTCAGTAGGAACTAATCGGCTTGAGGCCACAGACAGGAAGTCAGAAAGTATTTAGACGCGGTCTAACACATTGTTGGTTTTGCTGTTTTCATGGGATTTGTTGACAAAAACAAAAATACAGAATATTGCCAGCCTTATTCTTCAAGGAATCTGTTACATTTAAGGGACTGACAGCCAAAATATCCACATATTACAGACTAAAGATAACACCAAGCGGCATGTTTAGACACCTTTCACTATCAGGAGCGTAACCCCTGATACCTGCCAGGCTCAGTGCGACGAAGAAACGTCTAAGCTAAGATGCAGAACATCTCAGATATACGGGAAATTTGACACCATGTTCGTGCTGAGTCTCACCCCAATTTGCACAATCTATATGTCACAGCTGTGATAATGAAAATCCAACTTCAACCTGGCTTCCCTCCAACCCTTAATAGGTGAAATCAACAAGGGACTTTGGTTTTCCACCTGTACTCGCCTGTTAAATTAATTTCATGGAAAAAGGCATCTTGTCTGTGAGCGATAAATACATTCAGGTACTCATATATATATATATATATATATATATATATCTCCTGTCCTATGTTTCATTTATTCAATGGAAGTGGCGTTTGACATCACAGGGCTGCTTTCAAAGACCTGTTCCCTGTTTAGAGGTTGAACCGCCTCACTGTTGCGTGGTGCAAACATCAAACGCACGTTCAGTCTCAGATGTATTTTTATCCCTTCAGCCCCCCCCCACACACACACACACACACTCTCTCCCCTTGTCTGTGGTGAATAGACCCTTTTAGAGGATTTTGTCTGACCACTTCCTTTATTCTCCCTGCTGAAGGCTAATTGAGGTTGCGCAAATTAACAGAGGGAGCTGTCAGACGGTGGGAGGCTGGGGGTGGGGGGTGGGGGGTGTGAGTTGCAGGGAGGTTTGGATAGCGGCAAAAATAAGCGCTTCCTCCTCAGTGGTTCCCAAAATAACCCGCCCCCCGTGGCTTGATCGCCCCACTCCTGAGGACCGGGTATCCCAGCTGTGAGACGGGCTGTCAGAGTCGCTCTCTCTCTGACACACACGCACGCACACACACGCACTCCTTTCTCTATTGTGCAGAGAAAGCAATATCAGCACCTACACACACACACACACACACACACACACACACACAATACAGATACACACACTCCCTCTCTATGGCTTATTTATTACTTCTATTTTTACGTTATTACATTTTTAACTTTGGTTTTTTATTATGCTGCTGACAAACATATCTGTCTATACTACATGGCCCAAAGTATGTGGACAGCCAAACATCACACACATGTGATTGTTGAATATGTCGCTCTAAACGATGAGCGTTAATCTGCTGCTCTAATCAGCCTCCACTCTTCTGGTTTCAGGCTTTCCACCATATTTTGGACCCTGGCTGCAGGGATTTGCTCCCATTCAGCCACAACAGCATCAGTGAGATCCGACACTGATCCGGGCTGGCTCCCAGTCCAGGACATCAGAGGTGTTGGATGGGGTTGAGGTCAGGTCTTTGTGCAGGACAGTCAAGTTCCTTCACACCAAACTGGGAAAACCATTTCTTTCTGGAGTTGGCTTTGTTTGCAGGGGCGTTTTTAGTATGTAGGTTGTCCAGTTGTTCTATTGTTTGTTTCACTCCTTTTAATCCCATTTTATTGTTGTATATTTTATTCCATTTCATTCTCTATAGCTTTAGATGTACAGTATGTGTTAGTCTTGATTAACAATGATATAAGGTGCTGTATATATAAAGTTTATTATTATTATCAAAGTTGGGAGAACACTATTATCTAAAATATCATGGCATTAAAATCTATTTATCTGTCTATTCGAGGATTCTGGAAATACCTTCAGAAGAGTGGTAAGGGTTGTTAAATGACCTTCTAACAATGCTGGGTAATAGCAAATTTATAAGAAAAGATATGAGAAATTTTTGACATTGCAAAAAGTATGGATATGGATAAATCTTGAGCGTAACAGATGCCCATGATTTGGACACTTCTTTAGTACATTTTGATTTAATTTTAATTGATATGTGAAGAGCTCTATTAGTCAGGCGAATTCATGAGTCAAACTTCTTCGCAACCTCTTACAGTTACATTTATTTAATGAAAGCGGCGTTTGACGTCACAGATCCTCTTTCAAAGACCTGTTTTCTGTTCAGAAGTTGAACCACTGTGATGCAAACATCAAACATACGTCCAGTCTCACTTTAACTCTGGAGCACACCTCTGCAAGTGCACACTTCACTTGCTTAAAATACAAATAAATAAGCCAATCATTACAAACTCATGCTGTGCAGAAAAACACTGTTCAAACCCACTGACCTTTTATTTTTTAATTCTAGTGGCCAGCCCAAAGTTTTCAACATGTCAGGCTGAATTTTGAAATCTAGAATTTGTAATTTGTAAAAGGGTGCAGCCATAATCATCTATCTGTCTGTCTGTCTGTCTTAAACACAGTGTACTCCTCCTGTCTTATGTTGTTGAGATGAAAAAGGCACCATGATTGCTCGTAGCATACAGAATGAGCAGCTGAGGGCCTGGGAGAGCTTTAGAGCTTCTTTGTTCAGTCGCAACACCGAATGAAGAAATACGAGACAGAAAATGAAAGATTTAAATCACCTCAGTTTTTATGTCTAGATGAGGCGTTGTCATTTTCAAGTTTGCAGACAAAGCTTGATTTTCATTTGTGACACTGAAGTCAAATCCAGGTTAAGCTCAAAAGAGTTACCGTGTATTTTTTATTTTTTTGCTGCACAGGATCTGATGCAATCATCCCTTGTGGAATTTATGAGCACTGATTTTTAAAGACCTGGCTTTGATGTCAGAGCACAGGAGCTCCAGTCATAGATATTTGGACGAATTAGCTGCACAAGACCTGAAATACTGAAGAAAATCAAAATGGTGAGTTCAAACAGGAAAATGTGGCCGCTGCGGGCTGAAAGGAAAGAGTGGCTGGATTGTAGGAGAAGATGGAGGGGGAAAACCCGAGACAGAGAATAATGCTTTTACCTCCTTTAGCTGGGGTTGAGATGCCCTCAAGCAGAACGCTTATATCTAGAGACGTCCTCAGTGAAGCCAGCAGTGGGGGGTGGGGGGGTGCAGCTGTACTGGGCAGCTTCCAGGTATGACAATGTAATTGAATTTGGGAAAAGCAGAGGAAGAGAAAGCGGTTCGGAAAATCTCCCCGGGATGAATATAAGTTAAAACCATGAGAGTCAAATATAAATAAAACAATACTGGACGACTGCAGGGTGGAAGTCGTGCTCCACCTGCTGTGCTCCACCTCAGGTGATGCTGCAAGCTCGAAAACACACCTGGCCGACTCTGCAAGCATATGGACGCCACCAGGGGAGGAAATGTGAAAACCGCCACGGGGGGGTATTTCAGGTTACACATGATGCATGTATTCTCTCCCGCTCTGTGTTTACACGGACTTACTGTAAGAAATCATGCTAATGACTCTAATTTAAATAACACTCTGTTGTTAAGATTAAGCAGGTATGTGTATCTTCTGTTTGTGGAGCAGAGCCTGATTAATGCCCCATCCATCCACATTATGTTATATTATTGTGATATGATCCGGTTACAACCAGTTTTTCAACCTCAAGTGGTAGAAGCAGGTATAATATATATAGGGCCAAATCTGGGCTGCGATAGGGTGCTGGGTGGTCTGCCGGGAATTTTCTAATTCACAACGCAAATAAATTGATTCACACTGGGAATTTTGTCCCTTGGCATGTTAGTTTAAAAAAATTAGCCTATCAGCGATCTGTGCAGTGCACGTGGTGACCCTTGATTTCTGTGTAAAGTTCACGTACACCTGACCTGCGGCAATGGGAGAAGTTTGCCCTCAGGTCGGTCTGCCTGGCAGAAAGTCCTAAGGGCAGCAAACATCGAAAGGTTGACTATGAAAACAGGCAATTCAAGGAAAAATGGACAGATGAATTTGCCTTTATTTTGCTGCCTCATACCAAACCACTGTGTTTCATTTGTCAAATGACAACTGTTGTATGCGAGTTTGCTAATATCAGGCGGCATCACAAGCCAAAACATGCTAGCTTCAGTGCAGCGTTACCATCTGGTAGCAACACAAGATATCTGATCAATATTATTAATGTTTGTTTATTAACTGGCCCCTGGCCTCCTGTCACATTGTTATAGCATCCCTGTTATTGTATCTTAATTGGCGTAATTTAAGAGTATTTCAGTGGAAATGTAGTCTTTGCTCAGCTCTTATAATAACTTGGTAATAAGCAAGATTTCCCTTAAAAGAGAACGTTAAGATGTCCTTTATGACTGTAGTCACATTTCAGGAGTCTATCATGAAAAGCCTTCGAGGCAGCTCTGCCACGACAAGCCATTAGGGAAGCAGGGAGAGGACCCATTAGGCAGACAGGCGAGGAGGCAGAATAAGTCCAAGGATTTATTCGCGTGAACTGAAACTCACATGAACTCAGGAAAAGATACGCAGGGAATCAGCATCAAAACACACGAGGAATCCAACTCAGGGAAACACAGCAATAGTCCATAACACATGAGGAACCAAACGCAGGGAAACACACTCACAATGACGCGACAAGGAACAAAGACAGGGGACTGGTATATATAGGGGGAGGAGACAACGAGGGAAGCACACACACACAGGTGGGCAACGAGACACAGGTGAAAACAATCAAAACAGGTGGGAAAAGAACAAAGACCAGAAGTCAATAGCACACAAGAAAACAAGAACAGGGATTACAAAATAAAACAGGAAACACCAAAACCCAAAAAACACACAAGTCCACACGAGTCCTTAGGATCCTGACAGAGTTGAGCTTTGCCTCTGCTCATGTCATTATGTGAATGCTGAGGGGAAGTAGAGTCCCTACAGGTCTGGATTAATATATGTCATCCTCAACTGCTTGAAGATTTCCTCTGTTGATAAAATCCCTACAAGCCATCCAAAGGCACGAGAAGGCAACATGTATTTTCTTTCCACCTGCAGCCTATAATTTCGGGAATATTATGTGCATTTTCAAAGAGCTGGACCCATCTGCATGTCTCATCCTACATGGACTCTGCAGGTAAAAGCACCCTGTAACAGGTAAATAACAGGTATTTGTGATGTACTCTGCACTCCTGGATCCATCGGCTTTTTTGTTCCTATTCATGTTGTTGAAGGGAGATGAGAATGAAATCATGCTTTTTGTCAATATGTCAAGAGTTGAAAAAGAGGCAAAATATCACAATGTCAGCATCGATGCTAAATGTCAGATTTAGTTGTCAGTCCATCAGGAATGAAGACAAAAGGCTTCTTTCCAGGCTCATTATTTTGTACAAACATTCACCTTCCACACAGAAAGAGAAATCCTGTACAGAGCAGGAAAAAAAACGTTTTCCTCTGGAGAACAGGAGATAAATGGTGAGGTATTGGAAACAGTAGGTCACACAGCTGTACTCTATATCATCAAACTCCCTCGGGAACGCCCGTTCTCACTAACTATCCTCACTAACTATCCTCCTCTGGAAACACCAGGTCGCCTTGTTGCCATGTTGCTTGGGGAAGAATCAGTTCAGACCGGCATTGAGTCATAAAGCGCCAAGGCCGCGCCCACCTTTTAGTTGGAAAGAATCGCGCTTTCACATACAGAGAGAAACAGGATAAATGCCGAAAAGCTGTTGTGTAGTAGGTTGTAAAAGTAAAAACAACCGTATCAATAACCAAAGCTTCCAGGCTGAGATTTGAGGCATTATAAGATACATGAATATTCACTGTCAGTGTCGTAAATAGCTAAATGATGCTGGTGACAGTTACTGAGTGTGAGGCTGCTGGAGTACAGTCAGACAATACAGCAGCATCTGACTGTCGTCTCCAACTAAATCTCAGGCTAGCCGAGCTCAAACAGTTGGATATTAACTGGTTGGTTATTTACAGCAACACTTAGCCTAACCTAACGATACCTGGGAATTCAATCAAACGTGTGTAGATGTCCGGATAAGCTATACATGGTCGCTGTGTTGGTTCATTGATCACTTTGAGGGGGAAGACTGAAGAGGCATGACGGCTGACCGATCAACCTTAATTTAATTAAAGCTGCAGTGCGGAACTTTTGTCTCCCCCTTCTGGCAGTGAGAGTAGTTACACAAACACTGATGTCTGCCTACAGGGCGCTCGCTCAAACTTCCACAGTTCCAAGACAATAATCCATTATTTAGGTAGAGTAAATGTAATAGCTACATAGCCTACTGCAAATATTTTACAAAGACCAACCTCAGTCCCTGCTCTTCTTTCAGCCTCTCCAACCAGGACAAGCTACACCAGTGGTTATCCCTGTTTGTTTCTTTTTTTGACTGTAATCCTTTCTCTGAACGCAGAGTTTCTTTTTTATTTGGAGCATCAGAAACTTTTCTTGGACGCTTCTTAGGTTTTTCCTCCAGAATCCTGGTTTTACTACTGGTGTCGCCACAGACACCAGGTTTAAAAATTCCGGTATACTGCGACATACAGAGAGATTTACCTGGAGGTGATCGGCTTAGTCAGCATTGTGTGAACTCGTCTGGCAACTGCTTGAATATAACAAACGTTCATTTATATGCAAAAGTCACACACTGTAGTTTTAAGGTATCGCGAACGCTCAGGTTCAGGCAAGGTAGCAAAATAACTACTCGACATGTCTATAAAACAAAGGTTTGTTTAACACATAATGAATGTACATCTAAAAAGGATCAACAGTTATCTTTTGAAAGAAATATCTCTCCAACTCTGCCTGCCAGTACCACCGGGGGTGGGGGGTGGGGTAACATAAGCCCTGCAGTGGGGGTTATGAGAGGTTGCAGATTAAAATGCTATGACACTGGGAGTTGGATAGACTTTAAATAATGCATGCTGCATCATCATCAGCTCTGTGTCATGTGGACGAGCCAAAGATGCAGAGGCTCCGTTCAGCCTGAGAGGCCCCGAGGCTCTGCATGACCTGCCGGATCTCCGAGGCTTTGAGCCGGTCAGCGAGCTAAATGAGGAACAGTTCAATTTCAATAAGGTGGTATTTACGTTTAACTTTACAGCTAAATGACACATTGCATCAAGAGAATAGCTTTGTAAATGTCTCTTCCCCCTTCGCCTGCATCTCTCTTTATGGCTGAAGCAGGTTTTACAGGTAAAAAACAGAAATGTGTGGTACTTTACGTGTGTGGAGTTTTTCTAATTTCCCCTCCACATTTCTGAAGGGAAATCAGACGAATGTAGCTGCAGACTCAGATTTTTACATTCAACACTGGATAGAAATCTTGTATCTACAGTGTCAGTCTTTAAGGAAATCTGAAAACAGCCCAGTTTCAGTGCAATGATACAATGGCCTCTAGTTTCATGGTGGTAAACCGGCAACAAGCAGCAGCATGTTTTCACTTCAGTCTTTACGTAGTCTTGTCCACACCAACAGACATCAATGCTACGAACCTAGAGATCAGTGACTTTTAGACACACCACGAAGTGACTCGTCCACACGAAATACGCGGGCCGGAGGCTTGGTGACGTAGTGAAGTAGTTGGTGAACTGCTGTAGCTGGCGAGCTAACTCTCTATTTTCTCTCGACTGTTTTGTTTACTTCCCCCTGGCATTTTGTTCACCACTGCACGCCATTTTGTTCAATAAAAAGTTATTGAAAAGGGAAAACAAAGCCGTTAGAACTTGCTAGCGTTCAGTTAGCAAACACGTTAGCTAAGTGGACAATAAGTTCTGTTTAAGTTTATTCAAAAGTGTATTTGTACCATTAACTCCTTCCTCATAACTGTCTGCAAACTGTTGCTCCTTTTTGGAACAGTTTTTACTCAGACAGGGGAGATTAAGTAAAAGTGAAAGGTGCAACACAGCTAATTAGCTACGATAGCTTCCTCTGTTTTAGGCTGTCCAGCTCTCTGTCCGCTCAGAGCTCAGCACTGTCAAGACAGACTGCCATCGGTCAACGGTGCGAATTTGCGTGTCACCAAAGTTTAACTCCAGGCGGATCATTCTTTCCTGCAAATTAAACGACAAAAAACACAGTTTGTCCATGCCCTCTCGAATGACACAGAAGTGTCCCGTCTTTTGCCTTCCAAAACTGTCACAAAATGTTAGGTTTAGGGAAAGATCATGGTTGGGGTTAAAATGACTACTTCGTTAAGGTTCGGGGACCTCCGTTGTCATGGTTACAATAATTAACACGGGTCAACAGTGTCAAATAGTTAATATCTTTAGTACACAGGCCTCAACCTTTACAGTAATTCCTAATTTTAAATTAGCCTGGTTTATTACCCGTTTTGAATAGGACTTAGTTTGCTCTGGTCTTAACTTGGTCCCACCCCCCTTTGGATCTGGTTTTAACTCAACCTGGACCACAGAGATCTTCAGTCTAAGAACTGGGGCAGAACAGTGAGAGGTGAGTGTTTTGTTTTTCTGGGCTCGCTGCGACTCCCAGAAGAGGGAAATAATACCGCCTGCTCCTTGACTGCACTCTCCCTTTAGTCTGCGTTCTTGTGTTTGCTGTTCAGGTGAAATTGCTGGGCACCATATTGCTGCTTTATTGAGAGAGTATGCAGCAGACACAGGAAGAAAAAGTGAGAGGAGAAAACATTTCGTGAGCTGAATTTTTGACTCCTGATCACAGGCACGTGCCAACATCCTCCACTGAGCCAGCAGGACAACATCCAAAGGCAGATTTGAATTTTTATTCATTTATTCACAGACTGAGCATCAGGACCACTGAACAAAATTATACTAATTCAAACCCCCACAACTTTCACATATAATGATATTTTCTTTTTGCTACTCTTTCTGACCCGTTGCACTTCAAACTGTGTGTGTTTACCACTCAGTAGAGGACTCCATAGTGTTACACCCCCCCACTGGTGGACGTGTAAATGGTGAAATGTGCTAATGTGATGTGTTGCTCCCAGAGCCTCAGCTGTACCTCGTACTATTGGTGGGTGAATCTGGCAGTGATGGAAGAAGTATTCAGACCCTTTACTTAAATAAAAGTACTAATACCACACTGTGAACATACTCCACTACAAGTAAAGGTCCTGCATTCAAAACCTTACTTAAGTAAAAGTATGCATCATCAAAAGTAAAAGTACTCATTGTGCAGTAAAAGTGTTTTCCTATTATATCTTTCTGGATTAATATTCCTGCTGCATTAATGTGCGTGTTGCATTTTAAGGCTGTAGATGTTTCAGGTTGAGCTCATTTGAACTCCTTTAACATACTGTTGGCTAGTTTAATCTACAGCAATGCATCATGGTCTATAAGATCACCATGTGTTTGTGGCGTCGCCGTCCTGTGAGAACCACGCATCTCTAAAGGTTTAACTTTTCATGAGCTCAGAAAAACTGCCCTGTTCTCAGCTTTGTGACGATGCTTTTTCCAGCTGATCCGAGGAGGGTTTAAAGAGGAGGAGTTTCTCAACACAAAGGAACTCTTCATCCTTCAGTTTATCACAGACATTCAGAATCACCACATGTGGAGATACGTGGTTTTCACTGGACAGGAAGGGGATGAAAAACTGTAATATGCAAAGTAACTAAAGCTGCCAAACAAATGTAGTAGAGTAGAAGTATAAAGTTGCACAAAATGGAAATATACCACCAAATGTACCACGAATTTATACTTAAGTACAGTACTTGAGTACATGTACTTAGTTATATTCCACCAGTGGAATCTGCGGCCAATCACAGACCATCTGGGGGTTTATAAAAAGGCTGAGTGGTTGACCAATTGTTTTATTTCATTTAACAGTTAATTCATTTAAGTTGCTGTTTTCTTGTAAACAACGTTTCTGTTCCTGCTCGCCAAAACACACCGTGTGTATCCATGAGGTCTAACATACATGCATTTACTTGCTAGCAGTCGTCTTTATCCCTGTCTTTGTTGGTGCATTGCCACCACCTGTAGATCAGTGGGATAGTGTGAAACCATTGGCAGGAATGTGTATCCCACCTGTGTGTGTGTTTGTGTGTACGACAACAAACAAATGTAAACCAACGTGGGACCGACATGTAAAAATAATTGCTCCATAGGCTACTAGTGGTCAAAACTCCACAAGGTACCTTTAACTCCTCCCCCTTCTGCAGGAAAGACATCATGAGCAATAATACCTATTAGGCACTGGTGTTAGCAGTTTACTCCTTATACACTTTACATATATTACTCTGTAGTTTTTATTCTTATGCTGTTGTAATGTTTGAGCGATCGATCTCTGGATTCTATCTTATCTCTTTAACTCCTCGCCAGGAATAGCTGCCATTTTGTTTCCTTCTTATTTCACCTTTTATTTATCTATTTATGTATTTCTTTCTTTCTCTATGTGATAGATAAATACATGTAACATAATGTAAGCTATATCACAATAATACAATACCCAATACTATCACAACATTGATAAAATATAGACATATTGCACTTTGGTGTATCCCTCAGCAGATATTTGGGCTCTTTAAGTCTCTGGGTTGTTTACCTCTTGAAGCCTGAATAAAACCATGTTTGGTAGGCGGAGGCACGCTCACTCACTCCAGCAGCAGCTCACATGAACCTCTTTTCCTCCTCCCAGCCCTCTCCAGGCTCCACCTGCAGAGCCGCCCCATCTAAAATTGATTACGGTGACATTTACTATTCATAGAAAAGGTTACTAGAGTAACCCTGTGCTGTGCCGCATGAGTGGAACATTATTCCCAAACAAATGAAGAGGCCCTCTTCACTGAACAACGGTGTGCCAGAGCTGAATGACAAACTGGTTGTGTAATTATGAATAATCTGCATATCTGCTGCGTGTCTGGTTGAGCTTGTGATTTACCCCCCCCCAGTCTGTTTACATTTGAAAGATAGAGTATAAATTATTAGTGCAAGATCAATATTCTAGTATTTTCATGGAGCTCTTTTTCATACACTTTTGACCTTGTGACTGGTCTATTATTATTATTATTATTATTATTATTATTATTTTCCTTTCAATTCCAGCTCTCTTGTTGTTTAAAAAGCAGAAAACAGCCAGTTAAATATAATATAATGCAGCGGAGAATCTGATTGGCTGGCAGATGTCAGTCAAAACTGCATATCATCAGAGTTTCAGTTTCATAATCACAGCTAAAGGGGTGCAGGGAACCATGACAACAATAGTTCTGTTTCATCCTACGTTACCTGAACTTTCCGTGGTGAAACTGACCTGACCAGGGGGTTAAAACCGACTACAAACACAGCCTCCATTTCTTCTTCCTGTTATCCGAGGAGTCCCAGTGATGAAAAAAAAAGGATTTCTTCGCCTCCATTCAACAACGTCTACCTTTTTTAAAATTAATCAATTAAGTCCAACTGAAATCACAAAAGTGATCCCTTTTGCAATAAAAAATCATGTCAAATGAATTTTTTTTAATTGTTGAAAAGGAAAAAAAAGGGTCTTTGGAGATCTAAACCTCTGAGCGGCAGAATTGATTATTCGTTTCAGTCATTTTTCCAGCAAAAAGTTGAACACTTGTTGGTTCCAGCTTCTTAAATGTGAGGATTTGCTGCTTTTCTTTGTCATTTCTGACAGTAAATGAAGAGTCTTTGGGTTTTGGACTGTTGGTCGGACAAAAGAAGCAATTTGAAGACGTCGATAATGAAAATAATCGTTAGTTGCAGCCCTACATCCAAGTATTTTTGTCATTATTAAGTAAGTTTTAACATAAAAACAACATAATTACGAATAGTATCTCATTAATTAGATGCCACACAAAATTATGAAAGACAAAGATACTTTATTATGGAGGAGAAAAACACGTACTACTTTGGAAAAAAGTAAGATGGAGGACTTTTTGTTGATTTTTTACAAGTAACTCTAATTGTGCTTCCACACACAGCTGCATGTTGCCTACAGGCATCAGCCGCACATAAACAATATCTCCACTTGAAGACACCCAAACAGTTACAACAGCAGCTACAAGTTGGCGGATGAATGTTTACGTTTGCAGCCACGATGAGTCCAACATGGAGGTGTTTTTACTCTGCGTGGGCGTCCAGCTCGAAGGCTGAGAGGCCTCAGGAGACGCAGCTCCTCGCTGGCTGCCGTCCACACAGTAAGTGCTCTTCAGCCAATCAAACACGCCGCATCTCGCTGCTCTTTAATTTAGCACATTCGAGTGTTTTCATCAAATCCATGCTGTGTTTCATCAGTTCGCCCCTTTTCAAGAAATCTCCTTCCTGCTTAAATGTTGTATGGCACGTTGTCAGCGTCACCTCTGTATAATGAGACCGAACCTCTGCCCTGTTTGGAAACATTTCACCTGATTCAAGGCAACACGTGAAGTCTCTGGACACAGCATGAGAGCCGTGTTTTTACTGACGCACAGACAGCTAATCACAAGTCTTTTCAAAAATTACTTTGGACCTGATACAAGTATCAACATTAGACATGAGCGTTATTCAACCATACAAGAAGAATAACCTCAAGACTAAAATGCTCGATTACAGTTTAACAGTTTAACCTCTTGAACTTTTGTTCTGATATATGCTTACTTGCTTTCTATCTGTATGTTGAATATAAGGTTTCAACCAGCCGTCAGTTAGCTTAGCTTAGCACAAAGACTGGAGGCAGGGGGAAACAGATAGCCTGGCTCTGTCCAAAGGCAACAAAGTTCACCTACCAGCACCTCTAAAGCTAATTAACTAACAAGTTATATCCTGTTTGGTTAATTCAAACGAAAACTGAAATGAATCTGAATTTTACATAAAATTAAGTTTAAGGTGATTGACTTCTTTCTCATTATAACTTGAAAAGTTCGAGACCCTTTTCTCCGTATAACAAGATATTTCTCATGCTATGACATATTTTCTTGTTATTACCATGGACCAAATTAGTCTGTTGTTTTCTTGTTATAACGTTTCTTATTCACTTCATCTTGTCATGTCACGAACCGTTCTATTTTTATCAAAATCTACATATTTCGTTAAAATAAGAACAATTCTGGTCGTAACGACAAATGGATTTATCTCATTAAAACAAAACTGTATATAACATAATAAGCTGTTGTAACATGAAAAGGAATATGTTAAAATGAGAAACTTTTCACGTTACAATGAAAAACTGAGAAAATATGTATGTGTCATGGTGGCAGAAATATGCTGATGTACACTATAAACAAAATGTATTACTGTTATTATTTTTATTATTATTATTCTTCATTAAACTTTATTTTACACAATCTATAAGAAGTATGTCATCATCCACAAATGATGCAGTCACTTTTGGGCCAATCACTGCCAGAAGGGAGCATCGTGTAAGTATATTCAACTAAATGTTTAGATATTTTTTCTATATTGTGTCTTATTTACTGTAGGCTACGTCTTGTATTGTCTATGATACGTTTGACATTAGTAAAAACCTTGTTATCCAGTCGTGGTGAGCTGTGAGAGGACTGCCGGGCGGGTGTGCGTTACCTCGGCCTATCACGGACACATTTGAAAGACCCGTTTGAAGCCAGCAGGAGTGGGAGATGAAAGTCCTGGCACAGCACACTTTGACATCATCAAAACACAACTCCCTCACAACACTCAGCGGCTCTAATGGCTGTGTTAAAAGGTACTTTTAAATACACAGATTTACAAGTGGCCGCTGGCGTGGTCCGTGTGGTCTTTGTTCTGAACTGAACATGAATGAATTCTACACAATGAAACAGGAGAGCAGCCGGAGGAGACGCAGCAGAGCAAAATAATGGTTATTTACTGAGACTGAGATAGTTAACATCCAGGCGAAATGTTGAATTTGTTTTGGAGAAAAAACAAAAAAACAAAAAAAACACTCCAAATTTAGTAGAGTGAAGTTTCTATCACGAAAAGCCATCGAGGCAGATCTGCCATGATAAGCCATATGGAGGCAGCAGGGAGAGGACCCAAATGCAGACAGGCGGCCGGCTGAGTGGTGCTAAACGAGGGTTTATTGAACACAAAGAAAAACTTGTAGAAACGCAGGGAAACTCTTGACATGGGGAGCCGACCACAACACCAACATAATCATATCAGTCACAATGATGCCACCGAGAACAAAGGGAGAGGACCGGTATATAAAAGGGAGGAGACAACGAGGGTAACAGACACAGGTGAGCAACAAGGCACAGGTGAAAACAATCAAAACTGGAGGGAAAACAAGGACAGGAAACAAAAAGCACACAAGGAAACAAGAACAGCAACTTCAAAACAAAACAGGAAACAAGACCAAAAACACACAAGTCCACACCAGAGTTCCCAGGATCATGACAGATTAATTGACAACTGACGAGTGAAAACTCTTTGTCACCAGTTTTAGGGATTTTCATGCTGTCAGATATATGAGAAGGAAGGAAGGGAAGAAAAACAAGGAAGGAAAAGAAGAAAGACAGGAGGAAAGTGAAAAGACTCAAGGAAAATAGAAGAAACAAGGAAGGATGGGGGTGGAAAGAAAGAATAAGTAATAAAGCTACAGAAGGGGGAAGCAAGGAAGAATGAAAATAGGAGGAAATAAACTGTTAAGAAAAGGAAAGAAGGTGTGAAGTGGAAAGGATATAAGGGAGGAATAAGAGGAAATGCAAAAGAGAAGAAGAAAGGAAGGAAAAAAAAACTGAGGAAGAAGTAAACAAGTAGGGCAGAAGGGTAAGACATTGTCATCGTGACACAAACACAGGAACTTTCATCGGCAACCAAACAGAGGAATGACGTTATTCAATTGACGCACTTCGTCAATTGACCACGACGTGGTTTTGCAAGCTGCCATTTAAAAAAACATCTGTATCGAGTGAAATTGCGGTGGCTATTGAAAAATGGCGGGTTTGTGCAGGATGTCCCGTGTCGCGCAAGTGACGATTCTCTCTGACCAATCAGTGGTCTGCAGTGTTTTAACTCCACCTTTTAGTATCGGCTCGCCTCGAGGTGATACCAACAAAAGTACCAGGTACTATCCACAACTTTTGCCAATGGAAAACCAAAAAAAGTTCCAAGCGAGTCAAGCCGAGTCGTGGAAACGAGGCACAGTAGCTGATGAGATATTTCAGTCTGGACCAAAGAGATGAACCGACTGAAACTTCCACACAAGCAGATGCATTTAATGAACTTGTGATTCAGAAGAAACTCAGATATCTGTTGGTATGCAAGTGCAGCATCAGTGAATCTTGTACAAATCTGCGTCAGTGTTTGAGCAGCAGCGCTGCAGCAGCAAATGTTAAAAGCTTCCACCTTTGTGAGAATTATGTGTAAAATATGAGCGAGACACAGTGTGTTTGTGTGTGTGCTCCGTCCTTAAGAGGAGTGCAAGTCTTCCTTCCTCTGAAAAACAGCTTGTGACATTTGAGAGATAATTGACACTGCACCAGCTTCACTCCCCACAGCCCTTCATTTTCCCAGGAGTGACCCCACTTGCTCCGATGAAGTGCTCTTCACAAGGTTGTCATCGGAAAGGTCAGATCCAGAGAGCGAACGAGGCATGAAAGAAATAAGAGAGAGATCCTGCCATCCATCTCGCTATCTGGATCAAGACACCAATCTGACCTTTAACAGTATATCAGCCTCAACAACCTATCAGAGTGTACGTGGGAGCGCGGCACATGTTGGCTGTTCGTACGGAGTGTGTGTATACAAGACAGAAGGAGGGAAGAGAAACACGGAAACAGACTGACACAGAAAGCATTTAAACTACAAAACAACCTGCAATTCTTTTTTTTTAAAACTATTTTAATTGGTTGAATTTAAAGTTATTGCCCCTGAATTGAATGTAGTAAACATGTGAGGCAACAGTACGAAGCAATTAGACAATTCATCCTCATATACGGCTGAAACATAACAATTATTTTCACTTTCTATTCTTCTTTTAATTATTTTTTTTGATTGATTGATTATTAATTTAGTCTATAAAATGTCAGAAAACAGTAAAAAATTGACATTCATGATTTCCCGAAACCCAAGATGACGTCTTCATATCACTTGTTTCGTGTCATATGATATAAAACAGAGAAAAGCAGCAAAATCTCACAATTAAGAAGCTAAGACAAAAGAATATTTGTCATTTCTTTCTTGATAAATGACTTCAACCTTTAGGCGATTATTGAAATTAATCGACTAATCGTTTCAGCATTTAACACAATAAGATTTCAGCCATCATTGGCGATAATGATGCCAACATACAGTATGTGCCTATTTGCATATGTTTTATGTCATCAACCTCTATTCCACTCACACATCCTTTCTTCTCTGCTGCCTGTATTATGTTTACATTACCAAGGATCTAAACACTCAATATTTCCTGATGAGAAGTCAATAGCTCATCATGCTCAAACTGGCTGCGCGTCAAAGTTCAATCAGAACAAATGAGGTGGGTTTAATTCGCGACTGGAAGCAAGTACGTCTCGCCTCGATAAATGGAGGAACACCTGGTGGATGACTTTGTTACGTGTTGCTGATTGAACCATCTGCATACGAAGGAGCTGATTGTAGACTAAGCCTCATCTGATCCCCGTATCCATCCAGGGGGAGGATGTCGAGGTGGTTCACTTGTGTAAATACCTCAGAGCGCACCTGATTAACAGGCCAGAGTGGGCTGGGAACACAGGGGCCCTCTACAGGAAGGGCCAGAGTCGGCTCAGGGGGCTTCAACGTCTGCGACAAGATGTTAACAAGAGCTCAACAAGCAAGTTAGAAAGATTGGGCTCAGTGATTGGAGGAGGAGATGAGCTGGACTCTCTGGAGGTGGTGACGGAGAAGAGGATGCTGTCCAAGTTGGTTAGCATCCCGAACAACGTCTCCACCCCCCCACCCCTCCATGACATGCTGGTTGAGACGAGGAGCGTGTTCAGCCAAAGACTTATAATCCCAAAGTGTTCCACCGATCCAGGAGATCATTTTAATTTTCTGTTTTTGCACTTTTCTTTGCAACAGTGATGAAGTGATGAACATTCATGCATCACTACTTATAATACAGTAATACATATTATTCTGAAATAGGCCAATACTTTAACTTTTGGCACTTTAAATACATTTTGATGCTAAAACTGCTGGACTTTTACTTGTAACAGAGTATTTTTACACTGTAGTATTGCTACTTTTACTCAAGAAAAAGATCTGAGTACTTCTTCTTCCGCTGCACTTGAGGCACTACAGACGTCATTTAACGCCACAGGCTTTTTCACTTAAAGAAGACAATCAAACCCTAATCTTCCCGTTGACCGTCACAAACCACAGGGAAATAAATTAAAGAACATTTTAAGAATTTTTTAAAAGGTTTATTACTTGTGCAATAATTTAGGCTTCCAGTATTTTAAAAAATATCATGTCTTTGACAAGCGGCACACATCTAAAATATACTGGGTTATTTTTCACTTCTGTACTCTGTAACAAAATGGACTGCCTTTAAATTCCTGTGAACATATTGCTCCAATATCTTAAGTAAAACAGAACACGATTACATTCCCTTTAACACCTACTGTATGAAGACAATGCTTACATATTATATATAATATTACTAAAGAATGTATCGCAGTAACATCGAATAAAGTGATGAAGGCTTTCTTAATTAAACACTGTTCTTTAAAACATCGTAGCTATTATTACAAAGTGAATCGTGAGACCAAGATCACCAAACTACAGCAGTCAGCACATAACATACAGTGATGTAATTTACATCTATAGTTAATGTAAAAACTGTGCACAAAATACAGTAGCTACCATTAGTAGTAGTATTAATATGGCACACATGAGCTAAATACTTAAGACAGCATTTAGAAACATCTGTCCAGATCAGATGTGATATTGTGGGCATCTGGACGGCGAGGGCTTGGAGCCAGAGAGAGATAAAATGTCAATTATCAAATAATAAAATCTGTATTTATATCAAAATCACAAGGCTGGAACTGTGACAACAGTCAGATACTTAAACTGGAGATTAAGTATTGCCTCTGTACTTATAAACATGTCTGCTGCCAAGAGTTAAAGTATGTTTTGTTCATTTCAAGGCAGACAGCTTCTCATGTAAAGAAAACAGCCAAAAGGCAAAAGCTTCAAGACAGCAACTTGGTCCTTTCAATCATCGCTATTAGCTTAAATGTGTCAGAACAAGTTCCCTCATCAGCGTAGATGAGTACATGAAAAGATGAAAAAAAAAAACACCTTCTGTAAATTTATTTAAGAAGGTGGCAGCACGACTCTGGCTCCAAGCCCCCTGAGCTGGGGTTTGGGAATCTGTTTTTCTACCCTCCCTCTTCTGTCTCCATAATCTCTCTATCCATGCTCTTCTACCGGACTCTTTTTTTAATCATCCAAGTCTGGACACACTCACAGTAACGGTGGATTACGCAGGAGGAACGTTTGTTCAGTTGGAGTCCTGCATCTCTGCCCCTGAAGCCTCTTCATCCACGCCGACACTCGACTGTTCCTCATCTGGAAAAAAACATGCAGATGCTGGATTACTCACCAATCTTTAAATTAGAGCTTACTTTGATTTCTGTGAACGGGATATAAAGCTGAGTTTGAACCACTGCCTGTATTACTGTGCTCTGTACATTCATCAACACCAAAACAAAACTCTACAGTCAAGCTGGCGGCTCTGTGAGGCCGTACTGCCAGTGTTGACAGAGTTGCTTTGAATTAGCATGCTAACATACTGATGTTTCGCAGGTATAAAGATTAGATGGTTTTGTTTAGTTAGTTTAGCATGTTAGCATGCTAACATTTGCCAATTAGCAGCACACACAAAAAGTACAGCTGAAACTGACGGGAATGTCTTTAGTTTTGCAGGTATTTGGTCACAATGTTTAATCTGATGATGGTGCTGGATGAAAAGTCAGAGGATCATTAAAGTTATTACAGTTCATCCTGAGGGGAAAATTAACGTGTGTAACCAAGTTTCATGGCAACCTCATGGTGGCGCTAGAGGAAAAGTCAAGGGATCACCAAAGTCTCTAAATATTGACATCCGTATTGGCCTCAAACAATCCAGTAGCAGTCTCTACTGTGAACCCTGTACACTTTAAATGCTTTAAGTATGCAACACAAGTGTTTTCAAGCTTCAACAATCTTGATTTTTATGGGTTTTTTTCTGACAGATTTTGAGCCTGTTTCACAAAAGCAATTAGCGATTGTTGCTTACAGGGCTCCCGCATCAAGTATGGCGTGCATTTTAATTTAACATGTAAAAATCAATAGGAGGGGAAATTATCTCATGTTGCAACTTTCCTGACAAAGGTCCCAGATCATTAATTACATCAAACTAAATAGAAGATAAAATAAAAACTATCTAGAAAGAATGCCCACTTTAAAATAAATAGAGCAAATGTCTGAACACAATTGGACTAATATTCTCTAACAGCTTCATTGGCCACAAATCCCAATTTTATAGCAAATGTGGTGAACACTGCTGATCAGCTGCATTTAACAACATCAAGTGGTGCTTAGAGGCAGCATGAATGCTAATGAAGTCAATGGAAAGAGGCAGACAGATGCAGAGCCACACTGGACAGCATGAATTGAGGTGAAAATGTGTTCCCTCTAATGATCCACCCTAAGTGGAAAATTGCATTTATCCTGAGTTGTATGACTCCAGCGGTGCCTGGTTTGGAAGCTAAACGATTAGACTGACTCGATATTGCAATTCTTTTCTCAACTCAGTGATGCGTATCATCACATCTCAAAATATTATCACTACTGTACATCGCTGCTCTTGAGTGTTTCCTCTTTTTGTTCAGTTCCTCTGGTTAGGTGAGAATGACTGCAAAGTGCGTCATTAACTACAGGAAGTCTTTACAGGAAATAACCTTTTGTGGGTAAAAGGAGACGGATGGCCAGCAGCTCCTCGTGTTTGGAGAGACACTCAAAAAGCAGCTGTTTGAATGAACACCAGATAAGGACAGTCAGTGGTGGAAAGTAACTAAAAACATCTCCTCAAGTACTGTACTTGAGGTACTTTTACCATTTTATGCTACTTCCACTCCACTACAGTTCAGAGGGAAATATTGTACTTTTTTACTTCACTACATTTATTTGACAGCTTTAGTTACTTGTTACGTTACAGATTAGAATTTTACACAAAAAAACAAAACAAATGATAAGCTTATAAAACAAAATACATTATTAAACGTTAAACCAGTGGTTCTCAAAACATTTTGGCTTGTTCTTGGTCCTACAAAAACATCAGTGTCCTGTTGGGTATCCTTGGCACATTTCAGATGTCATATCAGTTCCACCAAAGAGATTTCTCCTCAAAACCTCTCAAATGGTTTAATTAAATTAGATTTAGATTTAGATTAGATTAGAGAAAAGCCCCCCAAAAATTAAAACAAACTTTTATTTTTTATTTTTTTCTTCTTTCGTCTCCCATTAATCACCTCATGACCTCATAGATTTATCTTGTGAGCCTTTGGAGGGGCCCCGACCCCTGTTTTGGAAACCACTGGACTGAACTACCAATCTGAATATAAAGTAGTTAAAACTAGCTAACTGTATATAAAGTAGTTAAAACTAACAGTAAAATGCTGCTTACACATTGATGCATAATCATTAATCTAATAATGTTATTTACAATAATTGATCAGTCCCAGAGGACATTTTACTTTTGATACTTTAAGTGCATTTTGCTGATAGTACTGTATCTTGAAATGTACATGTAATGGAGTATTTTTATATTATTGTATTGCTACTTAAGTAAAGGATCTGACTACTTCTACTTTTGTCTTTTGTTCCCAGTTCGCTTGTAATTGGCCGGTTTGAATCTAAATGAGCCAAATACAAAGGGGAAACTAGGTCAACCTTTCCACGGTGGCCAGTGACCTCACACTCGTCCTCACCTGCAGCTTGTTCCTCTGCACTCTGTCTCTCAGTTTGGGCGTCCGGGGAGCTCGGCTCGTCTGGCGGCCAGCGGAGCTCGCCGCTCTCCACCTCGGCTCCGTCCGTCGGCTCGACCACGATGGAGGGAAGCCTCTTGGACAGCTTTGGATACCTTTCATGGGTATCTGGGAAGATCTGTTTAAAGCTCATGTAAGGTTAACTGAAGGGTCGTCATATTTGGGGGGATAAGAACATCGTTACTTATCATAGCACATGTGAAAGAACAACAATGCCGTACAAATTGAATTAGGAAAATTGTGTGTATCAGATGAAGGATTAGCAGATGGACTGATTTGTTACTTTGATCTCTAACTTCAAATGTGCACATGCTTGTGATGCTGTCTTTAATATTTTCTAATTAAATTGCATCTGAAATTGTCTTGACACATCGTTGATCTGGAAACCCTGGAAATGATCTGGGCCAGGAGGTATAAAATTGGGACTTACTGTAGAAGTTATGTTATGTATGTATTGTCAGTCTAAGTGTGATTCTTCATTGCTGACTGCAGTGACTCCTAAGTCCTATAAAATAAAAACTACAATTATGTCTACCCGAAATGCTCCCCATCAAGCTCTGAATCAGCCAATAGCAGGCCTCCAAAGGTGACACGTCATGCACACCTTGTCATGATTAAGACTACCCATGAAGAAAGCTGTTATGTTTACAATATCAATATATTCTATCAGGAATATTATTCATAAAAATCTTAAATGAGTTAAAGAAGAATATCAGTCTAAGTGATACTCGTCTGTGGAGGTCCTGTAAAATGCTTGTATGTGAACGAACTACATGTTTAATTGCTTCTTTTATTCCAAAAGAGAGGATTTACTGGCAGGTTAGAATTTGTAATTTCTATGTTTTGTTATTCACTGTGTTTTAAAATCTCAGCTAATATAATGCGTGTTGCACTTGATTGACAGACATGGTTAATAACATTAGGAAGAATCACACTAACATGTAAACATTTGATTGTATTCATAATGAATCCATCATGTCTTGAACCTCCTCTTGTTGTATAGGAGTGTAGGTATTGGGACAGACCTTGTACCTTTTATCAAATTATCATCATATATTTACAAAATATGGAAAGTGTGTTCATTCTTAATTCTAATAAATAAGAGAAAACTTGTTACTTTATTTACAAATACTGACCCTGGTTATTTTGCAGGACAAAAGACATTGCGAGGTCTACTGAACAAAATTTAGTAGAAAACTGTATTTTAATTTTTTAGCCGTCTAAGTTTCCTATAATCATTGTTTTAACTGCATTTAAATGACTATATTTGAATGGGAAACAGGTCCTGACTCCAATGATTATATGTGACCTAAACCTAAAAAAAATATATAAAACAATTCAACCAAATAAAGCCCAGTTTTATCGTAGATGCCTTGATGTCCTGGCCTACAAACCACCGAATCAGTGCTTACTGGGAAATGAACTACAAACATCCTTTCAGTCCATTTTGTTGAAGTTTTCTTTCACCAAAGAAAGTCCCTCTGAGAAGATATCAGACTGAAAAGTTGAAAGACTTCAGCAGCACAGACAGAAAGAAAACATCTCACTGGCACTATATAATAAAGCATGAGTGATCACTCTTTACACTTCACTTAATGATGATACATTATGTTTAGAAAATAAATGGTACATTGGTGGATGATAATTCACTCGGCTGGATAAGACACATACCATTTACTCACAGCAGGACTGAGTCCAACTAATGACCTTCGTCGCATCAACCCACATTTTACTCGTCACTCCTGTGACTCACCACTGTATGCTTTCAACTCGAATAAAACAAGAGTGGTTCGAAATAATCTAAACACACCATATTCACATGCATATATTCACACACACACACACACACACGCCTGGAAGGATACTGCGCCCTGATCTGCTGCTGCTCCACCCCCGCTGAAGTCCTCCGTACCTGGCTCCAGAGAGTTCATCACCTCAGTCATCCTGGAGGAAAACACATGATGCTGATCACCAATCAATAAACTGTGAACTGTCTGTACAGTGTTCCTCTACTTTTTGGTCTTGAGTTGGCTGACACCTTTGATGACACCTTTAATGTTCAAGGGTCCTTTACCTAAACTGAGGGATTAGTGCAGGGTATCATTCATCAATACTTTCTGATTACTGACCAATATCAAGGACAAACTACCAAAAGTGTGCACTGAATGCTTGGTCAGACTCTTAGTCTTGTTCACGACTACATTTATTAGATATTTAAACATGATACATGACACATTAAAGACTGATGAAATAAGTACAATTAGGCTACTCACGTACTTTTTGTTAGCAAACAGCTGCTTATTTCCACATCCAGCAGTTACAGAGCAACGTGATCATTTGTTTGGAGTCACCTGATGAATGTAAGTCCAGTATTCCCTCTCTTTTAGCTCTGTTTTTGGTCTCCACCAACTCCTGAGGGAACTATCTGGCTCTTTAGCTGCTAAATGCTCCACTATGTTCACCAGCTAGTCTCTAACTGTGTCTGTGTGCTGTTGAACAGGAAGTGTATAGGGTTTTTTTTAGAGCTTTTTCTCAGAAAACGACGCTATGAGAGCGCTGAGAGTGAACCAGAACAGTAAAGTTGTGGGTCGGACAAATAAACAATGAGCTGAAACTCATTCTAAAGCTCCGTAAAGCCGAGGGGGGAGCTGTAGATTCAGGTGATAATTCTCTGTAGGTTCATCACTATGAGCGATCACATTGTTTTCACATTGCCATCTGTTCCATTGTTATTATAAAAATATCAATTACAGCTGCTTTATCTGATGTTATGATGTTGTGTCTCAGCAGAGGAGACACTACGTCATCATTGGCATCCTTCACCTCCGCCTCATCCATTATTTTCTTATATCGGGACACCTGGTTGTGCCTTATCATTTACTTATAATAATACTGAAAGCAGAATAATGTTGGACTGGATATTAATAAAAATCTAGAATTATTGTCTCTTTAAAAACCAGCTGACAGTACCAGTCTTCTGCTCACTAGTGAAAGGCAGACTTTACATGTGAGAAGTTATCACAAACACCACTTTCCATACAATCACACCGGCAGTTGCTGTTGCCATGGGGACAAGCGATTGAGATTGTATGCCTCTGATTGTCTGAGTAGTGCACTTTGCCTGAGCGCACGAGGCCGAGAGCTGATTTGGGGGTATTCATGTGTGCTGTTACGCAGCAATTACCGCCGTCAGGACGGGGCTGTGTTGTTGTGAGACCTCTCTGTGAAACCTGGAATCGCTTCTGCCCTTCTTGATCATCGCAGCACTGAGACAATACGGCCTTTTATTCCTCATCAGAGGCTCGTATTGTTCCTCTGGAGAGAATCGGTGCGGTCACTCCAGCCGGTCTCATGTCCGGGTTTTTCTTTTAAAAATGGTAAAAGGCTCTGCGGCTCTGAAGGTAGCAAACTGAAGAGGCCTGTGCAGCTCTGCACATGATTCCAGTCTGATCTCGTTTCTGAGAAGCGCATTCACTCTGTGGTGATGTGAAGCGTAACAGACACAAGAATTTAAATGTTGACGCCAGGCGTGACGCTTCTGTCATGTTGTTTTTTTCCTCCAGCTGTATAATAATGCCTTATTTGAGCCATTAGGTCTGAACAAGCAAGTGTTGATGTCTGCCTGTTTACTCTGCAGGAAGCCGCTTCACTTCTGCCTCAACAGAGAAATGAAATGTTAAGTCTCTTTACATTTTTAGCCGGTTGAAGAGGAAGCAGCAAGTGTTTCAACTGGTGATTCAAATTAGGGCATCTTGCATTTAAAAACATGTAATATATCCATTCACTGAGTTGAACTGAGCCCCGTTTTATTTTGGATTGTCTCTGTGTTAAAGTAAATGCCACTTAAGTGAAGTTTTCATGGTGCTTGACATGAATCAATACTTTTCAACATGACAACTGAAATTGATCCTAAACTCCTAAAGATCCTACAGATTTCTGAGCTGTGAACTATAAATATTAAAGTGCCCTGTGGAGTTTTCATGTAAACAAACAAAAGATTATGTTTACATTCGTTATTTCTCACCAAAACTCATTTTAAATCGTGCGTTATTTATGTCCATGTTAGCTTGCTAGCAGTCTTCTTCTTCACTGCCTTCGTTGGCGCAGTGCTTCACTTCTTTGCACATTACAAATAGTGTAAACATTGCTCCACAGTGCTACTAGTGGTGAAAACCTCGACAGGGAACCTTTAAGCACCCACCGGAGCTACACCTAACAAGTGTTTTCATCATTATTTAATGTATTGCTTTATAGGAAATGTCAAAACTGATGGCAGATACCAATCACAAGTAAGTAAAAGTAGAAATACCACTGTGTAAAAATACTACAAATAAAAGCCCTGCATTCAAAATCATGCTTTAGTAAAAGTAAGCGAGTAGTATACGGCCATCAGAGTGTTATATTATTATATATCTTGTTATTGGATTATTATTACAAATGCAATTCTGTGTAAGCAGCATGTTCATGTTGTATCTGGTGAAGCTACTATTAACTACTTTATATACTGTTGGGTAGTTTAATCTATAACAACAGCGTCACATTTTATTAAATTATCATGTTTTGTTTGTTAAATCTTAATGTGCAAAGTAAATAGTAACTATAGCTGTCACATAAATGTAGTGGAGTGACAAGTACAACATTTCCTTATGAAATGTAGTGGAGTAGAAGTATAAAGCTGCATAAAATGGAAATACTCAAGTGAAGTACAAGTACCTCAAAATTGTACTTAAGTACAATACTTGAGTAACTGTACTTAGTTACATTCCTCACCTGCAAGAATCCAATCCAAGGTCTCAAAATCGCTATTTTTTTTGTCAAAAAGCTGAAATGTATTTATAATACGATAAATGATTTCTAACAACAATCATATCAAAACTGTCATCAATTACTTCTATATTCATTGATTAAACAATCATTTCAGCACTCATCATTATTGTTATTAATATCTGTTTCAAAAAACTTAAACTACAAAACGCTATGATAATTTAGTAAAAAATAAAAAGTAGAGCGGAAACTAGTAGTCGAATAATAGATTAAATTAACAGCAACTAGTTTGATATTAGATTGATGCAAAAATGACCTAGTTCCAGTTGTGATGATTTGCCAGATTTCTTTGTCTTACTGATGATAATCTGAATATTTTGGGGTTTGGACTGTTAAATTAAACAAGACGTCCTGTTGGGTTTCAGGCATTTTTCACTCTTTTCTGATTTTGCAGACTAATAAATAACCGTCAGTTTAACTGACAATGAAAATAATTGTTAGTTGCAGCTCTGAAAATCAACTGTACAAGCCAAAACCCACAGGAGCACCCTGATGCACTGCAGCATCACTCAGCTCATGTTGGATTGCAGACTTGAGTTTGAAGCCAGATTCTTGCACCTATTAAAAAAAAAAAGAAAGACACAAACTGATTTCCACTTGAAGCACACCCAAATCAGCAGAAAATAATTCAGCTCGCAGCCGTCGTCTCGTCTTCCATCCTTACTGTTTGCTTTTCGGATGTAAGATGTGCATCTGGTGTGACCTCAGTCACGGATTAAAATTCCTCCCCTCTTCTGTCCATCACGAGATTCATCATGGTGGAGACTGTCCAGTTAAAGGGATTACCATCCTCCAGTCAAGTTTAGATCCACTATTTCCTTTTTGCAGATATAAAGGATATTGATGGGATGTTGCTCGAATGACCGCTCTACTCTCTCTCCTCTTGTTGCCCCAGCTGCACTTAAAACATTTTTTTCCCCCATTTTTGCTATTAAAACGCAGCCAGCAGCAACACCACCTCCTCAAATAGGTTGCTCAGATAAATCCAGCAAGTTTTTAAAGCCCAAGGACATGAAAAAAAAAAATTAAATCCATGACCAAATATAGAGATATTCTTTACTCACCACACAGCCGTCTGAAATGTTCCACTGCTCTGTTTTTGTTGCAGTTAAATTAGATTTCTCTTGTGTTTGTTGCCCTAGTTCACATTTCCTGTTCTATGTCTTGACTCAAATGCACTTAGTTGATGTTTAAAACTAGTTTTATGCATTTGATGGGCTACACTGACAACACATGTGCATAATAAATAAATGTGCAGGTTTGGAGCGCTGGTTAACCTGCATGGCACACAACAGGTAGCCAGTTTACTGCAGGTAGCCGACACTATTAATAGATTTAAACACCGGTGTATGAAACACAGCTTCTGCTACACCTACACTTGTACACACTACACAGGCTGATCGGTGCTTTCTGCCCACAATCCCACACACTGAGCATCACCGGTGCAGAAAACCCACAAGGTAAAGCAGGTTTAACGAATTCTCCTAAACCTCTAAGGTGCAGTTTAAATTATTCAACTGGTCAGTCTTTCAGTTACTTTTATAAAAACGAACAAAAAGCTGCTTCTGCATCAGTGTTTGAGATGAAGAAACGTCTGTCTGGTTGTTTCCAGAGTGGTTAAAAGGCGGATAAAAGCTCCGTACCTGTCTGCGGGCTGATCCGGTGTCTCAGAGCAGGAAGGTCTCCGTCCTCCGCTGCTTCATCACACTGATGCTGCTGCTGCTGATGAGGAGGATGATGATGGTGGTGATGATGATGATGATGGTGGTGGTGATGATGCGGGCTGTTGTGGGCGACAGGCGGCGGGGTGCGCGAGGCTCCCGGTGAAGTTGCCGCTCGCCTCAAAGTGTTCAGAGACTGCGCAGTGGAGCGACACCGGCGCTGCCTTCACAGGCTGTCGGAAACGTTGGGATTACGAGAAGGAGAGTGCGTACGAGGTGTTGTTGTACTGTAGCTAGACTAAATGGAAACAGTATGTAGACACCCCTGACCACATACTTTTGTGTAGGCTACTTTTGGTGGATTCGGTGAAGGATTATTTTTATGCTACAGCATACAGTGATATTGTAGACTATAGTTGGCCCCAGTTTGTGCCTCTGATGTATTGCCATTGGATTCCGGTCACAGAGCTAAGCTTCTTTGTTTGGATTACGAAATGCCAGCGCAACTTGAGAAATGGGTTAATAAAAAGTAGTAGTAGTAGTAGTAAAAAGAATCGGTTATTCTTGAAGTTGGAATTTACGAGGAGCACTTTAAGGCAGCAGCCGTTGATGATTTTAAATGTGCTAATATTGTTAGCGGTTAGCTGAATTTGTCAGGTAAGCTTGCCACATTTTACACTGTAACGGTAAAACTTGAACTTGGAGACACGAAGATGTCTCTTTTCAGAGGCCTATTTTAATGTTATAATATTTAAGAAAAGTTAGGGAAGGGTTCTGTAATGCTGTCTATCAAACAGCATAAAACATATAGCAAGGATATAGCTATTATTTTGTCATTATGCTAGCACAGAGAGGTTTCTCTGTGTGTTATACAGATAACTCGCTTTTCTAACCTTTTTATTTTATCCAAAGAACACAGTGAACAGTATAAATATACTTGTGAACTGTGTCTCCCTCTAGTGTGCAAATACATCAGTATCAATGCTTCCTATGACAATGTTGTGAAGCCATGAGCAGAGGTGGAAGAAATACTCAGATCTTTAACCTTTATACCACAGTGTAGAAATACTAGGAATACAAGTACTGCATTCGAAAGTTTACTTAAGTAAAAGTACAAAAGTATTAGCATTAAAGCATACTTATACTACCAAAAGTAAAAGTACTGAGAATGGCCCTTTTCAGAATAATTTGTATTATTGGATTATAATTATTGATGCACTCATGTGTAAACATAACTAATGCTGCAGATAGTAAAGGTGGGGCTAATTCTAACTACTTTATGTACTGCTGGGTGGCTTAATCCATAAAAATACATCATCATTTATAGGTTGATCACATTTTGTATTTACAATCTGAATCTGTAAAGTATCTAAAGCTGTCAAAACAAAATGTAGTGGAGTGAAAAGTACAATATTTGCCTCCAAAATGTAGTTGAGTAGAAAAATAAAGAAACATAAAATGAAAATACTCAAGAAGTACTTCAAGTCGGTTCGTAAGTACAGTACTTGAGTAAATGTACTTTGTTACATTCCACCACTGGTTAAAATCTGTTAAAACAGAATCATCTTCAGCCTTTCAGCATTTTATATTTGAGAAGTTTTCCAATACTCATTAAGCCCAATTTGACAAAATCTGACCTATTTCAGTAAATCAAGTGAAACAGAATAACCAGGAAAAACGCTCTTTGGTTAAATTGGGGCCACAAACCCACTGTCCTGGATTGCAGAACATAACACTGTCAACACCAACTTCAGCCACAGGTTTGCATATAATAATATTTATTTATTGTGTGTAACTTTACAAACACGTTGAGTTAAAGCCTATCAGAATTCAAAGAGGAGCAGTAATCAAATAAAACTCCAGAGATCATTAAAAGCTATTTACACAGCCCGTTTAATATTTCCACTTTGTACAGTGATATTGAAAGAACATACTGTTAATATATTTTTACTGTAGCAAATTAGGTTCTAAGCAAAACATTAATAAAAATATACTTGCAGCAGTACACTTGCTGTGTTTGATCTTAAGCATTTCATTTCAGCTTTGCATTGCTATTGCTTCTTTTCATTGTAGCTACAGCAACAAGAATATCTTGGTGATACATGTACATATTCATTTTTCTGTCATATACTGCACTATTGTGTTGTAGGTGTTCTCTACTGTCAACCTTTTACAGTGAAATTATTGTAAACATATTTTGGAATGTCACATTGATCGGTTTTTGCAACAATCTTGTTCAGATCAACCATTTTTAAATCAAATGCACTGGTGATTATCATCTGACAAATAAGAGCACAAGTAAGCTGGATCAGTTCTGTACATTAAAAACTATGAAATGACCAAGATATTAGTTTTGATAAGCAAAAGACATAGCTTACTTTAGTTCTGTACCATAATAAGATATTTGGTGAAGCCCTCTCATAATTTGCATTAAGGGCACTCAGTTACACAGCTTATAATCAACTTAATCACATTGTCAGTGTTAATTATATTAATCCATCTCTTTATAGGGCCAACAACATGCAACCAGAGACTGACGTTAACACCTGAACACTGACAAAATCTTTCCTGTGATTGGTAAGTTAAACTTGCTAATGACCCTTTCCAGTTGCCAACCTGTTTTCTATCTCACCCTTCTGTCACATGACTTATGGGCAGTGAAATTCAGAACCCACCGGCCTCTGAGGCTGGACACTGAGGGATTGTATCTTTAGACATAATTTACATCAAGTTATTTCACTTTTCGGCTCCATCAAAGAACCTCATTTTCTCAGAGTGCACAGAGTCTCTCAGTCGTTGAATGGATGAAGCTGTCTCACCTGAGGCAGAGGAGTCAAATGTATGTGTAATTTGTTTAGTTATAACAGTTGTTTCTTTGCTTTCACTTCTTTCACTTGATGTTTCCCTAACTAAATGTCTCTCAAAGACCGTTCTCTTGCTGCTTTGTGAATCTTCGACAGTCCATGATGTAGCTTCGTTAGCCTCTGATTTCAGGGGAAGGCCTCCAGCTGATTGGACTTGGACAGAAGTTAGTAGCTTGGCATGCTGTGCTTCTGGGGTTGCTTGGATATTTGATGTAATGACGTGTATTTTTCCAGATTCCAGTCTGAGCGTGTCTTCCGATGAAGATGAAACTCCAGATGACAGAATGGTGATTTTCTCAGGCAAGTTGGGCTCAACCGAGATCAGCTCAGTCCTTGTGGTGGAAGTAATGATGTTACTGTGAATCTCTCCAAGCCCTGTAGCAGCGTTAGGATCAGAGTATTTGACAGTTACCTTGGTTGGAGACGATAAGGACAGGCCAAAATGCTCACTTGTCATTGCAGAACTAATATCAGCAAAGGCGTCTGATGACTGGACAGAACAGGTGGGGCTTATTTCTTCATCCCCAACTGAGCTCTTTTCATCCTTGTGCTCGTCTTTTTCAGAAATCTTGACAGGTTCTGATGGGGAGGACAATCCAAACTTGGGGAATTTAAACCAACCAGTTCTCTCAGGACTTTTGATAGTATCTTGCTTGGTATTTGTTTCCTTTTCCTTTGTCTCTAACTGCTTTCCACTGGGTTCATCTGTTTCATGAACTTTCTTTGAGGTTTCAAGATGTTCTTCCACTTTTGGAACATCAAATTCAACATCAACATCCTTGAGGATCTCACCAAATGATGTCAAAGTCATTTTTGGTGATTTACTATCTCTTTTCGGCTCAACTTCCATTTCCAGCTGATCTTTTTTGCATTCAGATTCAACAGGGACATATTCTTCAGGTTTGGGTCTTGAGAAACTCAGCTTTGGCATTTTAAATGATGGCAGTTTGAATTTACTTGGAGAGCCAAGACCCACACTATCAGTCTCAGTCTGTGGCGTTTCAGAATCTGTTATTGCTGCCTTGGACACATCTGTTTTAATATCAACACTTAGACCTTTGATGTTGACAGTAACATCCTCCTTACGTTTATTTCCATCAGTTTCAGCTACTTTGTCTGCATCAGGTGCTTCTACGGTGACATCATAAGTAGCACCTCCAAATTTCGGCATTTTCACTGTTGGCATTTTAAATTTTAATGGTGACCCTCCAACATCTTCTGACTTAGCTTCCGTCTCAGAAGCTTTAATTTCCACACTAGCTGAAGATTCTTTGACTTCAATTTCAGGGAGTTTGACCTCTGCTTTAACTTCTGGCAGTGTGATGTCTACATCTTTCTGTGATGCATTTAAATCTTCTTCAGGTCCTTTTGCTTTTGGTAGTGCAATGCCAAACTTTGGCAATTTAAACTTGCTTCCTTGTCCATCATGTTCAGTATCAAACTCAGGAGCTTTAATATCCATTTCAGGTTGTTTGACTTTCACTTCTCCCTCTGGAAGAGAAACATCAACAGGTGGAAGCTTAGCGCTGACTTCAGGTTCTTTAACACTTGACTTTGAGAAAGAAAACCTGGGTAGTAAAAATTTAGGTTTTTTCAAGTTTGCATCAAAGTCTGCAGCAGGTGGCTCTTCCATGGAAATAGCTCCCGAATGTCCTTGTACTTCAACATCCAGTAGACAGACTTCTGCTTTGCCCTCTGGTGATGTAATATCAGCTTTGGGTGTTTCAAGATTGACATCAACATCAGGGGCTTTACCACCTGTCCTTGAAAATGAAAATTTAGGAAATGTCCAGTTTGGTCGTTTCAACTTGGCTTCAACCTCAACTGTAGGTACATCTGATATTGAAATTGTACCTTCAGGTTCTTTGACTTCAGCATCGGGCAGTTTGACCTCAGCTTTAGCTTCTGGTAATGTGACATCAACATCTTTCTTTGATAAGCTCAAATCAATTTCAGGTCCTTTAACTTTGGGCATTGAGATGCCAAATTTTGGCATTTTAAATTTGCTGCCTGATCCTTCAAGTTCACTTCCTTTAGCTTTCACATCTACAGATAGGCCTTCAGTGTCAATGCTGGGTGCAGTGACATCCACTGTAGCCCCCTCTTTAGGTACTTCCAGCTTTGCTCTATCAATTTTAATGTCTTTGTCCACATCAGGTACTTCCACACTGACCTTTGGTGTAGCAGCTCCAAATTTGGGTAATGTGAATGTTGGCATTTTAAGTTTTGATGGTGATCCTTCAACATGACCTGTTTCAGCTTCAATCTCAGGAGCTTTAATTTCCACTTTAGCAGACGGTTGTTTTATTTTAACGTCCGGAAGTTGAACTTCAGCTTTGGCTTCTGGGATTGTGACATCTACGTCTTTCTTTGATAAGCTCAAATCAATTTCAGGTCCTTTTACTTTTGGCATTGAGATGCCAAACTTTGGCATTTTAAATTTGCTTCCTGATCCTTCAAGTTCACTTCCTTTAGCTTTCACATCTACAGATAGGCCTTCAGTGTCAATGCTGGGTGCAGTGACATCCACTGTAGCCCCCTCTTTAGGTACTTCCAGCTTTGCTCTATCAATTTTAATGTCTTTGTCCACATCAGGTACTTCCACACTGACCTTTGGTGTAGCAGCTCCAAATTTGGGTAATGTGAATGTTGGCATTTTAAGTTTTGATGGTGATCCTTCAACATGACCTGTTTCAGCTTCAATCTCAGGAGCTTTAATTTCCACTTTAGCAGACGGTTGTTTTATTTTAACGTCCGGAAGTTGAACTTCAGCTTTGGCTTCTGGGATTGTGACATCTACGTCTTTCTTTGATAAGCTCAAATCAATTTCAGGTCCTTTTACTTTTGGCATTGAGATGCCAAACTTTGGCATTTTAAATTTGCTTCCTGATCCTTCAAGTTCACTTCCTTTAGCTTTCACATCTACAGATAGGCCTTCAGTGTCAATGCTGGGTGCAGTGACATCCACTGTAGCTCCCTCTTTAGGTACTTCCAGCTTTGCTCCATCAGTTTTAATGCCTTTGTCCACATCAGGTACTTCCACACTGACCTTTGGAGTAGCAGCTCCAAATTTGGGTAATGTGAATGTTGGCATTTTAAGTTTTGATGGTGATCCTTCAATGTTACCTGTTTGACCTTCAATCTCAGGAGCTTTAATTTCCACTTTAGCCGACGCTTGTTTTATTTTAACATCCGGAAGTTGAACTTCAGCTTTGGCTTCTGGGAGTGTGACATCTATGTCTTTCTTTGATAAGCTCAAATCGATTTCAGGCCCTTTTATTTTTGGCATTGAGATGCCAAACTTTGGCATTTTAAACTTGCTTTCCGGCCCATCTAATTTTACATCACTTTCTGGTGACTTAAGTTCCAGATCAGGTTGTTTGACTTCCACATTTTCTCCTGGAAGAGAAACATCAACATTTGGAAGCTCAGCACTGACTTCAGGTTCTTTAACGCTTGACTTTGAAAAAGAAAATCTGGGTAGTGAAAACTTAGTTTTTTTCAAGTTTGCATCAAGGTCTGTAGTAGGTGGCTCTTCCATTGAAATAGCTCCTGAAGGTCCTTTGACTTCAGCGTCCGACAGAGAGATTTCTGTTTTGGTCTCTGGTGATGTAACATCAACTTTGGGTGTTTCAAGGTTGACATCAGCATCAGGGGCTTTACCACCACCTGTCCTTGAAAAGGAAAATTTAGGAAAGGTCCAGCTTGGTCGTTTTAACTTGGCTTCAACCTCAACTGTAGGTGCATCTGGTACTGAAATGTCACCTTCAGGTTCTTTGACTTCAACATCGGGCAGTTTGACCTCAGCTCTAGCTTTTGGTAATGTGACATCTACATCTTTCTTTGATAAACTTAAATCAATTTCAGGTCCTTTAACTTTGGGTATTGAAATGCCAAATTTTGGCATTTTAAATTTGCTGCCTGATCCTTCAAGTTCACTTCCTTTAGCTTTCACATCTACAGATAGGCCTTCAGTGTCAATGCTGGGTGCAGTGACATCCACTGTAGCCCCCTCTTTAGGTACTTCCAACTTTGCTCCATCAATTTTAATGTCTTTGTCCACATCAGGTACTTCCACACTGATCTTTGGTGTAGCAGCTCCAAATTTGGGTAATGTGAATGTTGGCATTTTAAGTTTTGACGGTGATCCTTCAACATGACCTGTTCGTGCTTCAATCTCAGGAGCTTTAATTTCCACTTTAGCAGATGGTTGTTTTATTTTAACATCTGGAAGTTGAACTTCAGCTTTGGCTTCTGGGAGTGTGACATCTATGTCTTTCTTTGATAAGCTCAAATCGATTTCAGGCCCTTTTACTTTTGGCATTGAGATGCCAAACTTTGGCATTTTAAACTTGCTTTCCTGCCCATCTAATTCAGCATCACCTTCTGGTGGCTTAAGCTCCACATTAGGTTGTTTGACTTCGACATTTCCTTCTGGAAGAGAAACATCAACGTCTGGGAGACTGACATCAACTTCAGGCTCTTTTGTACTTCGCTTTGAAAATGAAAATTTGGGTAATGAAAACCTTGGCTTTTTCAATTTGGCATCAAGGTCTGTAGCAGGTGCCCCCTCTATTGAAATACCTGAGGATTCTTTGATGTCGATATCTGGAAGATGTAAGTCTGTTTTGGCCTCTGGTAGTGTAACGTCAACTTTTGGGACATCAAGGTTGACATCGACCTCAGGGGCCTCAACGCTTGTCTTTGAAAATGAAAATCTTGGCAATGACCTGGTTGTCTTTTTCAACTTGGCATCACCCTCTGTCATTGGTGCCTGTGATACTGAAATTGAACCCACAGGCTCTTTGATATCAACTTCAGGAAGTTTGACTTCAGCGTTTGTTTGTGGTAATTTTAAATCTGCTCCATCCACTTTAATGTCTTTGTCAGGTACTTCCACGCTGACCTGTGGAGTAGCAGCTCCAAATCTGGGTAATTTGAATGTTGGCATTTTAAATGTTGATGGTGATCCTTCAACATTACTTGTCTGAACATTAATTCCAGGAGCTTTAATTTCCACTTTGGCAGAAGATTCTTTTACTTCAACACCAGGGAGTTGAACTTTGGTTTTGGCTTCTGGTAGTGTCACATCTAAATTTTTCTTTGATACGCTTAAATCAATATCAGGCTGTTTGACTTGAGGCACAGAAAAACCGAGACTTGGCATTTTAAACTTGCTTCCTTTTCCTTCATGTTCAGTTCCTGTAGTTTTTATATCTATTGATGGGCCTTCAGTGTCAATGCTGGGCGCTGTAATGTCAACTGCAAGAACCTCTTCATGAAATGTAATGTCAGCTCCATCGATTTTGACATCTTTGCATGTATCGGGCACTTCTACGGTGGCACTTGGAGTACCAATTCCAAATTTTGGTAATTTGAATGTCGGCAGCTTGAATTTTGATGGTGATCCTTCTGTATCCTTTGTCGCAACCTTGATCTCAGGAGCTTTCATTTTTACTTCAGCCGAAGGTTCTTTCACTTCAATGTCAGGGAGTTTGACTTCAGCTTTGGCTTCTGGTAGTGTCACATCTACATTTTTCTTTGATAAACTTAAATCAATTTCAGGCCCTGTCACCTTTGGCATTGTGATTCCAAACTTTGGCATTTTAAACTTGCTTCCTTTCCCTGCATGTTCAGTTTCTGTAGTTTTCATATCTATGGATGGGCCTTCGGTGTCAATGCAGGGTGCTGCAATGTCAACTGCAAGAACCTCTTCGGGAATTTTAATATCATCTCCATCGATTTTGATGTCTTTGTCCACATTGGACACTTCTACGGTGGCACTTGGAGTACCAACTCCAAATTTTGGTAATTTGAATGTTGGCATCTTAAATTTTGATGGTGATCCTTCTGTATCCTTTGTCACAACCTTAATCTCAGGAGCTTTCATTTTCACTTCAGCAGAAGGTTCTTTCAGTTCAACGTCAGGGAGTTTGACTTCAGCTTTGGCTTCTGGTAGTGTCACATCTACATCTTTCTTTGATAAACTTAAATCAAATTCAGGCCCTGTTACCTTTGGCATTGTGATTCCAAACTTTGGCACTTTAATCTTACTTCCCTTTCCTACATGTTCAGTTCCTGTAGTTTTGATATCTATTGATGGGCCTTTGATGTCCATGCTGGGTGCTGCAATGTCAACTGCAAGAACCTCTTCGGGAATTTTAACATCATCTCCATTGATTTTAAGGTCTTTTTCTGCATTGGGCACTTCTACGGTGGCACTTGGAGTACCAACTCCAAATTTTGGTAATTTGAATGTTGGCATCTTAAATTTTGATGGTGATCCTTCTGTATCCTTTGTCACAACCTTAATCTCAGGAGCTTTCATTTTCACTTCAGCAGAAGGTTCTTTAAGTTCAACGTCAGGGAGCATAACTTCAGCTTTGGCTTCTGGTAGTGTCACATCTACATCTTTCTTTGAGAAACTTAAATCAAATTCAGGCCCTTTTACCTTTGGCATTGTGATTCCAAACTTTGGCATTTTAAACTTGCTTCCTTGAGCATCAATTTCTGCTTCACACTCTGGTGGTTTCATATCCACAGCAATTTTAGGAGCTTCTGGGAGTTCAACCTCAGCTTTGCCTTCTGGTAGTGTCACATCTACATCTTTCTTTGATAAACTTAAATCAAACACTCTGGTGGTTTCATATCCACAGCAATTTTAGGAGCTTCTGGGAGTTCAACCTCAGCTTTGGCTTCTGGTAGTGTCACATCTACATCTTTCTTTGATAAACTTAAATCAAATTCAGGCCCTTTTACCTTTGGCATTGTGATTCCAAACTTTGGCATTTTAAACTTGCTTCCTTGCGCATCAATTTCTGCTTCACACTCTGGTGGTTTCATATCCACAGCAATTTTAGGAGCTTCTGGGAGTTCAACCTCAGCTTTGGCTTCTGGTAGTGTCACATCTACATCTTTCTTTGATAAACTTAAATCAAATTCAGGCCCTTTTACCTTTGGCATTGTGATTCCAAACTTTGGCATTTTAAACTTGCTTCCTTGCGCATCAATTTCTGCTTCACACTCTGGTGGTTTCATATCCACAGCAATTTTAGGAGCTTCTGGGAGTTCAACCTCAGCTTTGGCTTCTGGTAGTGTCACATCTACATCTTTCTTTGATAAACTTAAATCAAATTCAGGCCCTGTTACCTTTGGCATTGTGATTCCAAACTTTGGCATTTTAAACTTGCTTCCTTGCGCATCAATTTCTGCTTCACACTCTGGTAGTTTGATATCAACTCCTTCTCTTTGCACTTCCACCTTTCCCTCTGGATTTGCAATATTCGCATCCTGAAGACTGACATCAACTTCTGGGGCCTTAACACTTGGTTTTGAAAAAGAAAATCTGGGCAGTGAAAACCTTGACTTTTTCAGTTTTGCATCTACCTCAACACCTGGCTGTTGTTCTATCACAACACCTCCTGAAGGCTCTTTGACATTAATGTCTGGGAGATGGACCTTTGCTTTAACCTCTGGTACATCAACATCTGTGTGTGGCACAGATATGTGCATGTCAGCTCCATCAAGTTTGATTTCTTTGTCTATATCAGGTACTTCAGCACTGACATTTGGAGTTGCAATTCCAAACTTCGGAAATTTGAATGTTGGCAATTTAAATTTTGATGGTGATCCTTTCACACTGCTTAATTGAGCTTCAATCTCAGGAGCTTTAATTTCCACTTCAGCAGATGGTTCTTTTAGTTCAACATCAGGGAGATTGACTTCTGCTTTGGCTTCTGGTAGTGTGATGTCTACATTTTTCTTTGATAAGGTGAAATCAATTTCAGGTCCTTTTACTTTTGGCATTGACATTCCAAACTTTGGCATTTTAAACTTGCTTCCTTGCCCATCAATTTCTGCTTCACACTCTGGTGATATCCACAGCAATTTTAGGAGTTTCTGGGAGTTTGAATCAATTTCCAATTTCAGGCCCTTTTACTTTTGGCATTGTGATTCCAAACTTTGGCATTTTAAACTTGCTTCCTTGCCCATCAATTTCTGCTTCACACTCTGGTGGTTTCATATCCACAGCAATTTTAGGAGTTTCTGGGAGTTTGACCTCCACTTTGGCTTCTGGTAGTGTCACATCTACATCTTTCTTTGAGAAGTTTAAATCAATTTCAGGCCCTTTTACTTTTGGCATTGTGATTCCAAACTTTTTGGACTTGCCTCCTTGTCCTTCAAGTTCAATGTCAGTCTGCAAAGGTTTGATTTCCACTTCAGGTTTTTTAACTTCCACCTTTGCCTCTGGAATCAAAACTTCTGTTTTTCCAAGACTGGCATCAATTTTAGGGGCTTCTGGGAGTTTGACCTCAGCTTCAGTCCCTGGTAATGTGATATCTGTGTCTTTCTTTGATAAGCTTAAATCTATGTCAGGCCCTTTGACTTTAGGCATAGAGAAACTGAAATTTGGCATTTTAAATTTTGAAGGTGATCCTTTTGTATCTTTAGCCACAACTTCAATCTCAGGAGCTTTAATTTCTACTTTAGCAGAAGGTTCTTTTAGTTCAACATCAGGGAGGTTGACATCTGCTTTGGCTTCTGGTAGTGTGACATCTACATCTTTCTTCGAGATGCCTAGATGAAATTCAGGTCCTTTTACCTTTGGCATTGACATTCCAAATTTTGGCATTTTGAACTTGCTTCCTTGTCCTTCAACTTCAGTCTTCAAAGGTTTGATTTCCAGCTGAGGTTTTTTAACTTTGGCCTTTGCCTCTGGAATCAAAACTTCTGCTTTTCCAATACTGACATCAATTTTAGGGGCATCTGGGAGTTTGCCCTTTGGTAGTGTGACATCGACGTCTTTCTTTGATAAGCTCAAGTCAATTTCTGGCCCTTTTACTTTTGGCATTTTGATTCCAAACTTTGGCATTTTTAACTTTTCTCCTTGTCCATCAAGTTCACCTTCACTGTGCATTTCCAGCTCAGGTTTTTTAATCTCCATCTTAGCCTCTGGAATTGAAACATCTACTTTTCCAAGATCGACCTCTGGAAGTTTTACATCAGCTTTAGCCTCTGATAATGTGACATCCACGTCTTTCTTTGAAAGGGTTAAATCAATTTTAGGTCCTTTCACTTTTGATGTAGAGAAACCAAGATGCGGCATTTTAAACTTGCTTCCTTTTCCATCTTGTTCAGTTCCTGTAGTTTTCATATCTATTGAAGGGCCCTCAGTGTCAATGCTGGGTGCCGCAATTTTAACCGCGGATCCCTCTTCAGGGATATTAATGTCAGCTCCATCGATTTTGACATCTTTGTCCATATCAGGTACTTCTACAGAGACGTTTGGAGTAGCAACTCCAAATTTTGGTAGTTTGAATGTCGGCATCTTAAATTTTGATGGTGATCCTTCTCGACCTTTTGCCGCAACTTTTATTTCAGGAGCTTTAATTTCCACCTTAGCAGAGGGTTCTTTTAGTTCAACATCAGGGACTTGTACTTCAGCTGTGTCTTCTGGTAGTGTCACATCTCCATCTTTTTTTGATAAGCTAAAGTGAATTTCAGGTCCTTTTACTTTTGGCATTGACATTCCCAACTTTGGCATTTTAAACTTGCTTCCTTGCTCGTCAAGTTCAACTTCACTGTGCAGAGGTTTAATTTGTAATTTAGGCTTTTTAACTTCCAATTTTACCTCTGGAAGAGAAACATCTGCTTTTCCAAGACCGACATTAACTTTAGGAGCTTCTGGGAGTTTAACCTCAGCATTGGCCTCTGGCAGTGTGACATCTACATCTTTCTTTGCTAAACTTAAATCAATTTGAGGCCCTTTGACTTTAGGCAGAGAGAACCCGAGATCTGGCATTTTAAACTTGCTTCCTTTTTCCTCATGTTCAGTTCCTATAGTTTTCATATCTACTGAAGGGCCTTCGGTGTCAATGCTGGGCGCTGTAATGTCAACTGCAAAAACCTCTTCATGAAATTTAATGTCATCTCCATCTATTTTGACGTCTTTATCGGGCACTTCTACGGTGGCACTTGGAGTACCAACTCCAAATTTTGGTAATTTGAATGTCGGCATCTTAAATTTTGATGGTGATCCTTCTGTATCCTTTGTCGCAACCTTGATCTCAGGAGCTTTAATTTCCACTTCAGAAGAACGTTCTTTCAGTTCAACGTCAGGGAGTTTGACTTCAGCTTTGGCTTCTGGTAGTGTCAAATCTACATCTTTCTTAGATAAGCTGAAATCAAATTCAGGCCCTTTTAATTTTGGCATTGTGATTCCAAACTTTGCCATTTTAAATTTGCTTCCTTGAGCATCAAGTTCAGTTTCAGTCTGTAGAGGTTTGATTTCCAATTCAAGTTTTTTGACCTCCACCTTTTGCTCTGGAATAGAAACCTCTGTCCTTCCAAGAGTGACATCAATCTCAGGGGCGTCTGAGAGTTTGACTTCAGCTTTAGCCTCTGGTAGTGTGACATCTACGTCTTTCTTTGACAAGCTTAAATCAAATTCATGCCCTTTTAATTTTGGCATTGTAATTCCAAACTTTGGCATCTTGAACTTGCTTCCTTGTCCATCAAGTTTGTGCTCAGTCTGCAGAGGTCTGATTTCCAGTTCAGGTCTTTCATCTACGTTTCCAAGAGTAACATCAACCTCAGGAACTTCTGGGAGTTTTACCTCAGCTTTAGCTTCTGGTAGTGTGACATCTTTTTTTGATAGGCTTAAATCACTTTTAGGTCCTTTCACCTTTGGCATGGAAATGCCGAGATTTGGCAATTTAAACTTGCTACCCTTTCCCTCTCTTTCAAGTGTTTTTATCTCTCCCCCATCAATGTTTATATCCTTATCTGCATCAGGCACATTTACACTGATGTCCCCAGTAACTGCTCCAAATTTGGGCAGTTTGATTGTGTGTTCCTCAGCGTCAACCACCTTTATTTCACCACTGATCTCTGGAAAGGAGATGTCACCCTCTTGCTTTGTGGCATCAATATTAACACCAAAACCTGTAAGCTTAATGCCACCATCCTTATTGGCTGGTGAAGCACCTACTGAATCAATGTATTCAATACTGTCAATTTCAGGTATTTTGACATCAGATATGACTCCTCCAATCTGCCCCTTGCCTTTCCTTGTTTCAGTTTTTGACATTTGACATACTTCTTGGAGGAATATAGTCCTTTCTCCTTTTATGTTATCACCTTTTTGCTCAGATATATTTTGTTTTGGCAAGTCAATTCCAATGTCAGGGATTTTTATGTCTGGTTTTGCAATCCCAAAGCTAGGCGTCATTATCCTTGCCTTCTTTGATTTCTTATCTGATTCTTTTGAGCTGAGTGTAGCTGCGGATTCATATTCAAATTTGATGCCCTCTTTGCCTTGTGTCTTCTCAGTTTCTTGTGCCTGAAGAATGGCACTTTCCTTTCCAGGTATTATAATATGTTCTCGTTCATAAACCTCAGTTTTAATCTCTTTGTCGCTTTGTTTTGCCTCAGTTTTGTATTTCTTTTCAGGGTTTTTTAAATCTACCATGGTCTCAGTTAAAAGTTGCTCTGAGGTTAAATCAGCAGGGGTGATCTTTGGTAGTTTGACTGTAGTCTTGGAGATTTCTGGAGAGGCAGTTACGTCAAACTTAGTGAAGTGTGCCTCATGTTTTGTTTTGGTATCTACAACTTTAGTAGGTGTTTTCACTGATATTCTTTGTGCATTTGCATCTATCACTGTAATTTCTTCAGGAATAGGCACTCCAGCCGTGTCAACCTTAGGCTGCTTGAATCCAGGCAATTTTGAAACTGCCTCTTTCACGCTGTCAACATCAATTGACAGTTGTACAGTTTCAGCTTGAATTTCTTCATAATGTCCTGTAGAAACAGCTTTTGGTTCTTTGATTCTTTTGGCTGTGGCCCCCATAGACACGTCCTCCATACCTGGAATCTCAATGTCTTCACGTTTGGGAAGTTTTGTTCGGGAAAGACTGCTTTTTGACAGTCGCTCATAAGGATCCTCTTTCACTTTTGAACCCTCAGTTGTAAGCTGCTCAATTTTAGTTGGGCATTCTTCAACATTTAAATTCACTCTTTGTATAGTTTCCTCAGTGGCAATGTCACTAAAGCCTATTTTAGGCAGTTTGAATGTTGGACCTGTCTTTGTGTCTTGTTTTTGTTTAATGTCCTTGCCTTTCTTAGTTTTTTCTTCACGTTTCTGTGGAAATTTTTGTATTAATGCGACATCAGATACATCAAGTTCCACCTTTGGTACACTCATTTCGATCTGTGTTGTCACTGATTTGGCTGAGATTACTCTTGGACTCTCACTGCTGATTATTTGGGTATTGGCATCAAGTCCTAGTTGATCTCCCTGTAGTTTTGTGTGTGTCTCAGATCTTGGGATGACATCTGATTTTTCATTTTCAGGTTGATCTGTGATTTCAATACTTGCCCCCAGTGTTTTCAGCCTTTTTGGTGAGGATTTTGCTTTTGCATCTTTCTTGTGCAATTTATCCTTACCCAAAATTTTAATTTTTAATTCAGACCGTTCTTTCTTCTTTTTCTTCCCATCAGGGGATTTGATACCAGAGGGGCTTTCTTGATCTGCCAGAGCCACAGTTAGATCTTCTGTTTTCAAAGTGCTCCCTATAGTGATGAGTTCCACCTTGTGTTGAACAGTTTGAGGTTCAGTCAGTTTTTGATCATTTTTCTGAAGTCTTAAGTCTTCCACTACTTTCAGATCCTCTGTCACATAGACTTCAGGTGTTTCTCCTGAGGGGCTTTCAAGGCACTCAGGTGAAAGCATGTCTGATGCTTCATGTGTCTGGAGAATATTGCCACTGATCTGCCCACTTGTAGGTGCGTCTGTGTCCTGGTCTTCAGATGAACTTATGCGGCCTCTCTTTGTCAGACCAGAAAGCTTTATTTTATGCTTCTTCTTGCCTTTGAGAGCATCCTGAGATTTTATAGGTGAGTCTGTGTCACTTGTGGTGGGGCTAAGCTCAAGCTTTCTCTGCTCATCAGCCTCTGAGGAACTGTGAGACCTTGTGAAGCGGGACTTCCGTCCTTTTCCAAAGGAGGGAAATTTAGGCCATGAAATGCGGGCCTCACCACGCCTTTTAGTTTTTCCTGGCTCCCTCATCTCTGGAGCGTAGAGATCGTCCTCCTGTTGAGCAAGAGAAATATGAAATGTCAGTTTTAGTCTACCTATCACAAAGAGTCTGAGAAGACAACTTTAAAATAGTTACAGGGATGATGTCAGATTCGATGGCTGGTTCAGTCTCTGTGATGTCTGGTTTGCGTTTCAAGCAGAGCTTCACTTTGTACGCCTGAGCGTGCTCCAGAATCTGAATGGCATCCTCGTATGACACGTTGTCAAAATACACAGTGGCACTCAGAATCTGATCACCTGCGCAAACCAGAGCAAAATATTTCAGAAGCACTTAGATAAGAAGGCTTTCAGTCTATGAAACTGTAATGGAAAATGAAAATAACAGATACAGTATGATTAGTCATTAGACTTGCTCTTAAAGTTTCTTCAGTTAAGATAATGTGTAGCGTAAAGTGTACTTTGTCTCTTTGTAGTTTTGAATGGGAGTTTTTTTTATAGGTGTTCATATTTGTAATGGATTTGAAATTCTAAAATTGGAAAATATTAAACAAAATACAATACCAGATTGTATTTATACAAGTACCATGGATTTTCCAATGGAACCAATTAGAAGCTTCATTAATCTCACATTTCTCACTTAGTTAGAGCATTTTTAATTTTCATTGTAATTGCAAAGAAAATGTCACTATAATTGTTTCTCATTACAAACTGCTACTTTACCTTCTTTCAGCTTCAGACTTTTTGAGGCAGGTGACTCTGGTACCACTTCCTTAATAAAGATTCCTTCTTTCCCCCCTCCACCATAAATGAGACCCTCTGCACATCCATCTTTGGCTGTTTTCACTATTACCCCAGACTCGGGGCTGGGAACTTCCTGCCAACACATCAGAATTGAAAGGATAAAATCATTTTACCTTTAGCTGTGCTATTCACTGCTGCAGCACTGCCTGAAGGGATTCACAGATACAGTACAGGGAGGAGAAGGTGGGAACGTCTCACCTTCAGTTTACTCATCTTTGGAGTTGAGCGCTTTTCAAACATGGAGCCAAGCCCAGACTTTTTTGTTTTCTTTCCACTCCCACTTTTGTGGTGTGGGTCATGCTCCGCTTCACACTTAAAGGAAAATAGAAAAAAAACCAAATTATTCTAACTAAACATATACTGAATAGATTATTGTTGCAGTCAGAGCTTCAGCCTTATTTAAACAAAAAAGACGACATAGATATTTCATCAACATGCTTTGAAAGTATTTGGACTGAGAGGGAAGGGTATGCACTGTATATACATTCATACATACATGGGAGTAGCTGAATCATTATTGCAATATGCAACAGTAAACAAAACAGAGAGCTCATCTTACACCACACTCTGCTAACTGAACACAAATACGGAGCCTGATACTGTACATGTAGTGGGTTAGTTGATATATTATTATTAATTTGTGCACTCAATATACAAAGTCCACATATCTCAGTCAAAGAGCAAAATAAATCTGTATTAAATTAAAGCTGTCCATAGGGAGAGTGCAGAGGGGGGAAAACAAATGGATGGATGGTGACAATTTAATTTACTCTTTAATTTGAGGGAATAAATTAAATAATTTGAGGGAACAAATTCCTTAATTGATTTCCCCTTAGCAGTCTTTGTACAGAGCCAACAGAACATTTTCCTCCATCAAAGGTTTAGTTTCAAAGGTGCTGACAGAAAAACAAATTTTTGAAAGTGGCAGCCAAACACAGCAACACCCCAAACTTAATGACATATCTCTGTTAACACCACCATGTAGTTTTGGACTGTTCAATGTCAGCATTTACACATTGTGATTACGACTTCACACTTATCGTGATGTATGATTTAATTGTGAAATTTGTAGTGGCTTTTACTGTATATAATTCCAGTAATTATTCATTTCAACAATTTTGTAACATTTGAGTGTGGTGAGCTTCATGTGGAGCAAACATGGATACAGTCCAGTTACAATCTTCAATTTCACTAGTCTTTGGTTTAGTCATTAAAGATACTCCTCATACTCTGATTCTGTAGCTCCATGTGAGCATAAATGAGCCAAATACACAGGCTTGCTTCTCTTGGTCACAAGCTTGTTTTCTAACTTAATTTGTCTGAGACCTAAAGAAAATACACTGTCGAATCACAAATGGACTGTTGCATGGCTCAGTGTGTTTACAAGTATTTAAGTAACCAGGTTAAAATCTGCTCTCTGTAGTAACCTGATTTCTAAAATGTCATGTTAAATAGAAAGGTGTGAGATTATGAGAAACCCAGTAATTTCTGCTGGAAAAAACTGATTTCTTGGTCATGTTTATATTTTAACTGCATATCCAGGTTATTGAAGTGCATGTAAACAGGTTCTCTGATTTATTGTCTTAACCTGGTTTCTCCCTGTAACCTGGTATGTTGGTGCTCTGTACCTCTTTATCACTGTCGGTGTATTTTTCAGTTTCAGGATACTCCTCAACGGGGGACGATCCTTGAGGGCGTGGTCTCTCTCCCTCTGTGAACTGAGATGGCTCATCACATGTCTGCGTGGACACAAGGTCAGTCAGCACGAAAACAGTCACATGGTTTATTCCCAAAACATTCAAAGAGATATCACGACATTTGAGTCACATTCTTTCATCTGCCTAAACAGCATCGCCACTTCTTCAGCCACCTGAAAAACAGTTTCAATCTTAAAATTCATGTAGCTGTGCCTGCAGCATGAAGCACAAAGGTGTGGAGAAAAACTGGATCACAAATAGTGTCATAACACCTTGCTATGCCAAAGGCAGCATTGACTGGGTGTTTGGCTGTTTGGCATTTAATAATTTAGTAGTCTGTTTCCAAGGATGGCAATGTTGGCCGGTCTGTCAGTCCAGAGCAAAATATCTAAAAAAATAATTAGATTTATTCCCATCAAATTTGGTACAAACATTAATGGTCCCCAGAGGATTAATCCTAAGGATTTATCAACTTAATATTTTGAACAAGGGCTTTCGGATCAAGGAGTTCACTGTCAGTCACAGTGAAGTCACTCACTGAATCGTCCTCTGTACCAGGTTCTGGTGCTCTCAGCCTTCGACCAGCTCCTGTTCACATACAAAAAAACAACAACAGAAAAAAGACAAAACATTAATACCAAAATATCATCTGATATGATATCTGCTTATTGTAGTAATATTTTAGTAAATCATAGAGCTTCATTCCAACAACTTCATCTCAAAAATACGTTGCATGGTGATGCACAGCTAAAGGCAAAATTACATTAGGTAATTTTAGCAGCAGAGCAGCTCAACAAAGTCCACTTAGTCTAAATAAATTTATATTAAGTTTTTAAATGTAACAAGCATTAAACATGTACAAACAGCAAATAAAATGCATTCAACAAGATTAAGTATGTAATTACTTTATGTTTTTGTCCTAAATTATATTAGTGTAAAACGTACACTGTACTGTAAAGTTATCTCACGCAGAGTGATGTTTTCTAGCCTTTTTATTGCATGAAAGAATGAATGACAGAAACACAGAACAACACAGAAACTTCACAAATGTAAATGCACAAAAAAAAAGTTAAGCACTGGTGTTTTTCTGCATTTCTACTTTTTAAGCAGTAAGCTGAGACTTCCACCCAGTCTGCAGTTGTTTTGAGGCTCAGAGAAACACTGGAGCCGATGATGAGACTATATAGAGTTCTTCCTGGCATTAATTCCCCAAGGGACCCGCTGCCTCCTTTGTCTGTTAAGTGATCCTTTGTATTGATCCACAGATTAGATTCTGCAGCCCCTCAAGGCTGCCAGAAAGGGAAAGTCTGACTCCATTTGAATATGGTTAGTCAGATTATTATTATTATCCATTCTGATACCTAACCACAATTTGATTTGATTCCATTTTAAACTACCTCTTTATTCAGGCCATTAATGTGAGGTTCATTGTATCAGGATTCCTGCTTAGGGATGTAGTCAATTTGTTAGTCAATCAAATGTTTGGGATAAAAAAACGCAAATTCCCAAATTAATAGGTTTGCATAAATCAAGGCTTGATGTTTGTGGAGAAATAGTGTTGCTCAGTCCTCCACATGTTCTGTGGTTTTAGATCCTCATTGGCTAATACGTTGATATCAAGAGGCCATTGATCAGCAGATGTTATGTTGTTACTAGAAATTAGTATTGAATAAATGTGGTTGCACTCCACATGTAGAATCAATTTTTTTCCATTGCAGATAAAACATTATTGCTCTTTGTGCAGCTGATTAATCCTTTTCTATTGAGGGATAGCTGATACGTTGTGGGACTAAGACTGCAGTCTTTGTAAGTCTTACTGATTATTTAATTTGATCATTAAACTCCTCAACTTAGATCAAGAAATTAAAGGAAAATGTCACTCAAAACGTATAATGTTTGCATTATCAACTCCCATAACCTGCGGTGCTGGATGAGAAGGTCTGTAGTTAAATTCTTTCACAGTGATGTAGCTCCCATAAGCATTTACAAAACAGTAAAGTTAACCAGTGACCATTTTTAACAAACACAATATAAAAACATTAAATAAAAACTCTAAATAGCGTAATTAAAATATCCAAGTGTATGCTCAGCGATTCAATAATAGGAAGCCAGTGAATGAGGGTTACAAGATTTTGCGGAAGTGATTTACTTAGCAAATATATCAGAGAAGCACTTGTTTGGGATGTAATCAGCATTTTTCAGCATTGATATTCTTCTGCTGTTGTTGTTAAAATCAACTGCTCTGTATGAAAATAGCAACCGCAAGTAGAGGTTAAACTTTCTGTGAATTAAATTGAAAACAATCTTTCTTCTGGGGTTAAGAATTAATTTAAAACCCTGGAAAAGTGTTACAATGACAAATTGAAATCCTGCAATATGCACAGTATTGAGCAAATATACTGCAGCAGCATAGTTTCTCAACTAACTACCACACTGACACCCCACCCACTGCCGTAATGTATGACATGTATGACAAGAGCTCTGACTGCCTGTGTAAGTGCATTAGAAGACAGTTAAGGCAAGAGACTGATGGTATAAAAAACCTTCCCACTGTATCAGGGTGTGTTGCTGTTCAATAAGCTATCAAATGACATTATAGCTCAGATTTTTTTCATGACTGATGCTGTAAAAAATACCTGAAATACAACCTGCACTGTCATCATAGACATACAGTGTTCTGACAGCAGGATCAGAAATAACATCAGAGAACGTTTATCTGACAGAAAAGAACATTCACGCAGTCTAGACATGTTGTGAAATATGATATTCAGCAGTCTCTACAGATGCCTACACCATTAACTCAAGTGTTGTATGCATCCTTATCATACAGTCATTACCATCCTTCTCTTTCAGACCAGGTTTGAGTAACAAAAACCTCTCAGACTTTAAATTTTAGAGCCCATGCTGTGGAATCAAACAGCTCACCTACCTGCTGCTGCTGTTTGTTTAACTCCTGGAAATTACAGGTTGTCTGTCAAACTTCCCTTAAACATTCCTGGTGTGAGTGTGACTGCCAAATTGCCTAAAGTCATTTGTTCAGTCTCAGATGGACAAAGGAGGCGTGACACTTTTAGGTTGCAGTCCTACCTTGGGTGTCACTCCCAAACTGAATTAAGTGGTTTCTAAAGGTCCTCATGGTGACTTTGGTTCACAGACTTAACTCTTTGCACCACATATTCCTTTAAATAACGTTACATTTACATTAATCTATCATGAATTAACACCACCTTAAAGTTGCTTCATTAATTAATGGAGGGGAAGAATACCTTACTTTTCAAGACCACATGAAACACCTCCTCAACTTTCTACTATGACAAAAAATTCAGAGATGGAACCATTGAAACTCCCTCAATCTTAAAACCTCATATTTTTTGGTTTACATTTCTATCAAATGGCTTTTGCCATTGCAGCAAAATCGTATCGGAGTACCTGTAGTTAATTTAATTTACCCAAAAAGAAATGTAATACTTTTAATTAAGTCGAATCGAAGGTAATTGTTGTGTCTTGTCGGATTTGTTAATTGTATTTCATGTCATGTCTTAGTTTTAGTTTTATGTTAAGTTGAAGTCACTCATGTCTAGTCTCGTCCTGCACTTCCTGTTTGATTTTGTACTCATCTTTCCCTCTCGTTTCAGACCCTGACTTCCTCCCTTTGTGTGATTTTCCCGCCGTTGTGATTGTCTACCCCACCCCTGATTGGTCTCACCTGTTTCCCCTACCTCATGTATAAATAGTCCCTGTCTCCTTTTGTCCTGTGCCAGTTTGTCTTGTTTCGTCCTTAAAAAGATTTGAGTCAAGAGTACCAGCGAGTTTTCCATGCATCAGGTTTTTCTTCAGTCCATGTTATTTTTTGATCCTCCTTGTGAGCGTTTTGTTTTTGTACTTTGTATATCCTCCTCGTGAGCGGTTTTTGTTGAATTCAACTTCAGATTTGTTGATACACCTTACACTGTCTGAAGAGTCGTGCACTTGAGCCCACCAGTTTTGTGTCGGAGTTCGTGACAGTAATGAGTCAAGGGACATTTAATGGAATCTGGAGAAATTAATGAGTCCTTTCACATTAACAAACACCTGCACAAAACACATTAAAAGTCCCTTAACTGCTAGAGTTTCCATAAACCAATCCATTAAAAAGTCCCATACAAAGATCAATGATACTGACACTTGCAATGTCAGTCGCCACTTTAAAATATCTAAACAACTATTGGATGGATTGCCAAATAGAAATGTTGTCCCCAGATGATGAATCCTACTGACTTTGGTGATCCCTTGACTTTTCCTCTAGCGGCACCATGAGGTTGACATTTGTGATTTTGACTAAACTGTCACGGCAACTATTGAATTTTGGGACAGACATTTGTGTTCCCCTCAGGATGAATTGTAATCACTTTGGTGATCCCCTTAACTTTTACCGCCATCATCAGTTCAAAAGTTCACTTTGGCAAAACTAACATTCCCATCAGCCAGTGCTAATTAGCAAGTGTTAGCATGCTAATAGGCTAAACTGAGATGGTGAACATGGTAAACCTGCTACACATCATCATATTATCATAGTCATTGTGAGCATGTTAGCAAGCTGATGTTAGCATTTAGCTCAAAGCACTGCTGTGTCTAAGTAGAGCCTCACAGAGCTGTTAAGCATGACTGTAGACAAGAGAGAGAGAAATAATTAAGGGTTTAAGGGACTGGTGGGTAGTTTAAATTCCATCTTCAGTCAGGTACAGTTGAAACTATACTGTAGACATATCACTTTTAGCATCAGTTCCCTTGCAGACAAAAACTTGCAGATATGTTAAACGTGCTTCTTGAAATGCAAACAGGTGAAAGTTCCCCGTGCAGAAAGAGAAGGATAGGTAGTATATGTTTCAGCCATAACAAGTGGATTAGATGGAGGAGACACACCTAGAAACAGGAAGTTGTTTGTCATTGAAATAGTGATGTGGAAAGGAAAAGTGTGGAGGTTTTGCAGAAATATTGACATTCAAGTCTGACAACTGTGGTCCATCTCATAAGAAGTTTTCCACCGAGTTTCTGAGGAATTATTTCTTGTTTTACACAGCCTGTTTTGAAAGTGGGTTTACAGCTGCGTCTATCCATGCGATGCTAAATTACTTGACTAAAATAGTACAGCATCATTTTTTTTTAAATTTAATTGTAAACTTAGATTTGAGACACCTGGTACATTCAATATTCTGTTTGAGCTGCGGAGTGAAGTGGAGCTACTAATGGTCCAGTGTGTCTTTAGGAAGTTAAGCTGAACAGAATTAGATGGATTCATGAAATTAAGTGGAGTGCCTGGGTTCCTCAAGGCTGAAAAAGTACATAGCTGCTGGAGTAGTCACTTATGGCGTCAGTGTGTGCAGTGAGCTTTCAGGCCCTGCTTGGCATGACTGGATGATGTATTTCTTATGTTATTCTCCACTTCATCCAGGCGGATGTCCACTTCTCCTGCCCCAACAACTGGCACTGCACATGAAGAAACTCCTTTCTCAAATATTTGTCATGTGGGCGCTGCAGAGGGCCTGATAACAACTCTCACTGCTGACTAAAATTGTCAAATTAAAATTACATAGTAGCAATTTACTTGTTTGACTTATCATAGATTAGATAAATATTCATAAAGCTGCTGCCTAATGTTCTTATTTGACTTTAATGGAGATATTCTACAGATATATAAGCACAAGCAATAGATGCTGAAGTCTTTTGTGGTGCAGTTCCTGCATGAGAACCCTCTTTCAACCTGCATGATTCATATTTGGGTGCAACTGCAGTGCTGGATTTGGGTGTGGCTCATCCCTCAGTGCTTGTGACTGTCTGCTTTCAAACAACACTGATGTGGACACTTAATCTCATCTGTCCTAACACAATGCTGTGACAGTGAACCTCCCATATACTCGCCTGTGTTGACATTGATTCAAATCACAAGATCTTACAAAAACAAACACTGTAGTCCTAGAAATATAAATCAGTTTGTAGATTTACTTTTGACTGGAAATCCTAATTGTATTGTGTTAGTTGCCTTTCCTCAGCTCATCTCTTACATAACCACCTTCTGCTCCAGTTTGTGTTTCCTGTTGAAAAGCACCTGGAAGGCTCCCTAAAGCTTCCCTCTTCACTAAACTAATATAAAGTAATACAGCTCATTATTTGTGCTCTTGGATTTGGATTCTGCTCATTTTTTGTGTAACAGACAGACACATGCTCCTTTCACTGGAAGGTAGTTTGTTTGGATCCAAATTATAATAAGATTTTAGTGAAGGAAAAAAAAAACAGAATTAGATTGCCTGCATTGATTATATGAACATGAGACTGCAAAAGCGCATGCTTTCAATCTATTAATCTGCTGCAAACTTACAGCGAGTTTCATCACAGCTCTGGAATTCGTATCTTAATCTATCTGTTTTCCCACGACATGCAATTACGCCAAAAACACTGAGACACAATATTAGTTCAGGTCAGAAACCTACACATGGGTTAAACTGTGTTTGCAAACACTTCTTGGTGTTTGTTTTACCTCACATGCCTGGAGCACCAAGCAACTCAGATTTAAACGTGATCAATTAGTTGAGTTACATAGGTTATATTAGGTAGATTTTTGTCTTTTATTAAATGGAAGTTGAACTGATAACTGCCAAAGTTGTTCACTGACAGTAACTTATCTTGACCACAGCCATGTAAATAGTCAGGATAACCTGCTGTTTGTTTGTTCTTTTCATTTAATGCACTTGTGTTTTTGAGAATTGATTCCAAGTAACTCAAAGTTCTCCTAGTCTGAGTTTAGAATTAAAAATCTAGATGGAAATTGATAAAATACAAAAACACTGAATAAAGACATAGAATATGAGAAACTTCAGGTGAAATGTTTGGTGTTAGTATCAAGTTCATAAAGCCCCAATTGGTCAAACCAATGTCAAAATTGTAAATTAAAAATATATATAAAGCAATGTCCAGTTGATGCTCAAAGCAGGTTAAAAAACAAATGCTCTCTTTTCAGCAGCTACACTTATAAACTATTCAAGTGATGCGATATTGATTTAAGAGCAGGATTTGTCCGACTGAGGCTGATGGTTCGTAATGGATCAGGATAGGATAGTCTGCTTTAGGCTCCACTGCCGAGCAGATCAGCCACCCCGTCTGGCTCACTTCCTAGCAGAGCAGTAAGCTGAGCTCTCTCTCTCTCTCTCTCTCTCGCTCTCTCTCTCTCTCCTTCTCTCACACTCTCTCTCTCTCCTTCTCTCGCTCTCTCTCTCTCTCCTTCTCTCTCGCTCTCTCTCTCTCTCTCCTTCTCTCTCTCTCTCTCTCTCTGACCTTGAGCGTCGCCTGAAGCCTCTCAGAGCAACACAAACCTCTCCACAGCTTCAGGCAGATTTAATTAAAAGTAGCAGCAGAGGTAAATGAGGACAATTGTGGGAAATGGAAAGGCCTCAACATAGAAACACAGCCAGTATTGCTTTTAAATTAATAATTTACCAGACAGCAGATATTCACCTCCTTTTTTCAGCAAACATCAACCTGAGCACTTGCCTCAACATCAGCCAACACAATATACAACATGTCCTTGATATGATATGTAATACTAAAATGTCCACTAATAACAAACACAATATTATTTTCTAGGTACTTGGAAGACATTCAGCATAATTAGCAGTTAAATGAGACGCATTATAAACCATATATCATCTACATGTCATGTTGGTGATGCAGCGATTTCTTTGGCTCATTCTACTGTTTGATTTATTCATCCTTGGTAGGAACACCCACCCTGTAGAAGCCTATGAGGTACATTTTAAAACATCTAACATCTAACATCTAAAATTGCTGCTCATGTACCGGAAACATCCACTAAAAACAAACAACTGAATAAATCGTACACAAATGTGAACATCTATAGGAGATCTACAGGAAATTTCCAACAAAATGTTTTAAAACAAGTGTTGTCTGCAAAACCTTCTTGCGTAATAAAATCATGACTTTTTACAGATTTGCTGTTCAAGCTTTCATCATGATGAATAGTAACACATCTATTTTTTTCCAGCATAATTTCAAGATTACAATAAATTTGCTTCATCACTGACGTAGCTTGATATAGATATGTTCAATTATGTAAGACCCTGCATTTATAATGTGAAAAGTTCATAATGGGATGTATCAAGAGAAAGACTGAGCAGTCTATGCAGTAAGATATGCATTGTGTAAGTTTTAGAGCTTTCAGCATCCTAAACTTCGAGAAGTTTTAATATTCTTCAGGTTACTACAGTAAAACTGATGTGAGGTTACAGATAGCAGCTCTTCCCTCTTTCACATAAAGGCTGCAACCTTAAAACTTAGATCTGTGGGGGTTTTGCCAGCGAAGGTATTGTTAATTTTGGGAATAGTTCTGTTCCCACATTTCATCTTCATCTTTTTCCCCAGGAAGTTATCCTCTACCACTATTTTTGCAATCCTGATTTCTGCTTTGCTGAACTGCCACAGTATCCGAGTCTGTTTGCCTTTCAGCCTCTGCTTCAAACACACAGTAGGAGGGAAACCGGAGAAGTGCGGAGCCGCCTGACATCCTCCATGATGACATCTTCAAACACTCCCCTGCACTCTGCAGACACACCCAGCGCTCACTGCAGGTCAGCATCAGCACCAGACGCCTTATACACTCACTCGCTGTCTCTCTCCATCACAAACACACACACAGACGTAATCTCTCCCACTGCACTACTGAACCCTGCTGCTGAATCAGTGAATTGCTCAGGGAAAAACAGCACAGACAAAGTCACAGAGAGAGAGAAAAGAGAGCGATGCCCACCCGTCTCTGAGGAGGCGGCGTGCCAGTTGGGGAAGGCCAGGTGGAAGCAGTCGCACATGATGGCAGCGGTGGTGGAGGCGGTGGCAGCAAAGACGAGGTCCTGGGCTGGGCAGGGAGGGAGGGTGGTAGTGGTGGAGGGTTAGGCAGGTGCTCCCCCCCCCCCGGCTTGTCCTGGATCAGCCTGTGTGTGCAGGTTGCCACTCGCAGCGCAGCGAGGGATGAGTTGCAGAAATAACCAGAGAGAGAAGAGCGTGAGAGAGCTCGCTGCTGCCTTCTCTGTGCTCCGAGCTGTCCACCGAGTGAAGGAAACTCCCTCGCCTGCCCCGTAAACATGGACCTCCAGTGCAGCACGCTAACTTAATTATGGGAGGAGCTGCCCCCCCCCAACACACACAGACACATCCCTCAGTTCTCCTTCTACTCCTCCTCTTCTTCTTCCTCTCTCCTCTGTTCAGTCTCATTGATCGGCCTAATCGGACAAGGATAATCACGATGTCAGCTTCTGGCTCCAGCAGTAACGGGAGGGGGGTGAAACAGTTTATTGACATGGAGCCATAACTCAATTTGACGCTATGTACACTTAGTTTTAAAACCCCTCATTGTGGACAGGGAAGCAAGAAGATGGAAGATTTTATCTGGGAAACCGAGGCAAATCAAATTAAAACAGCACATGTTGCCAGTCATGTTGGCCTGCGAGGCTGCAGGCTGATAAAGTTTGTTTTTCAGGTCAGGACAAGCAGATGAGCAGTAACAAAAGTCAGTTACAGTACAGCAATTCATGTTTCATCCTGGCCTCGGGGAAGACTCAATCCAGTCACACTTACAGTCACAAAGATAAGCAGTGACCACATGTAAAATACCAATAGAAACTGTAAATACACGTTCATATAGCAAATAACTGAGTTACTTGTTGAAATACGGAAAGACTCAACCTTGGAGCAATGAAACTCCTGAAGTTACCTCAGTGAAATAAAATCTACATTAGTCTGTCTTATATTGTCATCTTGTGATCAAATATCGTAATTTACTTTTGCACAAAGTTCAACTTCAGTTTGTTTACTGCTGGAATTATTAAATGATTCTTCAATCAGTTGATCAACAGAATGAACAACAATTTCTATAACCCTTTTATCTTCATTAATTGATTAAAAGTCAGATTTATGAAATGTCAAACATTCTCTGGATCCAACTTCTAAAATGTGAGGATTTTCTCGCTGCTTTACTCTTATATAATTATACATCGAATACCTTTGGTTTTGGGATTATTGTTTGGATAAAACAAGCTATTTAAAGACATTTCATTGGGCTCTGGGAACTTATCAATGGCATTTTCCACCATTTTTAGGCATTTTATAGACTAAAGGATTCATTAGTTAATCAGATAAATAATCAACAGATTAATCAATAATGAAGTTATTAATTAGTTAGTTAGTTCTCCTACATTTCTCTCGGCTTGACTTGTGTGATGGTAAATTAAATATCATTTGGTTTTGGACAAAACAAGCCATTTGAAGAAATCACCTTAGGAAGAAAAATTGTGTAGGAAATTGTGACGGGCATTTTTCACCATTTTATGACAGTTTATAGACCCAGCAGTTAATCATTTCATTGGGAAAATAATCAGCATATTTTTCAGTAATGAAAGTAAGTTTTAGTCGTATCCACAGATATAAAAAATCTATAATGTATTATGTTGTTGACATAGTAGTAGTTTTTATAGAAGTGTTGGTGGATTATGCCTTTTAACAGAGGCCTGCTTGTCCTGAAATCCTGAAACAGCAGACTTAATAAGAGACCCGTCTTTCCCTGAAACAGCCTGAGCATTTGACTTCAAGTGAAAGCAGGTATTCCTGAGTGATTCAGGCATTAAATCAGTAATGACATGAAGGCCAGATGGACACAAAGGAGAAGAAACAGGTTAAGAGCTTTTTAAAACTGGGCAATTAAGACATGGCTGCTGACCAAAAAGGGGCTGTGACTCCCTCAGGAGGAGGTTACTAATGTTGACCGTATATTTACCCAGGTGGTGGTTTGCAGGATGACGTCCATCAAAACTTTGCACACATCCCCTCCGTCAGCATCAGGCTTTATTAGAAAATCTATTTGGGCGTTTTACCTGCCTGCTGGCCAATATCCCACAAATCTGAGCAAATCATCGCTGCACTCACATCGTCTGTGGGTGCTGTTGTGTTTGATCGTCAGTGCTAAGTGATGTTTGGACCTGAGAGTGAAGCTAGCAGTGCATTAGCCATGTTGGGACGAGCACTTGGATCAATACAGCAGAAATGCAAGGCAGCATTATGGTGTGACAGGCAGCGCAGGTATCAGGTAGCCTTGTCTCTAATATGTGTTTGTGTCTCTTCCTCTGTAATATGTGTGCTAAATAACTAAAAAAGTAACAACAGAGCAAGAACAAAAACACGAATGCAGCAATATTTGCAAATCATACTTCCAGTGTTTAGTGCTCCGTCTGGGTGTGTCTACTCCAGCAGGGCAAAAATAATGTTATCAGGTATCAGGGCAGATATTTTAGGCACATTCTCAAACTCTGCTCACTGCAGTATGCAGTTACTTTCCAGCGATGCAGCAATTCAATCTGATAAAACAAAATGAGCAATTATTCAAATGTGAGGGAATAATTACAGTTATTTTATCCCATTATACATTGAATCACACATCAGTTAAACTAATTTAATGCAAAAAAAAACAACCTTCTGTTCCAGCTCCCTTTTCTGCTCATCACTACTCTACATTTGTGATTTTATAAATGTTCTTTTTCTGAATCTGCATTCAAGTCAGGGCAAATGAGATAATCTCTTAACATCTTTTCTTTTTTTTCCCTTCTTGGCTATGAGCAGACAATATGACACAGCATTTAGTTTTGGCACAAGTTCAAAAAACACTTCCAAACCTAAATCAATTTCTGGCTGGAGAGGAAAAGGAAAAATAACAGCTGCGTTCTTTGTCATCCGTTTGGAAAATGCAACTGGACGATGTGCCACCACATTCAGGCCGTTTGATCATTTTCTGATCTTATATGTATTAAATTAGATTTTTTGAAGCATTTATCAAAAAGCATGTTACGTGAGAATGGTGGAAGACAAAAAGACACGAGTCAGAGCAATGTGGACATCAGTACCAGAGTCAGAAAAAGGCAGATTTTGCAGTGCTGTAGTTTGTTGTTTATCCTTCTCAGGTAACATGTCTCAGTGGCCTTCAAAAATGTCACAAGATTCCTATTTATTATGTATATGATTATATTATGTACCAGAATATGAGAATATGGCAAAAGAAAGCAGAGTAATTTAAAGTGTTATGTTGAGATTGAATCCACTTTGTTTCTGTAACATACAGCAATGCACGTAAGCAAGATAAAAACAAATTCACACAACAGCAAGTCAAACATCTCAGTCCAATATCTGTCCAGCAGATGATAATCAATATTAATTCTGTTTAAGGACACTGATCATGTTTAATGCTACAGCCGTCAAACTAGACGCCTCTATCCTGTGAGCCCAGTTTTCCATTTGAGATTCACAGGAGGTCTGGAAAGCATCTTATCAAGCATTCAGACATATTGGAGCATTCAGCTGCTTTCTTCTGCCTCTCCAAAACTCCCAAACCTCATTCACTAATATCAAAATTAGGCGTTGTAGATATAAAATGTAGCATGAATCTGTAATTGCATTGCCTATTTATAGCCTCATATTTATTTTTAAAAAGTAACTGGATGGATTGTTTTGGAAAAATGCGACCAGAACAGCCACCGTGTCTTTCCACAGTTTTGCCAGGCCAACAACATATGGCTAAATTAAAAACAAAATGTTAATATCCAGCACCATCTACTGTAGTTGATATGCATGACAAAAAAAGAATGATAAACTTGGCACAAATCATGGAGCTACAACAGCTTCTTAAAATCTGCATTCATTGATTTTAGCCACTTTGGTCCAGCAGAACAAGCTGTAAACGCAACACTGACAAATGATCACCTTTTATATTGATATGGCGAACATATTAGCAAACAGTTGCTAAAACCACAAAGGGCGGAAAGATGGTGAAATATTAATTACAGCTGCATTAAAGTCCATGATGTAAAGTACTGTAACAAGTAAAAGTGACTTTCCTCATTAGATGTGCACATACATCGAGCTGACTTCAGCATCATAAACAAGAAAACAGTGTCAGCTCTTCCTGTTTCGGTTGTAACAGTTTAAAAGTGTCCTTTGCTTGTTTTGAAGCAGCGCTGATGGATTTGTTGCAGTTAATCTGCTGTGAAAATGTCAGGAAAGATGTGCAACCTTGTGAGAAGTTTGAGTGCACTTCATTTCCCAGGGAAGTGCAACCTGATGAGTGTTCAGTTCCACACAACGCACTGTGAAAAGCAAACCTGATGGTCCCAGAGACGAGCCAGCATCACATGGCAATGAAGCCTTAAAATACAGACACACACACACAAAATATGCATGCAGACACATACCACAGACTTCATACTGTTCTGTTGGAATGTGCATGGATGAGACCGTAGGCGATCCATATGCTCTGCTGGAGTCACGCTGATTTTAATTCAGACTCTGGGACATTCGAGGACTTCATGCTCATCAGCAGAGGGACAGATATACAGGTTCACCAAGGTTGACTTCAGGCCAGTCTGCATATTTCAGCTGAATAAGCTGAAGAGCAGAAAGCCTTCAACTGTTACAAGTGCAAATACAGAAGCTCCTCACCAGCCTGGTAACTTTTTTATCATAAAGCCCCTTTTATAATTTGAAAGTTCTCTGATCTTTTGCGTTGTGGCTCTAGGGAAGGTAAGTCCACCACTTTGGTCCAGACTGAAATATCTCAACTACTGGATGGACTGCCGTGACATTTTGTCCCCAGAGGATGAAGCCTACTGACTTTGGTGATCCTCTGACTTTTTCTCTAGCGCCACCATGAGGTCAAAGGTTTCATTTATCAAGTAAAATATCTTGACATCTACATGGATTGCCACATCATTTGGAACAGATATTTATGGTTCCCCAACACACCCTACTGACTTTAGCGCCACCATGAGGTTGACACTGACTCAACAACTATTGGATGGATTGGCATGAAATTTGGTTCAGACATTCGTGTCCCCCTCAGGATGAATTGTAATAACTTCAATGATCCACTGACTTTTTTATAGCGCTATCATCAGGTCAAACATTTAAATTTGTCCAATACTTTGGTTTATGACCAAACACCTGCAAAACTAATCACGTTCCCATCAGCCTCAGCCGTACTTTGTGTTAAGTGCTAATTAGCAAATGTTAGCATGCTATCAGTATAAACTAAGATGGTGAACATGGTAAACATTATACCTGCTAAACATCAGCATGTTAATATTGTGAATGTCAGCATCATGCACTCAGCAGTGTTGGGAATGAATTATGTCTTCATGCACACAGTGTGATTTCATTCTCCATGGACACGACAGACGAGGCATGTTCCAAATGCTGCAGTGACTCACATGCTTTGACTTTACATAATTTGAAACAAATGTTAGCATTTAGCTCAAATCACTGCTGTGTCAAAGTACTGCTTAAGGCTGTAGACTCTTGTTTGCTAATATTTTTTTACAATATTTTTACAACTGTGAATTTAGGAGGGTCAGTGTTGGTGAACTCAGTCTCCAGGAGCAAAGTTAATGTTTTCATTCACAGCTTTACATTCAGTGATTAATGAGCTTTGATTTGGAAATCTTGCAGATGCAGTTTTTTTTAGGTTTATTTGGGGGACATTTTGCTTTTATTAAAGAGTTGACAGTGGAGATTTGACAGGAAATGAGAGGAGAGACTTGAACTGGGGACTTTGGGAATACATGGTCAGCATCTTAAACCCAAGGCCACCAGGACACCCCATGATACCATTAGTTAAACTGGCACCACTGCCTGCAGTGTTTTCAAAATTCTGTAGCTAGCTCCTCCAGTGGGAAAATAGTAGCCTCCAATCACTGCCACACTCAAAAACAAGTATGTTGGGATTTTAAAATCTACTTTATTGTAATTTCTCCATTGTGAGCATATAACTCAGTATGAAGCTAAATGTAGCACAAAAAGACACAGTTTCTCTTTGCAACTGGGTTTATGGGAAACACATTCATTGAAAAAACACCAGCACAAACAGTACTAACAGTGTGAAATACCAATGTTCTCATTTGTTTATGGTAGTTACCCGAGTATTGTAATTAATCTGAGATATGTTGATTGTGGTCGTGCAATCTTCTGAGGTTTCCATGTTCACCAAACAAAATTCCCGTCAACTGTGCTGAAATGGCAGTAGTGGTCAGTTGTGTAAGAGGGACACAGCTGTACAGTAAATATCTCAGCTGGTGATTTTGATCAGCATCATGCACTCAGCAGTGTTGGGAATTAATTATGTCTTCATGCACACAGCGTGATTTCATTCTCCATGGACACGACAACTTACGGAAGGTGGACAGACGAGGCATGTTCAAAATGCTGCAGTGACTCACATGCTTTGACTTTACATAATTTGAAATGCATTTATTTATGGGTGGAACAGTTCATCATGTGGCATCTTCATATTGTTGCACCACAGAAACCAAAGTATTTTTGTTTGATTTGTAGTAAAATATGATCTGAATGTGGACAATGTGAAATCAATCATGATACAATCCATTCTACATTGTTCATATTTGACCTCACAGAAAGTAACTTTAACCTGTATATAGAAATATATATACTGACTGTTTTTCCCTCTTATTTTTGTTTCAGCTTCCAACATTCTTCATGTTAAGAGGTGGACCTGAGGCTGGAAGGTTGCTGGTTCAAATCCCTGCACAGACAGGTAAATTAAAAGTTATTCCGTCAGTTTGTCGGTTCTTTCAGCAGCTGTTGTTTAAGTGTTGTTGAGCAAAGCAGCATGGACGGGTGTGATTGTGAAACAGGGCATTTGTCAGGGTTTTCCCCCTGGATAAATAAAATACCTAGAAATGTTTTTATAGTTCACAATCTTCTCTGTTCAGTTTTGTACTGTGTAAGTTAGTCAAATCGACATTGATAAGTTTATAATAAGCAGAAAACGAGAGAAATCAAGGGAGCTAAATGTGGTTAACTCTGTAATGACTTGCATTATGTAGATTACGACAGTCTGTTTGGCATTTAGAGGATAAGAGTCGATGCTTGTGTTGCATCGGACCTTTTTGTGTATAAACCCACAGACTTCTTCTGTTTCAAACCTAATAGTGAGCGATGAGTGGAATATTTAACTGGAATTTCCACTGAACATGAGTTGAGTTTTTACCTCTTCATAATAATACAAGAGCTGTCCAGAAGTGTTAAAACAGAGCTCTACTCACAGAGCGGCTGATTTTGGGGGAGGATGACAGCACACATCATCTCCTCTGTGGGAAAAACTAAGACCTTTTGAATTTACAATAATATGTTGCAACAATTGTGCGTTCAGTTATGATTGAAATAGATTTTATTTTTTTCTTCCTCCAAGAAAATCATGAGAAAAAGCTTGAAACTTCAGACAGGTGTTCAGAAAAGAGGATCAACCATCGGATTTATCCTCTTATTGTTTTTCATTCTCCAATTGTTTAGCTGACTTCCTGATTTGTACAAAGACTGCATGTTCCCCAAACTTCGGTTAACCCCTTGACTTCCTCTAGCGCCATCATCAGGACAACATTTTAAAACTTCAAAACTGATATTACCATCAGCCTCAGCTTTACTTTGTGTTTAGTGCTAATTCGCTAGTTTGTAATGCTTATTAGTGCTGATTATTAATATACCTTCATGATCAATTTTATGGCACTTTTCTGATACAAAGTTTTTCACGATCATGAAAATTCAAAACGGTCAAATGACACAATAAATGACACAATGAATCAATAAAACAAATAAAAAAGAGATGAGTAAAACTGTGAGGGATATTATAGGTTGCAGGTATAAAATCATAAAAACAGATGAGTTTTATAGTACAGTGATCAACCGCTTATAGTGATCAAGTAGTTGGCTTACAGTGTTCATTTTGGGTCTTTTCATACATGACAACATATGGAAAAATTATGTTTTTTTCTTTACTCCCATGATACTTTGCCTGGCGGTAACCCGTCTGCTTTCGGCTGGCTACCTGAGGCAGGTGCTGTGTGCACATTAAAATCATGACGGGAAAAAGAAAGTCGTTTTCTCTAAATGAAAAACGTAGCCTCCTCGAAGCTCATGACAAACTGCCAAAAATGAGCCAACGAGATGCAGCAGCCAGACTTGGTGTTCCTCAGGCTGCAGTACATACTGAGCTTAGTACAGTCATTTAATTTGTACAGTCACTTGAAAAGCGTTTGAAACAGCTGTACTGTATTTTGAAACAGTCAATAGAAATCAGTAAATAGCGAAGTTGTCCGTTTCATTACTTTATATTCATGTAATAAATATACAAATGCTAATTTGACGGTAATCTGCATGAGAAATGAAGAAAAAGAAAACGGTTATAATAATCATCCACTTATAGTGATCAATTTGACCTGGACAGATGTAATAATAATAAGAGGTTTCCACTGTGTAACATCACTATGCTTGACTGAAAGCTCTAACATGTGCAATCAATGTAGTTACAGCATACAACTCAAAAATATGTCCCTCTGTCATGTGACTACCACATGACGGGCCTCCATGTTGGTGAGAGCACATCTGCCACACACATGTGTCTCATTCACATGCGACCAGTGACTAATAGCTTCTACTCTGCCTTTAATTACCCACATTAATAATAATTCATTTAGAGGAAATTAGATTGAACCATGCCGACAGTGCAGCTGCATGGTACAGTGTCACTCTTGTTCCAGGACTTTAGTTGGTTTCCGACCCAGACTTACCATTATCATCATCATCATCATCATCATCATCATCATCATCATTATTATCAGCATTGCCATCCTGTGAAAACCATATAACTATAATTTTTGTTGATTTTCATGTTACAAGTTGGAGAAATCCTACAGTCTTCAGGTTAATTAACTTTTCAAAACGCCATAGAAAAAAAGAAAATCGATCTCCAGCTGAAACAATTAATCATCACTTACTGTAATAATGAATGGGCAACACTTTTGATAATCAATTAATCATTTAAGTGATTTATTGAAGAAAAATGCCAAACCTTTTCTGGTTCCAGCTTCTCAAATGTGAGTATTTGCTGCTTATTGTCATGTTTTGGACTTTTGGTCGGACAAAACAACCAGACAAACTTGTGGTTTTTTACTAGTTTCAGACATTTTATAAACTTAATGATTAATCGAAAAATTATTTCAGACATTAATAAATAATGAAAATAATCGTTAGTTGCAGCCCTAAATCCATCATAGCTGTTTAACTCGGCTCCTGAAATGATTGGAAATATGTTGATGTTTTTCACCTGACAACATCAGTATTAATCAGGGTTTATAGAAGTTTAAATGGTTTATAATCACTTATACTTAATATCAGTTTGTACTAATCAGTGGGGGAAAAGTATTCAGTATTTTTACTTAAGTAAAGGCAACAATAACTCAAGGTAAAATTACTCCATGGCAAGTAAAAGTCCTGCATTCAAAATTTTAATTAAGTAAAAGTACATAAGTATTAGCAGCAAAATGTACTTAAAGTCTCAAAAGTAAAAGTACTTGTATTATGCAAAGTGGCCCCTGTGAGTGTGATATGTTATTGTAGGTCTACATGCAGCATTTATGTTACAGCTGGTAAAAGTAAAGCTAATTTTAGCGACTATATACTCTTGGGTTGTTTAATATAGTATATGATGCACATTATTTTAAAAACTCATAACATAGTTTGTGTGTAAAATCCTAATCTGCAAAGTATATAAATAAATCTAGTGGAGTAAAAAGTACAATATTTCTCTCTGAAGTGTAGTAGAGTATAAAGTAGCATAAAATAGGAAAAACTCAAGTAAAGTACAAGTGCCTCAAAATTACTTGGTAAAGTACTTCGGTAAATTTCATTTCCACCACCTGTACTAATACATTTGGTCCAAAACAGACCAAGCAATGAAAAACTGAACTTTTGGGAATTTTCAGGGTAATGTTGAAAATATAATTACCATCGTAATGCCATATTTTACATCATTGCATTCTTAAAAAATGTCAGTAGTGCCAAAATAATTATTAAATTTTGTCCAGCAAAATGCGATTACATCATATTTATCTGTTCAGATCCAGAGAGAGATAAAGTGGCAGTTTGGAAATTACCTGGTCACCAACTTCCCCTTATTTCCCCTTTTAATTAGCGAGTCCACGTGGTCTGGGGTCGTGACTTTTCCAAGAACGTCTCCACCACAGCCTGTGCTCTGTCTCTGCCTTACAGTTAGTCAGTCAAGAAAAACAACATATCAGCAGCTAATTTGTTTCCCTGTGAAAAATGAATGGGAACCTGTTAGACGGACGATGCCGGTTCAAATCCATTTCTACATGAAGGCGGTTATTTCGGGTCACATCTTGGACCTGCACTCGAATCTCCACGGTGTCTGGAGGACCTTGTGAATCCCTCACAGATAATCAGACAAAAAGGTCATGAATTTGTTCCTCAGGGTCATGTAGCTTGTCAGACACATTCCCACATTCTGGCTTCACCAGGAAAGAAGTCAAAGTTGAGTCCCAAGGTTTCAATCATTTTTTATTCCTGTGTCACCCACAGGTGCATGTTGTTTCACTCTCAGACTGATCCCCTGATTAGATTAGGTTCCATGTTTTCCTGCTTTTTGACATTTTCTGTAGTTGCAAGGGTCACTTTATTCATCTATATTGCATTTAAAACTATTTCTCTATGTATTTATGTATTACCACATAAACAACATTATAACTAAGTAAGTAAGTCAACTTTATTCCTATTGCAACTTTAAAACGTCACAGGTGCACATAAAATACAATACAAGAATTTTATAGAATAGTCAAACATAAAAAAAACAAACATAAATAAAAAGAGCAACATAAAATAGAGCTGAAATGATTAGTCGATTAATCAATAAGTCGATCGACAGGAAATTAATTGGCAACTATTTTGATAAACGATTATTTTTCAAGTAAAAATACCAAACGATCCCAAGTTCCAGCTTCTTAATCATGAGGATTTGCTGTTTGACTTGTATGTGAGAGTACATCCAATAATTTGGTAGGTTTTGGATTATTGATTGGACAAAACAAGCTATATGGAGACATCAACTTGGGCTTTAGAAATTCTAAGGGCTATTCACTATTTTCTGACTTTGTGTAGATGAGTTAACTGATTAATCAAGAAAATAATCGTCAGATTATTGGATAATGAAAATAAACATTAGTTGCAGCCAGAACATTAAACCATTAGACTTTTATAAGTTTAGTAAACACAGCCTATATATGGATTTAAAGACTGATAGTGATGTTTTTAGCTGGTATTATGTGCTGTTGTTCAGTATTTGTAAGATCATTTTAAGACCATTTAGATTTTCAGAAATTACAAGTATTTAATTGTTTTCTAACCAGAGTTATATCTTTGCCAGAGTAGAAAAGCTTTAGACCAGCGTGGGGCGCTAAAACTCTTCACTAAAACCAGACAGTTGAAATTATTTTAGTTAGCAGCTCTTTAAAGCACCACACCAGCATGTCATCACAGTAACAGTGCCATGAAATTGCACTTAACTTGAAAAAACACATACTTCTGAGCAATAATATAAAACATAATAAAATAAATGTGCAAAGAAAACAAAATAAACAAACTGTTCATTATATCAGAGGTGGGTAATAACTCAATAATACTGGCCAAAATATTACAACAGCTACCTCAGACTACCATTACTACATGTTGGCAGAAGTAGGTACTGTGTGAAATTATTACTTCTTTTCCTCATGTTTACCAACCTAACTAGCGTATTACATAAGTTATACATAACCAAAGGAATGAGAGAGCAAAAATGATGTATTGTAACTGTGTGTAGCTTTCTCTGGACAGAGCGCTTGTACTCAGATAGGTTCACAATTTCTAAAAGTCTATCTTACAACAACAGTCAGGTGCCCAGATGAACTTTGAAACAGTTTTTGCTTGCTGTTATCATTCCTCCTGTTCATACTGGCCTGATGCACTTTCAGTGGAAGTGTTGGGGGACAAAATCCACAGTCTTCGTTCTGTGCAAAAAAAGTTTATCTGAAGCTAATATGAGGATTCGGCTGTCAAGTTAGTATCTTTGAAAGTTACAGTGATTTTAGTACAAAATTCACTCTTTTTGTTGCTCTCCTTCCACAGAGAGGGAACTTCCGTCTAAAAAGATTGTAACTGTGGAAGATATCCAATTGATTTGTCTCACTCAGACATGCTGAAGCCTCATATTAGCTTCAGATAAGCTTTCAAATACAATTTTTTGCACAAAACAAGGACTGTGGATTTTGTCCCCCATCACTTACATTGGAAGCATGTTACATAAGAAGGGATCTTTCAGTGGCAAGTACGAACAGGAGGAATGATTACAGCAAGCAAAACCTGTTCCAGCTTTCAAATGGTTGCCTGACTATTGTTTTAAGGCAGACTTTAAAACATGTGAAGCTAATCCTTTGAGTTTTGAGTCTTCCTGTGAGCAGAGAAGTGACCATGCTCAACATTAGAACTGATCACATCTTACACATTATTTACCCTGATAAAACATGCCTTTCTTTACATTAGGAACTGGCCAAGTGCTGCTGGATCTATCCATCCATCAGTCCAGTCGGTCCATCCCATTGTTTTGCAGCAGCAGAGGTTGTTTGTTCTGTGAGTGTGTGCTGAGTCAGCCTGGCTTTACTCCGCCGCAGCAGTCTGATGTCTGCCTGCAGAGAAACATTAAACCCAGACTGACACACCGCAGCACTCTGCAGGTCCGCAGGCTGACATTCAGACATTTATACATCTATACCGCACCTTCAATTTGACTAATGTGCAGTGTCATCAGAGATAGATAGATAGATAGATAGATAGATAGATAGATAGATAGATAGATAGATGCATGTTTGAGTATGGGTGTGGCTTGACAGTCAGACACGCTCTCTTCACATGTGTTTAATGATTAGCATTAGCGGTGGTTGTGTGCAGTAGTGCACGTGTTGCTCCTCCTCATGTGTGACCACTCCCTGAATTCCCCCAGCAGAGCCCTCTCACCACCGATATCTACTGTACCTCCACTTCTCTGTCTTATTCTCTGGAGTGAAATCAGACTCAGTGATGTGCTGAAAGAAGGATGAAAAAAATGGTGCCGCAGTAAGAAAAAAAAAGTATGCTGCAAAAGATTCATGTCATGTTTTATCTCTTAGTTTCTTTAGCTGTTGTATCATGATAAAAGCCCAACCAGGGACAGGGGCTGCAAATTAACTCCAGCTACATACCCTGAACACTGTAAATAATATGTTTTATTCATGTTCCTATGCAGCAATGTTTATATGTAAAGTCCCTGTTAAAAAAAAAACTAACAAATCCACAGATACATAACAAATAAACAAAGAAACCACAGAAAAAGACACAATTTAGGTCCCATGGAGCCACGCTTAAGTAGATTTCATCCCAGGCAGCCATATGGGAAGCTTTTTGTTGTTCTTGTTTAAGTAGAATCGACAGAGGAAGGAGGTAACTAAGGTCATTTATTACAGTCTTGCTGTCAAGTACAAGTTTGAGGAAATGGAATTTTTATTTGATTATTCCCATTTTGTGAGACCTTTCTCTCTTTTTACTGCACTGAATTTATCTGACAGAAAAGTGGTTTAACTAGCAATTTACATTAAATTGAGAGTAAGCAGTGATGCTTACTCTCAATTTAATGTAAATTGCTAGTTCAAATTACCAAATGGTACATAATGTACCTCCTCAATACTGCTTACATGTTCACACATCAATAATTTAATAATGACTATTTTTAATACTCAAGTTAATTTGATTGGCAATACCACCTTTCCTGTAATGCAGTATTTTTCCATTGTGGTGTTGCTGTTTCTCATGCAAGTAAAGGATTTTAATATTGACCTGTAGTACTGCAGATGTGTGTGCAGCAGAGGTGAGGGTGAAACATGAGATTAGGCCTCTTACTCAATACTTTCCATGACTGGGATAGATTCCAGTGACATTCCTATGAACCCCACTGCAAGAACTAGTGGTACTTAATTTACTGAAGAGCACAGAAGCTGGCTTTGTGCGAGGATCAGATTCGTGATGAAGCTGCAAAAACACCAGACTCCAGGATCAACTAACACCACTGAACATGCTTTTTGTATTTGCACTGTCATGCTTTTACCATCAGCACACATCCGCTTTTCAGTCACATGGCCACCAGAGGGCAGCCTTGGCTTCCATTTGACTCTTCAGCCATGTGCGGAAAAACATATAGAGGGAGATTTTGCCCTGTGTTAGGCTTCCCAGGCTGTTTACTGTCTATAACAAGCTGTACCATTTAAATGCTGCGGGTTGGAGATGTTTACACATTTCAGGTTAACAAGTCACAATAAAGAAAGCAGGATTATGTTGAAGTCTGAGAGAAAGGTTTCCCTTGCAGGTCGAACTCAGGGCAAAAAAAAGTCCAGTAGATGCAAAAAAAAGAAAAAAGCAGAGGCTGTCCATAAACCACATGAAGTCAGTCATGTATTGACTAATACCTCATTGTGTATGCATGGTTGGCATGCAGTAAGGCACGTTTTTTGAGAGGTTGGCTGTGTAATAATTTGTTACATGGTCAGTTTTTTGTAATCTGGATGTAACGATTGTGTCTTTGACCCAAAAACATGTGATGTTGCATAATGAGGCCTGTTTACAGTTTGACAAAAGGAAATCAAGAATCACACAAGGCGCAGTTCGGGTATTTTTACTGTATTATTGAATAAAATCTATAAAATATTCCACAAAAAAATACAATACATTATTAATTATCTCATTACATTGCAAACTCATCCTTTAGTTACATTTATATCATAATCAGCATCAACAACATACAGCTTGTGCTTTACAGACCTTACTGACACTCTGTACTTTCATACAATTATAAATAACACTGCAGCTCTGCTTCAGTTCTGTCCGATAGATTATGTAAATGAAAAAAAAAACAGAAAAGTGGTTTTATTTCACAGGCTGAAATCCAACAGATTCACACTGTATTTCTGTGCAGAGCCATCAGGAGCAAATACAAGTTGTTGTCGGAGCAGCAGTGTGCTCCTCGTACATCTCATGTGATTGGTCGGTGGTCTGAGTCTGGGCAAAACAAGCTCTAAACCCCTCCTACTGAATAAGTGACGCAGGCTGCTTCCTTCCACCCCTCCTCCTCCATGTCCTCCTCCTCTTATTTTTCCCTCCTGGCCATCGCTGCCACCTCCTCCCTCAGCTAGTTCACTGTCAGCTTGTCAGGATACATTAAGCTCATATGCCACTAATGTTCACTGAGCACAGAAAAAAAGGCCAAGAAGGAAGAAGAAACGATAGCGGTTCTGGCTTTTCAGTGCTTTACATAACACCTCGCCACAGTTCTTAGGTTTTTATCAGTGAAGCTCGAGCTCAGACAATCAAAAAACCCTCAACACGAATAAAAATTAGGTTCAGTAGTAAGGCACGTTGTCGACATGAGACGAGAGCTGGAGACGAGGACGGATTGCTTTGGTCCGACAGGAAAGCATTGGATTCCGCTGGATTGGATTTTTTCAGCCAAGTTAAAATGATGAAATAAAAGACACTAAATGGTTTCTATGGGTGACAAGACAGTCCATGGCTTGCAGTGTAAAACAGGAGTGTCCAGGTAAACCAACAACAAACAGACATCAGGAGGTAGAACAGGAGTAAACCACAGATAGTGAAGGTCGAGCATCTGCTTCATTGCAGCCCTTCACTCACTGTATCTCTTCTACTGGACAGGTGATTGGAGTTTCAGGTAGAAACGCATATAAAACTGTTTAAAAAAAAAAACTCCCAACATTGCAATAAAAATTCATACCATCATGGCCATAAAAATACACAGGCTTCTGTTGTCATTTACAATTCTGAGACATGGCAAAGTTGTCCTGATTGTTGACTTGAGGCGATCAGCTCCTCAGTCAGAACCAGACTGGGATTACATTACTATTTAAAATACATGTTTTATGCTGCGTTCATGATGTGTTGCATTTACCGTAAATACAAGCTGCCGAGAAGGATAAACTGTTCACATCAGCCTCATGGTGAAAGGATGATTTCTTATACGGCCTCTGATAGTTTGTCTCATTTGATTTCACAAATGGTGCAAGAGTGTCAACAAAAGCAGGACACATGGCAGCCAACACACTGACAGTCCAAAGTCATTAAGAATCTAAATTATAAGTTACACTCACACCCAAACAATAGACTCTACAAAGAATAACATCTGCTGTGGTTCGTGGTTGATTTTTCCTTCATAAATAAGAATAATATTAGATAAAGGCTTTACAACAAGTTAAACATTTTACCCTTTCTCTATTGGAGCAACAAGATGTCATCCATTTTTCACGCTTCTTGTGATAAGACGTGAACGTGGCATTCATCTCCAGGGATTGGAAGTTTACTTCTTTGGCTGGTAAACCCCCAAATTCAGTGGCCACATTCTTCTTTTCACAAGCCAAATAAATATATAGACGGTCCATGCTCTGACTGATGCATGACCACAGCCACAAAGACTTTTGGCTAATGTCAATTTCTAATTTAAAGATCCTACATGGAGCATTAAAAAACCGTTCATACGGAAAGGAATCCCAGGCCTTTGCCCTCCTGGCTGGCTGAAGCGCAGCCTCTTAAGTAATTGAGGGGATTTCAATTAATAATCAACCCAGGTCTGATCTAACAGCCTGAGTGACGCACAAACCATGGCAGCTCAGGTTGCTTCTTCCTGAGCGGTGGATTCACACAGAGAGGTGCTGCTGCTTTTACTAAAACTTGATAAAACAGGAGAGAAAAGTGGCATAAAACACTGTGAGAGTGGAAATTTAAGGCTCCATCTGCATTTACAGTTTTACTGAAATCTGTTACATGGCATCAGTTTGTGCTGTCTAATCCTGTCCGTTACGACACTTCCCTTACAAGTGTTGCACTGCACTTTTGGTGTACCGACTTTGTCTAGACATGTCTCATCTACTTTTACTACAGATTATACACCCACTACTCAAAACACAACCTGTCCTGAAACTGCAGACCCATCTGATCTGTTTCTTGCTACTGTGGGTGCAGAAATTGTTCTCTCTGTCTGTTAAAAATTAATTTGTCCTTGTTGAATGTCAGCTAGCTTGACTACCATTTAATTCCACTGAGACTTCTAGAAATATCTGTATGTGCCTTCACATCACTTTAAGTGTGTTTGGCCAGTCATCCATCTGAGTTATAACAACCAAAAACTGTATATAAGTGTTTAAGGGTGGATGTTTCCTCTAGTTTCCAAATTTTAAGATATTTAAACTCGATTCTTTATCTGTTCATGTACTCAGGATGTTGGATGGTTTCTTATAAATGAGTTACGCGAGTAAGAATTATTGTTTTATTCTACCTAAAACTAACTGAAGCCTAAAACATATTTTCAACTAAAATATCAGATGGAGCCCTAAAAGTCCAAGGTCACGTTAGAGTCCATCAACCCTCAAATCAGTCCTTGTTCCCCGCCTCCACTGTTAGACTCCAAATCCTTCATTAACCAACTGCAGTAAATGTTCAGGAGTTCGTTCTGCCGATCAGGACTTTACCAGAATCTCCATGATGTGGTCCAGCTCATTCATGTCCATCAGACATGACTGGAGACTCCCGGCTGAGGCATGGCTGGGAGAGCGCATTTTCATGTCCTCATCCGCCCAAAGCGACACACTGACAGGCCACAGGGAGCCCGCCGCCCAGGCAGAAGGCAGATCTGAAGTCTCATACATCGATGTGTCAATGTCTTCAAAGATGTCGTCCAGGGCGAGGTCGCTGAGGTAGCCCATGGCGTTTACTGCATCACTAAAAGCATTGATCGTCGCAGCGGGCAGTGACTTCTGCGGGTCGGGCGAGCTGTTTGCCTCCTGAGAGGGGAATTCTGGGGACAGTGGCGGAGATGGAGATAGGTTGTCCCCATCACCCTCTGTACACCCGGGGCACGTAACCGACATGTCCTCCCTGAAGTCATCCCTGAGAAGGCAGGAGTCAGCTTGGACGCCGTTAAGGAGTACCTCCGATGTGCAGGTTCCCACCCCATCGCTCCGCATGTCCTCCTGGATCTGCCTTAGGGTGTTGATGAGCAGCACCGAGCGACGCAGGCTGAGCTCCATCCCGGCCTGGTAGCTCTGGAGCTTCTCCAAGCAGAGGCCTAGCACCAGCTGACGCTGCTGTAGGTGGCTCATGTCGGATTTGGACCGACCCACAAGGAACCCGCCTTCATCTTCCCTGTCTTCCTCCCCATTCTTCTCCTTTTCTGCAGCAGCAGGGAGGGTCTCAGCCTCCAGCTCCTCCAAGCAGCTCCACTTCCGCTTCACGCCACGACCCAACATCGACCTAGATTAACAGATCACCAGTTACATTTGATGTACAATGCATTTGACCAATATGCATTTTAAAAACAGATATACTAATGTTGTAGTAGTGCAGCTAATTTACCTTTTCATGGCAAAACACCACATGTATTCAGTGGTTTTTGGCAAAAATGCAATTTCGTCAGATTGGAAAATTGTATAAATTAGTGTTATCAACTCTTTAAGACACACTAACCCACTTCAACTTCAATAGTAGGAAAACTGAAATATTTTACTGCCTTTAGTCAAAACATCCACTCAGTCAAATTTAACAAAATGACAGACAAAACCTGCTGAGAGTAAGAGACACTAGGTGTATGTGCATATACTGTTTATATAACTATGTACGATTATGTTTTCACTGACTGTGTGTATGTGTGCAGGTATTTATAATCGTGCGTGTATATGATGTGTATGTGTGCTATTCTTATTTATTGTGATTTTAACATGGACTCTTGGTAGATTAGCCTTGAGAGAAAAGAGATCCAAATAAACAAATGGAAGACTAAGAAAACCAAATAATTTGACCATTTTTGCTTTAAAAATGACTGAAACAATTAATTGATAATAAAAATTGTTGCAGATTTATTTTCTGTAGATCGAAATTTGTAAAGTCAGTGGTGGAGACTTTCTGTTTGCTCAATTGACCGCAAATAGAAAAAACAACTTTGACAACAGTATCTGAGACCCAGAGGTGGAAAGTAACTAAGTACATTTACTCAAGTACTGTACTTCAGTACAATTTTGAGGTACGTTACTTGAGTATTTCCATTTTATGCTACTTAATACTTACACTCCGCTACATTTCAGAGGGAAATATTGTACTTTTTACTCCACTACATTTATTTGACACCTTGAATTACTAGTTACTTTGCAGAAATAATGTATGATGTGTTATTATAGATTACTGTAAAATACCCAGCAGTACATAAATTAGCTGAAATTAGCCCCACCTTTACCGGCAGCAACATTAAAGTGATGAACTATAATACAATAATCTAATATTATTCTGAAACGGGCCATTCTCCATAATGAGTAGTTTTACTCTTGGTACTTTAAATGCATTTGAATGCAGGACTTTTACTTGTAACAGAGTATTTTTACACTGTAGCATTACTACTTTTACTTCTTCCACCACTGCTGAGACCAGGTGATTATTATTTTTAACGCTGAGACACATTCAGGATCACATCGGGCTGCATTGCCATGTAATAAACCTTCAATCCAGTTTATGTAACAGCGCCAACCTAGTAAACCAGGCTAGTTTTCCCATTCACTTTCAATTGATCAGCTCCAAAATAGATTTTCCTAACATCAGAAATAGACTTGCAGACAAATGCTGCTCACACTGTACAAGTTTACAGGGTGAACGTTTGAGTTTGACATTTGGAAAGTGAACATTACAACTGTTATGAGTCACTGCTAGACACCCCTGCAGGCTGAGAGACTTTACTCAACCACACAGACATGGCATGTCTCTGAAATGTTTCAACAAATGATAAATTGGTACACATGAAGCCCCATTCGATGAGAGTCTGAAGAGATTAAAAGCAGCTTGGTCTGATTTAATACAGAGATGAACAGTGGACCAAAGTAAAATGTATGATTAAAGAACTTTTTCTTACATTTCCTCTCTTTAAAGTAGTAAAATAAGGGAATAGTTTCACTCCATCCCACCTACCCACCCCCCCTCAAGAACACCCCCAACCCCTCAACAGTCCCCGGACTTCACTGGAGAAACACCAGCTCCGTTTAAACCAAGTTTTAAAAAAAAAAAGGACATTTTACGTGATTAATAAAATAATAGTTTAACAAACGAACCTTACGTGCCCTTCGAAAGTGTCATGAGTTGTGTGAATCCGTCGTGTCGTGTCGTTTCCTCGCCGCGGTGCTCTCTGCCACCGAGCCCCCGGAACAAGAGGAATGTTCAGTCCATCCACGGCGGCGGGGGGAGGAGGCGGAGCCGCGGGAGCACCGGAGCTCATGGGCGGATGCGATTGGTACGTCCACCCGCTGATCCGGCCTCCGCCCCCGCCACTCACGGGGCAGCGAATGTGCGGCCGTTTGTTCAGGGAACGAGCTGCCGCTGCGTTCAGGCGCGTCTCGTAAAACTCGGAAACAACACCGGAGCACACGTAAGCGGCGACAGTGGTCAATGTGATCGGGGAAATCAGTTTTTTATTACGACAGGCAGTGGTGGAAGAAGTACTCAGATCTTTAACTTAAGTAAAAGTAGAACCCACAGTCTAAAAATACTCTGTAGCAAGTAAAAGTCCTGCATTCAAAATTCAAATCTTACTTAAGTAAAAGTACGGAAGTATTTGCATTAAAACATACTTACCAAAAGTACAAGTACTCATTATGCAGAATGGCCCATTTCACTGGATTATAATTAGTGATACAATGATTTCAACTACTTTACATAGCCTACTGCTGGCTTAATCTATACTAACATCGTTTTGGACCAGTTTCTGCTTTGGCTCTTTAACTTTTGTCACATGTTCCCCTATAATAATACAACAACACAGGGTTTCTACATTTTTCTGGCTTGTAAATCTGTTTTTATGCCTAAAATCTCATGACACTGTGATTAAGAAAGTTGCCAAGTCATGTGAGGTTGAATATAACAGTTATATAATATTGTTATTTCTATATTATTTAAATAATGTTGTGTTTCAAAAGTATAGATTATTAATATATTATCAAACAACTCACGTAGAAACAGATCTGAGACATACCTAGAAAGTTAGTGAGCACCTGAACGCAGCATTTTAAAGGGACAGATGACTCAGAATGGAAGGAGGGAGAACGTGACCGGAAAGACGTGGAAGGCAAACACCAAATAAGGAGTTCATTCACGTTTTTCCGCATCTTCCTCCTGAAGCTGTCACCGCAACACTTCTACTTCTTCTTTCCTCTTTTTCTTCTACTGAACAGAAAGCAAACAACTAACATTACGAAATTATTGCATTGATTTTTTGCTGACCTAAATTTTGTGGTGTTTTTGTGACAACTGCATGTCCATTAAAATCGACCTTAAAACCCCAAATGCTGGTGTGCCTGTGAGCTCTTTAAATTTCACATTAATGCCAAGAGATCCAAAATACTGGAAAAACTACAAGATCTAGTACGTGAATTATAACCTCTATACATGCAGGGTTTAGTTAATTAAGGGTTTGTTGTAAAATAACAGACATTTTTGGTTGTAAGTTGTTTTTATGGTCGTTTCTTTAATCTCTGTTAGACAAACACAGAATTTAACGAGCATTATGGTCCATGCTGTTATGTCCAACCAAAATGTTTTACTTGCATTTGTGAGAAATGGTTGTCTTGACTGCAGATCTCAAGTTTATGAGAGGCACATGAAAGCAGCACGAGACCTGTTAGCAGTTATTAAAGGTGGTGCAGTCCTCCGACAGCAGCCAACACATGTATTATAAGTAGAGCAGGTTACATATGATATTGAAGGTCAGTGATTTCTTCCAGACATGTCAGAAGTGAAGAAACATGGTGTCGTAACATCACATGGTGTAAACTTTGCATTTCTAGTACATCTCTGAAACACATTTCATGGATTTTCTGCATCACGTTCACATTTTCTCTGTTGCTGCCTTTTAAGACACAATAGTCTCTTTCTCTGATGATTTGATTTTCCCTCTGGCTGCCTTTTTGCTGAGTCACTGAAAGGCCATTAATCTTTAACTATAGGCAAACCAAGACTGGGTGGCAGGCCAATGTGCAGAGTAAGCTAGATTTTTACGAACAAATACCTTTTGACTGTTTCAAACGAGACTGAGATTTCTATTTAGCTGCTGCATGTTTAAGAATATGAAAAGTCAGACTAAAAAATAGCATTCATTATTATTAGAAAACCCCTAATTGCACTGTGAGCAGGTCAGCTGTATGCAAGTCCTGTTCTGTTGAATCCATTGTAACTCTTTGCATATCTAATGAGAATCTCACGGTCTAACATCGTCATGTGAGAGCACGTGAGGACAAAGGTCCTACTGCAGCCAAGTCACATCCAATTCACTCTCAGCATTTTTACGTTTTTACAAAGGAAAATCTACTCTCACCAAAAAAATACAAACACACTCACTAGTTACTGTAGCAGTGTCCATGAGCAAGGCACTTAACACCTTTAAGACTCACCCGATCTTGGCAGCTCCCGAGTGGAAGGACAAATTCTGTTGATTTGAGCTCAGTTGCAGCAGTGAATACTTTGTCTCATTGCTCATTATTTGATCAGATATTTTCTGATTTAAAATAATTTAGTTTTACATTATTTTGTGTCACAACAACTCTAAATCCTGATGAAGTTCACTGACACAGGCATGTTTAGCCTGGTACACTTACAGTAGGTGTTGTATTGGCACAAGTAGTAAAAAGTTTTATACAATTCCCAGCCACACAACTGCCCATTTACTGTAATACAGTTCCAAATAGTTGCCTCAGTCAGTGATCTATTGCTATGAATGAAAAAACAATCATGCTTGCATCTGAACAGGCTCCAGTAGAAAGTAGATTCAAGGATAAGGCTGGTGATATTCTATATTTTTCTTAATGTTGACAAATCCAGTGACAAGACCAAACCCGACAATGACTTGATCCCACAAAAACGTATTGTGTATCCAAAGCTTAATCCTCTGTACCATAGAGCTCCATTGTTGTCCAAAGACTATTAAAAACACATCAATGAGCCACACACTGCTGCACAGGGTGACATGTTCCTTCAATATGATAAACATGGGCACTGTAGTTTATTCAGGAATCGATCCTGCTGCTGTTAATACTTGTGAGCGCCCCAAATCTGCGGCTGAAAATAGTCCCCAACAAATGCATTACTTACTCCTGTTTGAATGACATTTGCTAAGAACTACAGTGCCCAGCTGTTTCAGGAAATCAACTTTAAAAACGGCTCAGTAAAAAGAAATATATACTTTATATTAGATCAATACAAGTCTATGATAAAAGCAGGACAGAAAAGTAAACAAGCATCTGTAGAAAAGGACATCGTTTATGCCTCATAGAAATATAAGTGATCCAACCCACACCACACAATCAATAGTTGCACCTTTTATTATAAAAAATATTTACAAAGATGCTACAATGTTTTTTTCCTTAATATAAAAAAAAATGCATACATTTTACAACGGTAATTAGTCTTTGAAGTTCTAGCTCCCATTCAGACCAGAGTGACATCCTTCAGGAGTGTTGTGGTAAGGTATTAAGCGTGTCGTAATACTGTATTTTTGTCAATACATTTTGTTTGCCTGAGTTAATCTCTTCATCACGATAAGGAACAATTTTGAAAAATGCATTTGATTTTCCACATCTTTAGGAGAAAGGCAACTGTTTGCATAAAGGAATTAAAGGACATTTGAGTCGTATACAATCATTTTGAAACACGTATGACAGAGCTGCATAGTGATTTGAATAGTAACCCGGTTATTATTACTAATAATAATAAAAAAATGTGAGGAATAAATAGGTACTGCATTCAGAACGTAGGGCAAAATTTGGATAAATATAATTTCATCGGGTCTCAGGGTTGATTTGATAAGTCAATGTGGCATGTCTGTACCTAGATATAATAAATACAATAAATAAAAACAATAAATTAGATTGGGTTAACACAGAATTCCTCATTCGTTGTACTAACAAATGAGAGAAAGAAATATGGCTTCTTGATGCAGTTATCACCCCGTGGTTTCTCCAAATGCTTAAGGAAAAGCTGTTATTATTGTTATTAGAACTGTGTGTAAAACAGGGCAGGAAACTTACTTCAATTTGTCCACTGGATACTGTAAACTTACCAGAAACGGTCAAATCTTAACCAGCATGTGGTTGGTGGCTGGCAGTAATTTCCCTGCCCTGCATAAAGCTTTGAGAAAATGAAAGAACAGCGCCTATGAAGTGTGACGATGCCAGTCCCGACACCTGTTACAGTCGACTTGTTATACCAAACCATGGGAAGACACTGTCTCGAGTCTGGCTACATTAAAATCTTAAAAACCGCTTGGGAGGGAAAAAATAATAATAATAATATCAAATGATACTTGCAAAATCCCCCAGCTGTATAATGCAAAAAATATATTTCTATATACACATACGTACATATACATATATTCCATTCATAATTGCTCAGATCTTTAGGAAAATATGCATTGATTCATAGATTTGGATTTACAATTTGTTCTGGTTTCTGATGCATGTAGTGTGATGAATTGTTCCTCAGTCCATGTAACAATAAATAGAAATGGACAAAATGGCAGAGAAGAATACGACCAGAAGGAGCTAGTATGACAGAACGTATGACAGACGTAAACATGGAAAGTACGTAATTAAGAATGGTATAGGTAATTATCTTTGCCCTCTCACATATATTGTCATGGTTTGGATTTCATCAACAAAGTAGGAAACTAACTGCTTCGCCCACAGGCCAGGGTGGCTTGTGAATCCCAAAATTCATTAATTTCACCCTCACTACTTTAACTGCCAATTACATTTTTTGAATAAAAGATGAAGGTCCTAACAGCAGCTGCCGACTTGCCTAAGTAGCCGTTAGAGCAGACTAACTACACCTCTAACAGCCAATCCCAAAATCTACTTGGCTTGCTGTTAATTTCCCACCTTGTCCCAAAACCTCCAACAATCTCCATGTGTAACAATACCACATACAGAACATGCACATGTGTACTGTGCATAGTCTGGAAAGAGTCTGAGGGATCAGTACAGGCCAGAGGAATGATCTGAGTTTCAGGATCCCACTATGATCTCCATGATGTGGTCCAGTTCGTTCAGGTCTGACCTGCAGCTCGAGCTGGAACTCAGGGCCGTCGGCCCGTGAGAGGAAAGGCTCTCCAGCAGATCGTAAGGCCCCATCTTTGGGGCACTCTGCATGCCTGTCAGCACCGTATCGAGGTCATAATAGGACGGGTCCACGTCTGAAAACAGTTCCTCGAGCGCAGGGTCAGGGGGTGGCGCCGGGTGCTTGATCTCAAATGTCCCAAAAACCTGCTCCCCTGTCCTGGAGTCTGCGCTCAGGTGGTCCCGGTCCCCCTCCTCTCCCTCCGACACACACTCCTCGCTGTCCTCCTCTTCTTCGTCCTCGCACTCACCGTCTTCCTCTTCCTCCTCCCAGCAGGGTCCCATACCAAAGGGACCTGCCAGGTAAGAAGCAGAGGACAGCTGGGGGGAGTCGGACGACAAAGTTGACATGGTGACCTCTGTCTCCACATCTCCCTCCATCACCACCTCCTCAGCGTGGTAGCCTTCCTCCAGACCAACCACTGAGAAGGGTTTTGGGCTCTGCCCGGCCTGAGCTGCTGCATCCGTCTGCCGGCACAGCACCTCAGTGGCTACCAGGCGGTCGGCGGGACACTGGGCGGCTGCCAGGGCCTGGGTCATTATCTGCCAGGTGCCATCCTGGGTCATCTCCTCCTGGATCTGCCGCACCGTGTTAGCGATGAGCACCGAACGGCACAGGTTTGGCTCCACTAGCATGTGACAGAGCTGCAGCTTGATCAGCGACATGTCAAGCAGCGACTGCCGCTGCAGGCTGTAAGAGGACGTCAGCGTCCGAACCACCGCAGATGAAGCTGCCGGGCCCTGGTCACCACTGGAGACCGGCTCCTCCCCGGAGTCTGAGAACTTGCGCTTGGTGCCCTTCGGGAACATGTTGTCTCTCTGTGGTGACGGCGAGGAGACAGAAACACAGTCAAACACCAACGGCAGCGCTTATCAACTAATTTATCACACTGACAAACACACAAAATGCCTACTGAATTTCACTAGCTAAGATCATAGTGAAAAAATTAAGTGCCATGTAATTAATTATGTAAATGTGTGATGTGTGTAATGAGGCTATGTGGTGTAGTATTTGTGTATGGACATGAGGGAGCTAGGGCTACAATCTGCTCAACAGCAGCTGTGACTTTATCAATAAACTCTACAGGTTTAAACTCTTTATGAACTACAGTAAACAGTAAATTGTTTGTTGTAGTCTTTTTCTTAAAGTTTGCTATACCTTTCCTGTTGAGAGGCACAGGCAATAGCAATGCAGCTTGGTCCCGGCTGCAACGCTTCAAGTACTTTTGTACGAGCGACAAGCAGCTTTTGTTCAGCACCATTTCTGCCCATTTTAGGCCAGTCTGAGGCAAGACTCCTGCTGGGCGGAACAACCACACTTTTAACAGACCACTGAGCCACCGAAAATAGCATGGTTACCAACTAAATGCCGACGCTGCATCAAAGTAAGCACAGACTAGAGAGACCTTTGTCAGAAAACAAAAACAGCACTCAAGTTACATGATCGGTGCACTTAGATTCTTTCCCACTGCCACCTGTGATTAAGAAAATATTCTAATCAATAAGGTGCTTTTAAGGGGTAAAAGTGATAAGAATATGGAAAATAATAGCATTTACAATATTCACAATACAATATACCACCATGAACCACTAATATTTACAAGGGATATCAGGTTTCCAGGTCTACACACGACACGCTTCAAAAACTAGTAGAACAAGATTTTCACTTTCTCTTCACTGAGGGAGGGGAAGAAAAGTAGAGTCAACTTCCTTATTACACACCGATTGGAACACACAGATGTCTTACAGGAACAAAACAACACTCCTGCCAACATTAAAGGCCCTCTGACTCCCCCAAAATAAACGGGATGCAAGTAAATAAGGAGACTGGGCTCTGAACTGCAGCCTGTGGCATTTAATTTTCCATCAGACAGGAAAATAGAGTGCAGTGTCCAGCTGTGTCTCCTCTGTGTAAAGACCTGTGGGCAGGGCATTTGGGTGAATGAGTCCACTTGCTTCAAATTTCTATTTGTGATACATTTTTTACAAAATAATCACAAGAAGTAAAACCAGGGATACAATGAAAATAGTATTGACACATGCTGGACTGTAAAAGCATAGCATTAGGGTTTACAGAACAGAAATCAAACAGCAAAGAGTTGTTAACAGTTTTACAAAAACTGCCCACTTTTCTGTGGAAACCAAGATGAAACTAAGTGCACCAGACACTGCTGTTATTGTCACAATTCATCTCCACACCAACAAAGCAGAATTTGTTTGTCTTTAAGTTTTATGATGCCAGGCAAAGCTAAGGCCCTATGATCTGTGCAAATTACATACCATCTTACAGTTAACACATTGTAGCACTCAGGGTTTGCTGTGCAAGATTTTACAGCCAAAAACTGGGATGACAAAAACACAATTTAACATTTTACATTTAATCAACATATAATCAAATATGTAATCCAAAAGAATTGAGTGATTTCTAATTAGGAATTGATTGTAAATGCTCCTTTACGTCAACATTCAATAGAAGGGAGGTTACTGTGCTTCTTTACACACATGAAAACCTGACACAAAATGAGAAAATGGGATTAAATTACGGCTACTGGCTTCACCTGATTGATCAGATGAATTATCTGGAATCAGCACCATATTAATAACCCATACCAAAATAGAAGTGAATCTAATGTAAAAGGTCTTTTGAGTCCTCGCTTGCATACAGAATAACATTTCCTGACAGTGGACAGAATAGGAAAAAAAAAAGTCATTTATGAAGGTACCCGGAGATCTAAAATACAAAGGGTGAGAAAACAATTATGGACATATGTTGTCTTCTTGTGTAGTGCATTTGTGGCTGGCCCCTGTTAAACAAGAGACACTAGAGAGAACTATCTCCCTGAAGGAAAACAACAATGTGTAAAAAAAAAAAAAAAAAAAATTTCAACAGAAAATGAAATACAACCAGGAAGACCTACAACCTGAGAGAAAACACACTGCACAGAGAATTAAAAAACAGTTTTGGACATGACAGATTTTTCTTTTTTACAGGTATATTAATAAATCTGGTTTTTGAACACCCTATAGTTTAGCATTTTGGGGTTAAATTTCAAGGATTCTCCTTGGAAATAATTATAAATACCATAAATCTACAGAGTAATGGTCAATATTTCCGAATGGAAATGGCTTTTATCTTGATCAATCTGATCTTGCGCCTGTAGCAGACAAATATGCACCACACAACTGATGCAACATCAGACCTACAGAATGGAAAAGGAAATACTGATAAGGATATATTTATTACCAAAATCTCCATTGCTAAAGGTGTTACTTTTATTTTCTTAATCAACTAGGATATTAATTATATTTTTCAATAAATTAAAAGAAATTCTGAGCAATGTCCCAAAACCAATGGACACAATTACATGATTACAATTACATTACATGGTCCAAAATAAATTTTAAACATTTAAACTTAATTGTGCATAGTTAGTGTGTTATTCTGTGCACCCATCATTAACAGTGCTTGCTAGTATTACTTTATATATTACTATTGATTTTAAGACACATTTTGTCTGCTATAGATGCCTTATTGTAGTGATTGAGATCTACAATCAAATCTTAGCATTCCTGTGATTTAAACCTACACATTCTTATTATGTAGGGCCATAACAGTATTTAACAAGATTTAACAAGAAAACGCTGAAATATATGATGTTCAAAAACTCGTCTGGCAGATATCAGGAAATGAGTAATCAATCAAGTACAAAAAAAAAAAAAAAAAAAAAGAAATCACCTCATTGAAATTACTTAAATCGTATCGGAGCGAGATATTATTATATATTAAGGTGTCGGTATGAGGCAGTTCTGTCGGACACTAAGCTGAGCTCCGGTGCTGTATTAAGCTGGGAGCCAGAAGCCAAACAAAATGCAGCCTCGCTTTACGTCAATGGCTCCAGCGTGACCCATCCCCCACCGCTCGCCGAGCTAAACCAACAAATAAACTTACAACACGGCGGCTTTACTTTCCCCACGTCCCCCCCCCCCATCAAAAACAAAACAAAACATACCGTAACCACTATCCGCCGCCGCATCGCAGCCGGTGCCGCCGCCGAGGAGAGCGGTTCGGAGCTGCTGGCCGTGGCCGCCGCATGCTTTGTCTTTTCGGCATCACAGCTACCGAGCGACAATGAGGCCATTTTGCGCTAGTAGCTAACAGCTAGCCGGCTAGCTGTTAGCTGCGGATCCGACTTTACGCTCCTGAGCTCCCGCTAGCTGACTGGGCTGAGGCGGTCAGTGAAACGGAGAAACGGTGTCTCCGCGGCGGCACTAAACGCTTGGCATTCGTCTCAGTTTGGCCCCCCTCTCTCTCTCTCTCTCTATCGCTCTTTTTTTTAATTGTTTTTTTGTGCCATTTCCTCTTACTCGCAATAAAAAATAAACATAAAAAAAAAAAAACGAATGCTAGCAAAGCTAATTAGCCCGAGAGCGCCCACCCACACATCCTCCCCGGTCCTTCCTCCTCTCTAGCCAAAAACAAGAGTTTTTCGCCGCGGCTGGGGCCGTTAAGTTCCTAAAAACAACACACGGTCGCCCGGGTGCCCGGCTGAAACGGCCGCCGCCCGGATAGCCGCACTCACCTCGTGTTTGTGTTATTTTGTTCCCGTCTCGGTCATAGGATCGACGGCAGGGGAAGCGGAGATCAGGTTCAGATGAGATCATTCATGCCACGGCTTCAAAAACTGAGCTACCTCTGTCCTGCTGCTGCTGCTGCTGCGGAGCGGACGGGGAGGGGGAGGGGAGCCGACGACAGCCAGCCATATGCCTGGGATTCCTCTCTAACGATGTCTCCCTGCTCCTCTCTCCTCCCGATGCCTTGATTTGACGAACAAGCGAGAGCCCGTGGCTGTCGCAAGTTATTCTGGCCATTCGTTCTGCATTTACACTGCATTTACCTTTTCAATCAAAGACAAACAAACACAAATAATAATTAGTGGTGGAGGAATTACTCACATAAGTAAAAAAACAACAACAACAACAACAAAAAAGCCCAGTGGTGGAAACATTTACTCATGTACTGAAGCACAATTTTGAGGTACTTTACTCGAGTATTTCCATTGTATGCTACTTTAATAATAATAATACTAAACCTTATTTATATAGCACCTTTCATACAGGGGGGTGGTAGCTCAAAGTGCTTTGCAATAGAAAAAAAACAAACGTGCATGATAAAATAGTGCAAATACTGCGCAGTAAAACCAAGCAAACAAATTGGTAACAAAGAAGAGAAGCAGCAAATGGCAAGAGCAGGTATGCCAAGGACAATGCAGTATTTGAAAGATAGCACCAAGACAAAGAAAGGCATACGACCAATATATATATTATATTGGTCGTCAAGATAAAACAGAGATAAAACCAGACAGGGGAAGTTAAAAGCAATGCTGAATAAATAAGTTTTCAATTGTCGTTTAAAAATGTTCACAGAGTCTGCATCTCTTATAGCCTCGGGTAGGGAGTTCCATAGTTTTGGGGCATAGTTAAAAAAAGGCTGAGATGCCGATTTTCTTATTCGTGTGAGAGTTTATATTTAAAAAAGCTAAATCTAAGAGGCCGTGAAGGATTACAAAACGACAAAGAGTCAGTAATGTAGGCTGGTCCCAAACCATTAAGAGCCTTGTAAACAAGTAAAAGAACATTAAAATCAATCCTAAAAGACACCGGGAGCCAGTGCAGGTTTGCTAAAACTGGGATGATTCGCTCTCTCTTTCCTGTTCTAGTTAGTTAGTTAGTTCTAGTTCTACTTTGTACTTCTACTCCACTACATCTCCCACTGATATATTGTACTTTTTACGCCACTGCATTTATCTGGCACATATAGTTACACGTTTCTTTCTTCAGATTAAGAATTTTAATTGAAAAAACATACGATAAGCTCTTTTTCAAAAAGCGGTGTCTAGTTGGGGCCCCTTGTCATGTTTCTATGAGTTGTTTGCAGTTTTGCCCTTTAAACCTGTCAAATGGTGTCATAACTGTTTAACTCCTTCCTCTCCCATTAATCATCTCACGACCCCTCAGATTTATCTTGTGATAAGGGCCAGGCTCCCAGGTTGTAGTAAAACAGTACATAAAGTAGTTAAAGTGTATTTAAGTGATAATACTTTCTAAAGGTACTTGTAATGGTGTATTTTTAGATTATTGACACACTGTGAAAAATACTCCATTACAAGTTAAAGTCCTGCATTGGAAATATTCCTTAATAAGTAATAAGTATTATTACCAAAATGTACTTAAAGTATCAAAAGTAATCAACGCAGAAAAAAATCCACCAAGGGAGTGTTATGCTATTAGAAATTATATTGTTAGATTATTACTGCTGATGCATTAATGTGAAAGTAGGAATTTGTTGTTGTAGTTGGTGGAGGTGGGGCTAATTTTATATATAATCTGTAACAGTGCATCATATTTGACAAGCTCATCATGTTTTGTACGTAAAATCTTAATTTGTAGTAGCTATTAACTATAGTTGTCAGATAAATTTGATAAAGTAAAAAAAGGACAATATTTCCTTTTCAAAAGTGATAATTAAATAAAGACTAACTTTGATGTACTGATCAAACTTGAAATTATGTTTAACCTGATTTGTATCTGGTTTATTCACACTTAGATACTGACTTAACATCACTGCGTAAGATGAGAATAGCTTTTATGAGCAAAGGTCAGATTTGATCCTTTCTCAATATACAATAGATTTTTGATAATTGTAGCAATAATTTACACACATAAGTAGTCAAGCCAATTTTATTCATATAGCCCAAAATCACACATTTACCTGAAAGGCCTTTAAAACTGTACAACATACGACACCCCTCTATCCTTGGACACTCGATTCAGATAAGGGAAACCTCCACAACAAAAACCTTTAACCAGGGAAAAAAGGGGGAACCATCAGGAAGAGCAACAGAGGAGGGATCCATCTCCCAGGACCTATTTGTTGCTTTGGACAAAAGTATCTACCAAATGAACAAATGCAAAGAAGATACAGACATGCACTAGCTGCTGTATATAAAGCTCCAGTAAGAGATTTCAGTCAGTCAGATAAAACACTATTACACAAAGTAAGACCAGTGGCATCATTAACATCATCATCATCATCATCATCACCACAGCTGCATGAACAGATGTGAAATTTACATCGTAGTACATCTTAATAGTCAAGTCAATTTAATTTATATCGCCCAATATCACAAATCACAAACTTGCCTCAGGGGGCTTTACAGTCTGTACAGCATACGAAACCCTCTGTGCTCAGACCCTCGATTCAATCCCCCCCAAAAAAATTTAACAGGGAAAAAATGGAAGAAAGCTCAGGAAGAGCAACAGAGGAGGGATCCTCTCCCAGGACAGACAGACAGGAAATAGATGTCGTGTGTACAGAATAGAGCAACATAGTAAACACTGATTGTAAACATGTATGAAGACTATGGATCTGGGAGGGACGTCGAGCAACTTCAGGTGCCGCCAAACAGACCTGAACCACGTGACCTGGAAGAGGACCGACTGCACAAACACACAGGAGGGAAAACTCAACACAGAGAAAGGAAACAAACACAGAGGGAGAGAGAGAGGGAGACAAGAGGAAGGAGGACTAAGATCCAGATCCAAAACATCTGGAGAGAGGCACTGACAGACAGAAGACTGAGAGGGGGGGGGGGGGGTCCCAGGACAGCTGATGGTCCAGCACAGAGAAGCCTGAGTGGAAAGAGAGAGAGAGAGAGAGAGAGATGCACAATACAAATGCTCCAACAAAGAAATCAGAATTAACTGTAACATACTGGCAATGAGAGTGTGGTTCTGCTGATCAAAATAATCCCGTATTAATTCTATACAGTAGTGACAATACATCTTTAAAATAGTCTAAACATCCACGGACAAACCAAACGCACGTCACCTTATCGCTGCATCAGGCAAAAGTGCACAGTTGAGACTCTGAATGGCAGCAAGAGGTTTTCAGCTTCTGCAACATGAGGTCAGTAAAACGTAGACACCATGCTCATGTTCACCAGCTGTTTTAACAAACCTACACCTGTGTCTGAGTACTTATTTCACCAAATCGTGAATCTACGGGGCCTCGGTTAGTAAAGATTAAATGGTACTATCTTAAAATGAAGGTATAGTTGTAAATTACCAGATGAGATTTTGTGCACCAGCAGACTGACTGCCGTTCAGATGTCTGTGCTGCTGTAGTGCCTTTAAGCAAAACTGACCTTCCTGTGGACATGACTGCAGGCATGTGTGGACACTTTAATACTGTCAATTTTAGAACTGACTAATGGGAGTGAGACAGTTTTGTACATTTTACAATAGATTGCATTAAAAGTAAAGTAGTCTCTCTCTCTCAACTATCCACCCATCCATCATAGCTATATCCTGTAGAGGTTCGTAGGGGGGCTGGAGCCTGTTGCAGCTGGCACTGGGCGATAGGCGGGGTAAACCCTGGACAGGTCACCAGTCAATCACAGGGATGACACTGACAGACATCTACAGACACATTTCTGGTAATGATTTGTATTGATTACAGGCTGAATAATCTCACCACTCAGGCACATTTTAATACTATTTTAAGGAGTCAGTAACAGATAAATGGAGATTTGTGCAGTGATTTATGGACTTGGATGTATGTATACTGATTACAAATTGCAGGAAATGAGAAAATATAATCAGCACCACGTGTAAATGCAATTGGACGCCATTTTGTGTCTTGATACAGATTTTGTTTTTAATGCCAGATGTTAACAGGGTCTTAAAATGATGTGTATTCCCCTTTACAGTTGGGTTTCAAAGCTTATATTGCAAGTTGAATTAGGTGTATGTTTAGTATGTTTATCTCTTCCTGAATTTTCCCTTTTACTCAACTAGTCACTGACACATTTAGAAGCCACTTTCTGTCTTTTCACCGGTGGTTTCCCTCTAATACTAAGACTACCACACATAACACCCTTTGAGCCTGATTGGTATAATTATCAGTAATTATCGGTGCTGCTGGTGATGCTTATTACCTCTACCATGGAGGTTTTTGTTTTCACTCTTGGTAATTAGTTTAATTTGCCTTCTTATGAACAATATATTTCAGAAACCTAATGACAGATTTTTAATTTTTTTGTAAGATTGCGGGCTTGAGCCACAAAAAACAGCTGATTAGATTTCTTTACTGATCTGTGATCTCGTAGGTACAGTAATTATCCTTCACACCAAACCTGGAAGGGGTGTTGTTTAAGGTCAGACGATTAAATTAACTAACTAACTGATAGGAAGGACGTAAAACAAGTGTTTCATACCTCACTGACTTCCCACCTGTAAACACTGTCAATAAAATAAAGATAGTAAGATGTTTCCTCCCCATGTCAGCAGTGGCGTATGCAGCGATACGGACCGCAGTATGAGGGCAGTAGGCAGTTTGAAACTGGAGAGAATGTAACAGCACAGCCCCTTCATTTTCCTGCTTACGGTCTGATATGTAAATTCTGCTTGTTGGAGGAATGTGTCTACTGTGAGCCATGTAAATGCTCTAGGCAGGTCATTAGGGGAGCAACTGACAATTATTTCCATTATCGATCAATCATTTTGTCTATAAAATGTCAGAAAACTGTGAAAAATGCTCATTGCGGTTTCCTAAAGCCCAAGATGAGATCTTCGGAGGGAATTCTTGTACTTTTTACTCCACTAGATTTATTTATATACTCTACAGATTAAGATTTTACACACAAACTATACAATGTGTTTTTAAAATACGATGCATTACATAGATTAAACAACCCACCAGTATATAAAGTCGCTAAAATTAGCTTTACCAGCTACAATATAAAATGCTGGATGTAGACCTACAGTAACACTAAGAACTTGATACTTTAAGTACATTTTGCTGCTAATACTAGTAGTTTACTTTTTTGAATGCAGGACTTTTACTTGCAATGGAGTAATTTTACCTTGAGTTAATGTTGGTTTTACTTTAGTACTGAATACCTTTTCCACCACTGATTAGTACTGATATTAAGTACAAGTGAGGATAAACCATATAAACTATAAACGTCTATAATCCCTGATGTTGTTAGGTGAAAAACATCAACATGTTGCCAAAACATTTCAGATTTCGGATTTAGGGCTGCAACTAACGATTATTGTAATGATTGATTTATCTATCAAATACTCTTTTGATTAATCACTAAGTTTATGAAGTAAAAAACAAATGCCCATCACAATTTCCCAAAGCCTAAGGTGACATCTTCAAATTGCTTGTTTTGTCCTATCAACAGTCCAAAACTCAATAATATTCAGTTTATAATGATATAGTATATTATAATGGTCGACTAATTGATTAATCGATTAATAGTTTCAGCTTTACATGTCATGGCAAAGCAGCCCTTTGGATCACCCAGTAAATCTCTTTTATCAAAGACATTAGCTTTAGTCTCAGAGAATAAAGCACTTTACTGTGAAAGTATTGCTGAATTTAAACATACATACTGTCCTTCAACGCATGTTTTAGAGAACAACAAAGTACATTTTACTGATAAAAGTCACTAAATCTATGGAAGCCCATTTCCGCCAGTAAAAAAAAAAAAAAAGATTTAAAAAAGTCATAATTATGAGATAGAAAGTGTGCATGCGCCACCCGTAACCCTATGCAAACGATATGCAATCCTAAATAAGGCAACTATAACAGTTGACTTTTGTAAATGTTTGATGTTGGATTAAGTTAAGTTGCCACCTCTGTCACATTGGTTTTATTCTTTCTACGCCAGAACTGCTTCTTCAGTCCCATGTGAATCAGCAGGTGAAGTATTTCATTTGTTGTAAAGCCACGTTTAAAGTCCTCAACGTTCTCACAATCCATTTCTGACAAATTAACCAGGAGAACTCAAAGAGCTGCTACTCTCATTGTTGTTTAAAAGTATCTCATAAGTATGACTTTTTATCTCATAATTTTGACTTTTTATCTCATAATTCTGACTTTTTATCTCATAATTTCGACTTTTTATCTCATAGTTTTGACTTTTTATCTCATAATTCTGACTTTATCTCATAGTTTCGTCTTTTTATCTCATAATTCTGACTTTTTATCTCATAATTTCGACTTTTTATCTCATAATTCTGACTTTTTATCTCATAGTTTCGTCTTTTTATCTCATAATTCTGACTTTTTATCTCATAGTTTCGTCTTTTTATCTCATAATTCTGACTTTTTATCTCATAATTTCGACTTTTTATCTGTTTCGACTTTTTATCTCAGTTTCGACTTTTTATCTCAGTTTCGACTGAGATAGTTTCGACTTTTTATCTCATAATTCTGACTTTTTTAAATCTTTTTTTTTTTTTTTACTGGCGGAAATGGGCTTCCATAGATTTAGTGACTTTTATCAGTAAAATGTACTTTGTTGTTCTCTAAAACATGCGTTGAAGGACTTTTTATCTGTTTCGACTTTTTATCTCAGTTTCGACTTTTTATCTCAGTTTCGACTGAGATAGTTTCGACTTTTTATCTCATAATTCTGACTTTTTATCTCGTAGTTTCGACTTTTTATCTCATAATTTCGACTTTTTATCTCATAATTCTGACTTTTTATCTCAGTTTCGACTTTTTATCTCAGTTTCGACTTTTTATCTCATAGTTTCGACTTTTTATCTCATAATTTCGACTTTTTATCTCATAATTCTGACTTTTTATCTAATAATTCTGACTTTTTATCTCATAGTTTCGACTGAGATAGTTTCGACTTTTTATCTCATAATTCTGACTTTTTATCTCATAGTTTCGACTTTTTATCTCATAATTTCGACTTTTTATCTCATAATTCTGACTTTTTATCTAATAATTCTGACTTTTTATCTCATAGTTTCGACTTTTTATCTCATAATTCTGACTTTTTATCTCATAATTCTGACTTTTTATCTCATAATTTCGACTTTTTATCTCAGTTTCGACTTTTTATCTGTTTCGACTTTTTATCTCATAGTTTCGACTTTTTATCATAATTCTGACTTTTTATCTCATAATTCTGACTTTATCTCATAGTTTCGTCTTTTTATCATAATTCTGACTTTTTATCTCATAATTTCGACTTTTTATCTGTTTCGACTTTTTATCTCATAGTTTCGACTTTTTATCTCAGTTTCAACTGAGATAGTTTCGACTTTTTATCTCATAATTATGACTTTTTATCTCATAGTTTTGACTTTTTATCTCATAATTTCGTCTTATCTCATAATTCTGACTTTTTATCTCAGTTTCAACTTTTTATCTCATAATTTCGACTTTTTATCTCATAATTCTGACTTTTTATCTAATAATTCTGACTTTTTATCTCATAGTTTCGACTTTTTATCTCATAATTCTGACTTTTTATCTCATAATTCTGACTTTTTATCTCATAATTTCGACTTTTTATCTCAGTTTCGACTTTTTATCTCAGTTTCGACTTTTTATCTCATAATTCTGACTTTTTATCTCATAATTCTGACTTTTTATCTCATAGTTTCGACTTTTTATCTCATAATTCTGACTTTTTATCTCATAATTTTGACTTTTTATCTCATAATTTCGACTTTTTATCTCAGTTTCGACTTTTTATCTCAGTTTCGACTTTTTATCTCATAATTTCGACTTTTTATCTCATAATTCTGACGTTTTATCTCATAATTTCGACTTCTTATCTCAGTTTCGTCTTTTTATCTCAGTTTCATCTTTTTATCTCAGTTTCGACTTTTTATCTCATAATTCTGACTTTTTATCTCAGTTTCGTCTTTTTATCTCAGTTTCGTCTTTTTATCTCATAATTTCGACTTTTTATCTCAGTTTCGACTTTTTATCTCAGTTTCGACTTTTTATCTCATAATTTCGACTTTTTATCTCATAGTTTTGACTTTTTATCTCATAATTCTGACTTTATCTCATAGTTTCGTCTTTTTATCTCATAATTCTGACTTTTTATCTCATAATTTCGACTTTTTATCTCATAATTCTGACTTTATCTCATAGTTTCGTCTTTTTATCTCATAATTTCGACTTTTTATCTCATAATTTCGACTTTTTATCTCATAATTCTGACTTTTTATCTCATAATTCTGAATTTTTATCTCATAATTTCGACTTTTTATCTCATAATTCTGACTTTTTATCTCAGTTTCGTCTTTTTATCTCATAGTTTCGACTTTTTATCTCATAGTTTCGACTTTTT
>SEMN01001689.1:0-32927 GCA_005408345.1 Macquaria australasica
ACTAAGAGCAATATTATAATAGAAATACTAATAATAAGAGAAATAACAGTAATAGCAGCAGTGGGTGCAGAGCAGGAACACGGGGGCAGCAGGTGGCTGCAACCATAGATCCAGACTCTACAGCTCCAGAGGCAGAAACACCTGCAGAAAGCAACAGAAGGAGGGAGAGAGAGAGAGGAGAGAAAGCACACAACTACGGGAAGAAGTTGAATTAATAACAAGCATTGATGGGATAAGAGGGCGTACAGATGGAGAGGAAGAGGAGGAGAAAGGAGCTCAGTGCATCATAGGAAGTCCCCCGGCAGTCTAGGCCTATAGCAGCATAACTAAGGGGGGGCTCAGGGGTCACCTGAGTCAGCCCTAATATAAGCTTTATCAAAGAGGAAAGTCTTAAGCCTACTCTTAAATGTGAGGAGGTTGTCTGCCTCCCGTACACAAACTGGGATCTGGTTCCACAGGAGAGGAGCTTGATAGCTGAAGGCTCTGGCTCCCATTCTACTTTTAGGAACCACAAGGAACCCTGCATTCTGGGAGCGCAGTGCTCTAGTGGGGTAATAGGGTACTATGAGCTCTTTAAGATATGATGGTGCCTGACCATTTAGGGCTTTGAAGGTGAGGAGAAGGATTTTAAATTCTATTCTGGATTTTACAGGGAGCCAGTGTAGAGAAGCTAATATTGGAGAAATATGTTCTTTTTCTGGTTCTTGTCAGTAAACGTGCCGCAGCATTCTGAATCAGCTGGAGAGTCTTAAGGGATTTATTTGGGCAGCCTGATAATAGAGAGTTGCAATAGTCCAGCCTAGATGTAACAAATGCATGGACTAGTTTTTCTGCATCTTTTTGAGATAGGATGTGCCTGATTTTTGCAATGTTACGTAAATGAAAAAAAGGCAGTTCTTGAAGTTTGTTTTATTTGGGAGTTAAAGGACATATCCTGATCAAAGATAACTCCAAGATTCCTCACGGTTTCGCTGGAGGCCAGGGCAATGCCATCTAGAGAAACTATATCTTTAGATAATGTGTTTCGAAGGTGTTCGGGGCCAAGTACAATAACTTCGGTTTTGTCTGAGTTTAACATCAGAAAATTGCAGGTCATCCAGGTTTTTATGTCCTTAAGGCATGCTTGAAGTTTAGCTAATTGATTGGTTTCATCTGGCTTGATCAATAAATATAATTGGGCATCATCTGCATAACAATGAAAATTTATGGAGTGCTTCCTAATAATATTGCCTAAAGGAAGCATATACAAGGTAAATAGAATTGGTCCAAGCACAGAACCTTGTGGAACTCCGTGACTAACTTTGGCGTGCATAGAGGATTCATCATTAACGTGTACAAACTGATATCGATCTGATAAATAGGATTTAAACCAGCTTAGTGCAGTACCTTTTAATGCCAATTAAATGTTCTAGTCTCTGTAATAGAATGTGATGGTCAATGGTATCGAATGCAGCACTAAGATCTAATAAGGCAAGTACAGAGACAAGTCCTTTGTCGGATGCAATTAGAAGGTCATTTGTAACTTTCACCAGTGCTGTCTCTGTGCTATGATGCACTCTAAATCCTGACTGAAAATCCTCAAACAGCTTGTTGTTGTGCAGAAAGTCACACAACTGATTGGCGACTGCTTTCTCAAGGATCTTAGAGAGAAAAGGAGGGTTAGATATAGGTCTATAATTTGACAAAACCCCTGGATCAAGAGTGGGCTTTTTAAGAAGAGGTTTAATTACAGCTACTTTAAAGGACTGTGGCACATAGCCTTTAAATAAGGACAGATTGATCGCTATCTAGTACATTAAGTGCTAACTAAGGGTAAAATTTCTTTGCTATCTAGTTGGGACGGGGGTCTATGAGACACGCGATGGCTTAGATGAGGAAATCATGGAAGTTAGTTCTATTACGTGATGATGGGAGAAAAGCAGTCTAAATGTACAGGTTTTACAGTTGTTTCTAAGGTTCCTGTGTTTGAAGATAAGTCAGTACCAACTGAGGGCAGGAGGTGCTGAATTTTTTCTCTAATAGTTAGAATTTTATCTTTAAAGAAGCTCATGAAGTCATTACTACTGAGGTCTGTAGGAATACATGGCTCAACAGAGCTGTGACTCTCTGTCAGCCTGGCTACAGTGCTGAACAGAAACCTGGGGTTGTTCTTATTTTCCTCTATTAATGATGAGTAGTAAGCTGCTCTGGCATTACGGAGGGCCTTCCTCTAAATTTTAAGACTATCTTGCCAGGTTAAACGTGATTCTTCCAGATTGGTGGAACGCGATTTCCTTTCAAGTTTTCGCGATGTTTGTTTTAATTTGCGGGTTTGCGGGTTATACCATGGAGCTAACCTCCTCTGTTTTATTATCTTCTTTTTAGAGGGGCGATAGAGTCGAGTGTTATTCGTAGTGAGCCTGCAGCACTATCAACAAGATGATCAATTTGGGAGGTACCTCTAAAGTTGGGGCATAGGAGTCATCTGTTACATTGAGACATGGAACTGAATTTAATGCCGATGGAATCACTTCCTTAAATTTAGCTACAGCACTATCAGATAGACATCTAGTGTAGGAATGTTTGCCTGATGGCGTGTAGTCCAGTAATAGGAATTCAAAAGTTAATAGAAAATGGTCTGATAAAAAAGAATTCTGTGGAAAGACTATTAGATGTTCAATTTCAATCCCATAAACAAGAACTCTGTACTTGTCTTACTAGATCTTAGTGCTGCATTCGATACCATTGACCATCACATTCTATTACAGAGACTAGAACATTTTATTGGCATTAAAGGTACTGCACTAAGCTGGTTTAAATCCCATTTATCAGATCGTTATCAGTTTGTACACGTTAATGATGAATCCTCTATGCACGCCAAAGTTAGTCATGGAGTTCCACAAGGTTCCGTGCTTGGACCAATTCTATTTACCTTGTATATGCTTTCCTTTAGGCAGTTATTATTAGAAGCACTCCATAAATTTTCATTGTTATGCAGATGATACCCAATTGTATTTATCGAATAAGCCAGATGAAACCAATCAATTAGCTAAACTTCAAGCATGCCTTAAGGACATAAAAACCTGGATGACCTGCAATTTTCTGATGTTAAACTCAGACAAAACCGAAGTTATTGTACTTGGCCCCGAACACCTTCGAAACACATTATCTAAAGATATAGTTTCTCTAGATGGTATTGCCCTGGCCTCCAGCGAAACCGTAAGGAATCTTGGAGTTATCTTTGATCAGGATATGTCCTTTAACTCCCACATAAAACAAACTTCAAGAACTGCCTTTTTTCATTTACGTAACATTGCAAAAATCAGGCACATCCTATCTCAAAAAGATGCAGAAAAACTAGTTCATGCATTTGTTACGTCTAGGCTGGACTACTGCAACTCTCTATTATCAGGCTGCCCCAATAAATCCCTTAAGACTCTCCAGCTGATTCAGAATGCTGCGGCACGCTTACTGACAAGAACCAGAAAAAGAGAACATATTTCTCCAATATTAGCTTCTCTACACTGTAAAATCCAGAACAGAATTTAAAATCCTTCTCCTCACCTTCAAAGCCCTAAATGGTCAGGCACCATCATATCTTAAAGAGCTCATAGTACCCTATTACCCCACTAGAGCACTGCGCTCCCAGAATGCAGGGTTCCTTGTGGTTCCTAGAGTCTCTAAAGTAGAATGGGAGCCAGAGCCTTCAGCTATCAAGCTCCTCTCCTGTGGAACCAGATCCCAGCTTGTGTACGGGAGGCGGACAACCTCCTCACATTTAAGAGTAGGCTTAAGACTTCCCTCTTTGATAAAGCTTATAGTAGGGCTGACTCAGGTGACCCCTGAGCCACCCCTTAGTTATGCTGCTATAGGCCTAGACTGCCGGGGGACTTCCCATGATGCACTGAGCTCCTCTCTCCTCCTCTTCCTCTCCATCTGTACGCCCTCATATCCCATCAATGTTTGTTATTAATTCAACTTCTTCCCGTAGTTGTGTGCTTTCTCTCCTCTCTCTCTCCCTCCCCTTCTGTTGCTTTCTGCAGGTGTTTCTGCCTCTGGAGCTGTGGAGTCTGGGTCTGTGGTTGCTGCCGCCTGCTGCCCCCGTGCTCCTGCTCTGCACCCGCTGATGCTATTGCTGTTGTTGCTGTTATTAGTGTTGCTATTATAATGTTGCTCTTAGTGTTGTTTCTGTTGGTGTTAACATCAATTCCATTACCATATCTATGCTGTATTGTGCTGCTGTATGTTCTCTTTCCTCCTGCTCTCTCTCTCCCGCTCCCCCCTTCCCCTTTCAACCCAACCGGTCGAGGCAGATGACCGCCCACCTTGAGCCTGGTTCTGCTCGAGGTTTCTACCTGTTAAAAGGGAGTTTTTCCTTGCCACTGTCGCATAGTGCTTGCTCATGGTGGGAACTGTTGGGTCTCTGTAAATATAAAGAGTCGGTCTAGACCTGCTCTTTTCGAAAAAGTGCCCTGAGATAACTTTGTTATGATATGGCGCTATATAAATAAAACTGAATTGAATTGAAGAACAAGGTCGAGGGTGTGGTTAAAACAGTGAGTGGGTTTATGTACACTCTGACAGAAGCCAAACGAATCTAGTAATGAGATAAACGCAGCACTAAGGCTATCATTTTCGACATCCACATGAATATTAAAATCACCTACAATAATTATTTTATCTGTTTTAAGGACTAAACCTGATAAGAACTCTGAGAATTCAGATAAAAATTCAGAATACGGTCCAGGAGCTCGGTACACTATAACAAATAGAATTGGCTGTACTGTTTTCCAGGTTGGGTGTGAAAGGCTAAGAACAAGGCTTTCGAACGAGTTATAATTTAATTTAGGTTTAGGTTTGATTAATAGGCTTGAGTCGAAGATGGCTGCAACTCCACCTCCTCGGCCTGAGCCTCGAGGAATGTGAGTATTAATGTGACTGGGGGGAGTGGATTCATTTAGGCTAACATATTCACCTTGACACAGCCAGGTTTCAGTAAGACAAAATAAATCAATATTATGATCTGATATTAGATCGTTTACTAGAACAGCTTTAGATGAGAGATCTGATGTTTAAGAGTCCACATTTAATTCTCCTATTTTGTTGTACTGTTGCAGTGGTGGTTTTACTTTTTATTAGGTTTTTATGTGTAACTCCTCTTCTGTTTACTTTTGATTTAAATAATTTAAGTGGTCGGGGGGCAGACAACCTCTCTGTGGAGTTTAGGGTGGGTAACTGCTCTAATGGAAGCGCAGAGAAGCTTGTAGGACTGCAACTCTGCCTCCTGGTCTGGACCACAGACTGTATTAAGTCTATGGTCTGAACTCTGAGCGGTCATGGCTTTGGGCCACTAATAAATTCGGCCAGATTTCTAGATATGAGAGCCGCTCCATCCAAAGTGGGATGAATGCCATCTCTCCTAATCAGACCAGGTCTTCTCCAGAAAGTCCGCCAATTATCTACAAAGCCCACATCATTACCTGGACACCACCTTGACAACCAGCGGTTGAATGATGACATGTGGCTATACATGTCATCGCTAGTAAGATTAGGTAGGGGCCCAGAGAAAACTACGGAGTCTGACATTGTCTTTGCATATGTACACACCGACTCAACATTAATTTTCGTGACCTCCGATTGGCGCAATCGGCTGTCATTACCGCCGACGTGAATAACAATCTTAGCATATTTACGCTTATCCTTAGCCAGCAGTTTTAAATAGAATTCAACGTCGCCCGCTCTGGCCCCTGGGATGCATTTGACTATGGTCGCTGGTGTCGCTAATTTCACGTTTCGCAAAATGGAGCTGCCAATAATCAGAGTTGGTTTCTCAGCGGGTGTGTCGCTGAGTGGAGAGAACCTGTTAGAAATGTGAACGGGTCGGTGGTGAACCGTGGGCTTTGGTTTAGGGCTATGCTTCTTTCGGACAGTCACCCAGCCTCCCTGGCTTCCCGGCTGCTCGGAGTTGCCGGGAGACGGCTAGCAGAAGCTACCTTTGGTCGGCTCACACCGGCTAGGGGCTGGCTAGCTACGGCTGACTGACTCTCCATGGTGCGGAGCCGCGACTCTAACTCACTGAGCCTCGCCTCCAGCACGGTGAATAAACTACATTTGTTACACGTACCATTATCGCTAAAGGAGGCAGAGGAGTAACTAAACATCTGACACACCGAGCAGGAGAGAGCAGGAGAGGGAGAAGGAGAGAGAGACGCCATCGCTAACTGAGCTAAAGTAGCAACTACTTAGCGTGTAAACAACTGTGGGATTAGCGGAAAGTCGCTAACAGGAGAGAGATATGAGTGCTTAAACAGAGCTAGTGTATCCTTAAATGTATAGCGGGTAATTAACCGCTATAGTAAAGAAAATATCAAAATTAACTGGGTTTAGCTGGAGCAACGAACTTTGCAATCAGTAACACAGAAACACCGGTAACCGGAAATGAGACAATACGTTCACGTATGAGCACGTCAGATCCCCGTCAATTGTGTACAGCTGTTGAGGGTCAATGAGGTCATTATTATTATTATTATTATTATTATTATTATTATTATTATGTCATAATAACATGAAAAATATATTGTTATAAGGTGAAAAGGATCTTGTTAAAATGAGAAAAGTAAAAAATGTTTTGTCATGATGGCAACAATATGCTGCAGTAAAGTGCTGCTGAAACAAAAGTTTCGATTCTGTTCGCTTTGTAATCAGATCCCAATATGCAAAGTAAGTAGGCGGAGTTGGCGGATTTGTCAACCAAAATGCTGTTTTGCCTTTGCAGAGGAAGGGCTCGTCTGTGGCTTTTTGACGGGTAGCTTGAGATAGCAGGAAGAGGTGGAGTTAGTACTGGTGACCTTTCAACTTGATGGGTGGATTCTTTCCTCATGAATATGGCCACATTATACAGATGTCATTTACAAGGGAGTTCAAGGAGAACTATATTATTACACCCTGTCTAATTTATTAATTTCATTTCAATTGTACTCAACTCCCTGGCATTCCTCAAACTATTTGTCTTTAACAATGTGTGTGTCAGAATGTCATAAATGATAAACAGCATAGTTTTTCTAATGTTTTCCTAGACACCCGAGGTATGGTTTGCTAGATGCAAGGTGATAGCGGGTAATGTTGTGTTTTCCTGTTTGGCCTCATGATCGCACTGTTGTCCCACTGTTGCTATCAATGACTACACAATACTGAAAAAGTTGGATTTTTTATTTATTTATTAGCTTACTGTCACAGTAACATGATGGTGCAGCACCTGGGCGTCAGGTGTAGTGCAAAGCAGCAGTCTCTTTGATATTGGAGGGTCTTGATGACAGAGAATTTTCTGCCATTCATGAATCAGATCATTTAAAAGCAGAACTGATGTGGAAACCTCAGATCTCAACTGCCTCGACCCTGCTGATATAAACGTGCAAGTAGTTCTATGTCGTACGTGCTCCGCCCTCTAACGGGCTTCGCTATTGGTTCATCCCCTCGAGGCTCCGCCTCGGCACCTGAGTCAAAGTTCATGTACTCACCGTCCAATCAGGAGGTAGTCCCCTTCCCTATAAAACCCCAGTACGCGCATTGCTCGTCTCCCTTTTTCAACTCAGCAACCTGTTGTCTAGTTCAGCGGAAATTGTCACCATCCGGTGTCGCGTCTAGTAGGAATCTTTTGCGCTTGGATATGGCCAGCAAGCCTTGTTTTGTGTGTGCCTCACTGATGTCAATGGCGGACCAGCACGCTTCTTGCTTCGTGTGCTTGGGCCAGAGGCATTAGAGTGAGGCCGGCACCTGCCTCGCGCCAGGCACGGTTTGCCGAGGCTGGTCGCTCCATCCACGCTGGCCGGCGCTGACGGTGTGGAGGCTGGCGGCTTGGTGCAGGGCGTGGGCCGCCTTGACAGTACAGGTCTCCGAATGCAGACATAACAGCGTCTCTGACATATTTCTTTTTCGCACTGCACATTCTGATACACAGCTTGTTCAGATGTTAGCACTGTTGGCCATGACTTTTCTGGTTTAGCAAGGCGGCTAATAGTGTGTTGTGTCATTGGCTTGCGATTCACCGCTGCTCCGATCGGCACACTACCCGAGCAGGACGTGTGTTGGAGAGCGGCGCTGCTCTTATATTATAACCGTCTTTGAATGTTTTCTTACTCACACTGTACATTCTAATGGTCTCTGAGAGGTTTTCTTCTAGCACTTCACATTCTGAAACACAGGTTGGTTCAGATGTTAGCGCTGTTGGCCGTGATCTTCAGCCATTAGCAAGACGGCTAATATGTTGTTTATGTGTGTCACTGGCTTGCTGGTCGCTGCCGTTCTGATCGGCACATCACCCAGGCAGGGAGTGTGCCGAAGAACGGCGCCGCTTATATCTGAGCATCTGCGGCTGACGCCGTCTCGACCCATGGTGGCGAGAAGGTGTCATCGCGGGTGCATAAACTTCACACAGTGGTTTCACCATGGCTTCATAGGCGGCCTCAAGTGAGCCGCGAAACTCCAGTAGCATGACTTGTGCGGCTAGCGGTGCTGGCCGCTGCCATTTCTGGCTCTGACCCCTACTTTTGGCAGAGGCCGTCAGAGGTGAGTGCAGTCGTTCATGAACCGGACGCTAGATGGCGGTCATAACACTGCAGCAGCAGAGTGCAGTGCCAGAGGAGATATCCCTCACGTGAGTACTGTTTCACCTGGTGAGCTCTACCGTCCACAGCGGAGCTCGGTGCTTCACTTGGCCTTGATGTTAATTTTGCCCTGTCGTCCTCGGCGATCGGTTCGCCAGGGGACGGAGCGAGGGAGGCAGCGACTTTGTTCTTGGTTGAGCTGCATAAAAAAGGAAAAGAAAAGTTCTCACGCTTTGGGGTTCCCGCGGGTTCATAAGCGGTCTCAAGTTCAGCCGCGTAACTCCGCTAGCATGGTTAGTGCGGCTAGCGGTGCTCTGACCCCTCCGCATTGACTGATGAGGGCGTAAATGGTGTATGGTCTCTGAAAGATTTTCTTCCAGCTCTTCCCTGCCTGTTGCACAGCATGGTTCAGATGGTAGCGCGGCTAGCCGTGAGTTAGCAACCATTAGTAAGAGGCTAATAAGTTTTTTATGGGTCACTGGCTTGCTAGTCACTCTGGCCTACTCCCTACCCGGGTAGCATGCTGAAGAGAGCGGCGCCACGCATGTGGTAGCTCCTACTGGTGACGCGGTTTTGACCCACGGTGGTGAAACGACGTCATCACAGGTGCAGTGTACTCACACATTGGGGTTCCCGCGGGTTTATAAGCGGTCTCAAGTTCAGCCGCATAACTCCGCTAGCATGGTTAGCGCAGCTAGCGGTGCTAGTCGCCGCCATTTTGACTCTGACCCCTCCGCATTGACTGGTGACGTCAAAGGTGAGCGCCGTGTGCAGTCGGGTATGAACCGGACGCAAGATGGCAGTCGTCACGCAGCGGTAGCAGAGTGCAAGGCTGGCTTGTCTGCATGTGCTATCTTTTTGGAAGAAGGAACCAGTAAACATCACGACCCACGGCGAAGCATGGTGACTTCACCCGGTCTCGATGTGGATGGTACTCCGTCGCTCTCGGCGGTTGGTTCGCCAGAGGAGGGAGCACAAGAGGCAGCTACTTCGTTGTTAGCTTTAGCTGCATCGTGGCCCTTTCTGCCAGGGCCCCTCGTCCGTCCTTCCCCAAGGCGAGAGGGTCGGTGCGGGTGTGCCCGATCTACTTCTTCTCGCCGAGCCCGTTGCGCTACCTCTCACGGACCGTTACTCGACTTGGGTGCGGCTATGCAGCCCTCTCTCTGCGGGGATGGACAGGGTTACGTGTTGCAGTTTTGCCGCAGACCCCCGGCGTTCGGCGGCATCCTTCAAACATCGCTCGCCGACCCAGCAGAGACAGTGGTATTGAGGGAGGCGGTAGCCGCGCTTCTTCGGAAGGGAGCAGTAACCATGGTTCCTGACTCAGAAGCGCGAACGGGGTTTTTCTCCCCGTATTTTCTGGTGCCCAAGAAGTCGGGGGGGCTGAGGCCGATTTTGGACCTGCGCGAGTTGAACACGTTCATTGCACGCAGGCCTTTTCGCATATTGACGATCAGGCAGCTTATGGAATGCATTCGGCCTGGCGACTGGATGACATCCATAGATCTGACCGACGCATATTTCCATGTCCCCATTCTGCAGCGTCACAGGAAGTAACTGCGCTTCGCGATGGACTGTCAATGTTACCAGTTCGGTCGCCTTCCGTTCAGATACTCCCTCTCCCCGCGCATGTTCTCCAAGTGTGTGGAGACGGCGTTGGCACCGCTCAGGGAAAAGGGGGTGAGAATCCTGAATTACATAGACGATTGGCTGATTCTCGCCGCCTCCAGACAGGAGGCCGAGGCCCACACAGCGCTGGTCATTCAGCACATCACGCGCTTGGGCTTCGCTGTCATCCCCAGCAAAAGTCTCCTGCTGCCAAGTCAGCAGGCAGCATATCTGGGGCTTATACTCGACTCCCGCGCCATGACGGCACGGCTGTCGGAAGCGCATGTGACAGCAATTTTGCAGCTGGCCTGCCGAGTGAGGGGCTCGGCGCTAGTCCCAGCGGGCAGAATCATGTCTCTCCTCGGTATGCTGTCGGCAGCCCATCCGGTGATGCGTCTGGGGCTGTTGCACATGAGGAACCTGCAGCGCTGGTTTGTTCGGCTCCGGCTGCACCCACGTCGCGACAAGTGCCGCGAGCTTCATGTGACTGGGCTGGCACGGCGGGATGTGATATTCTAGGACTCGCCCGCTCGCCTTCGCCAGGGGGTTCGACTGGGGTGCGTCTCTCATTACGTTCAGGTGTTCACAGACGCCTCCCTGGCAGGTTGGGGCGGGACCTTCAACCGGGCCAGTGTGGGAGACATGTGGCAGAACTCCTCCCGAACTGACGGCAGTACAGAAGGTGCTGCACCACTTCGCTCCTCAGCTCAGAGGGAGGAATGTCATGGTACGGTCAGACAATACCACGGCTGTGGCCTACCTGAACAGGCAAGGGGGGGTTCGATCGCCAGCACTACACAGACTTGCGGCGTCTATCTTGACCTGGGCGGATCGCCACCTATCGTCCTTGAGGGCTCGCTACGTTCCGGCTTCCCTCAACACGGGGGCAGACAGGATGTCCCGGGGGGGGTCCGTTGTGGGAGGAATGGAGCCTCTCCTCGGAGGTGGCAGTACTGGTCTTGCAGCGGTTCAGACAACCGGTGGCCGACCTTTTTGCGGCCAGAGAGAACGCTCTGTGTCCGTTATGGTTCTCTCCGAGGCCGACGGACGTCCCCCCACTGGGGGTGGATGCATTGGCTCATCCACATTGGCCTCACTGTCTGCTGTATGCTTTCCCGCCGTTGAGGCTGATGATGCAGTTGATCCACTGCAAAACTCTACGCATCACGATGGCGGATGTTCACAGGTTGGTGCGAGGCCAGGGACCTCAGGCCCAGCTCTTGTTCCCTGCGGGACATTTTGGGTTTCCTGCAGGGGTTGTTTGACAGCGGTCGTGCGGCATGTTTGCGGCAGCTATTACGGCTGGCCACGAGGGGTTCGGTCGCTTTACAGCCCGGAGTCACCCTCTAGTTAAACGCTTCTTATGGGGGGCTCATCGATTGCGGCCCCCTGTTCGACGCCTGGTTCCCCAGTGGGACCTCCAGACGGTTTTGGACGGCCTGGCAGGCCCACCGTTCGAACCTTTGGAGCAGGCAGATTTGGAGGCCCTGTCGATCAAGACGGCGCTCCTGCTAGCCTTGATCTCGGCAAAAAGAGGAGGGGACCTGGGTGCATGTCAGTCAGTGGTGACGGGGAGGCGCTGGAGCTGCGTCCGAACCCCGAAGGTTATTACCGCCTCTTTCCGGTCCAGGGTTGTTCGCTTGAGAGCCGCACACGTCGGTGGACGAGGAACGGCTTCACACGTTGTGCCCGGTGTGCACGGTCTGCATCTATGTTGAGCGCACTGCGGGTTTTCGGCGATCTGACCAGTTGTTTGTCTGCTATGGCGGTCGGGCTCAGGGGGCTCCACTGTCTTCTCAGCGGCTTGCCCATTGGATTTGCGCGGCCATCCGGGGGGGCTATGAGGCGATGGGGTGCATCCCCCCGGTGGGGCTAAGGGCACATTCTACTAGGAGTGTCACTGCCCCAGTGGCTCTTTTCAGGGGTGTCTCAGTGGCTGACATCTGCTTGGCCGCCTCCTGGTCTTCAACTTCTACCTTTGTACAGTCCTATCTAAGGGATGTGACTGCTAGCTCTGTGTCACATGCTGTGCTGGGTGCACAGGTGACGGAACCTTCAGCTAGTCTAGATGGAGGTTCGGCATAACAATGCCTGTCCAGCGGCTGTCATCGCAGCCTGGCACGAGTCTCCCCGGTGGGTGGCACTCGACAGGGGAACTACTGTGTACAGGGGTTTTGGCTCTTAGTGGGTTCGGCCCAGCTGGGGGTACATCTCATCCCTACGGCCTTCACCTAGGTTTTAACCAATAGCGAAGCCCGTTAGAGGGCGGAGCACGTACGACATAGAAATAAAGGTTACCTGGTGTAACCCCAGTTCTATGAGTATGTGCGAGGCCCTCTAACTACCAGCCCAGCTGGCCCTGGTGACGGTTGCTGAGTCTCCAAGGGAGACGAGCAATGCGCGTACTGGGGTTTTATAGGGAAGGGGACTACCTCCTGATTGGACGGTGAGTGCATGAACTTTGACTCAGGTGCCGAGGCGGAGCCTCGAGGGGATGAACCAATAGCGAAGCCCGTTAGAGGGCCTCGCACGTACTCATAGAACTGGGGTTACACCAGGTAACCTTTATTTTTCCTGGCCAAATTTCCAACTTCGGAAGCCAGAAGATCTCACAAGCCTAGCACTTTCATAGGAAACCTTGGCCTTCAGCTGTTGTGGCCATGGCTGTAGAAAATGAAAGAGGCGACTTCCAAAAGCTGATGGATGCTCTGAAAGTCTCTGGTTTTTAAAAAAACATGCTGAGATACCAGATCTGTTTATCCACCCTCGACCACAAAACAGTGGAGCGGTGCACACAACCATGTTGCAATGACCAAAAGCAAGTGACTGTGATTTGTGATTTCTGACTAATTCGTGTTTGGTAGGTGTCAGTCTATGAGAAGTTACTTCTTAAGTGAGAAGTAGGCTATATGCAAGTCAGATAGTACTGTATAAACTGCGCTAAAATTTATTAATAATAATAAATGTTTCTGACATGTATAAATGATTGTCAAAATGTCATAAATGCCAAAAATAGACAATATAATTTCAATAAATGGCTTCATTTGCTATAGGTGCTGGGTCACTAAGGACCTGACATATGTAGGAATGTTTGAAAAAAACATGCATTTAAGGGTTAAATCCGCTCCACCCTCAGGAAAAACTGTTTTGTCTCCACTACTGTTAGGACTCTAAGAAAAGCTCAATCAGGATGTTTTGTGGTTCTTTGTTTCATGACAGCTGAGTTGGTGTATCAACTTGGGTCAGCGAGCTCTCAGCTCAACCCTTCAGCCAGTTTTAGGCCGCTTTCAGACAGAATCAGGCGTTGCGGCGATTCAACGCAGGGTTGTGCAGCGGTGTGGGAGTGTCACATACTAACCAGCAATCCCAGCTTGAAGACAAATACAAGCCAAGTGACTACATGGCAATTAATGTCTTTGTACGCCCTCGTGGCAACAGCTGAACAGCTGATGTACATTCATCATGGCGCCGTGAGTCTCTCTTCCATCTAAACAGTGGAATATTACGGTAAACAGCTAATGCTACATGGTAAACAAAGTTCTTCTTCACCTTGGCGTCTGCCGTTCTGATCACCGATTTCGGCACCCCATGCGGTATGCACCACCACAGCCTAAATGCAGTACCCCCTTTAAAATGAATGGGAAAACTGGCGTTTTCGCCGCAGTGACTGAATGTAGCCTTAAGACTTAAAACTCTGATGACAGTCTGTGGTCTCCACTGCTATTGTACAGTCTGATGGCACTGAGCATAACTGAGCACCTGAAGAACAGTCTGCTCTGTCCCTTTCTGAAAAGGGCGTCAGTGTTGTGAGACCAGTCCAGTTTTTTTATTGATTTGGACCCCAAGGTCCACACTCTCCACTTCCTCTCCCTGAATGATAACAGGGACAGGGGGCATCATGTTCCTCTGGTAGTCCTCCACCAGCTCTTTGGTCTTGCTGATGCTGAGCTTCAGGTGATTGTTGTTGCACCATGTGACAAAACTCTCTATCAGTCCTCTGTACGCCTCCTCGTTGTGTTTGTTGATGCAAATGAGGGAAAATAAAGAGGAATGGCACCAGTACAGTTCCTTGAGGTGCTGCTTATCACAACCTCAGAGGCACTGCCATCCACTCTGACATACTGTGGCCAGCCAGTGAGGTAGTCCATAATTCAGGATGCAGTGGTGCAGTACTGTCCAGTGTTATGGCAGATGTTGGGTCAAGGAGAGCTGGAGGGTGAAGGGAGGCTATCCTCTGAAGTTTGGGGTTTACTGAGAGAGGGGGAGGTAGCCATGTTCTTGATGTTTTCAAGTGGTGTCCAGGTAATGATGTGGGCTTTGTAGATAATTGGCGGACTTTCTGGAGAAGACCTGGTCTGATTAGGAGAGACGGCATTCATCCCACTTTGGATGGAGCCGCTCTCATATCTAGAAATCTGGCTGAACTTATTAGTGGCCCAAAGCCATGACAGCTCAGACTTCAGACCATAGACTTAATACAGTCTGTGGTCCAGACCAGGAGGCAGAGTTGCAGTCCTACACATTTCTCTGTGCTTCCATTAGAGCAGTTACCCACCCTAAACTCCACAGAGAGGGTGTCTGCCCCCTGACCACTTAAATTATTTAAATCAAAAGTAAACAGAAGAGGAGTTACACATAAAAACCTAATAAAAACTAAAACCACCACTGCAACAGTACAACAAAATAGGAGAATTAAATGTGGACTTTTAAACATTAGATCTCTCTCATCTAAAGCTGTACTAGTAAGCGATGTAATATCAGATCATAAAATTGATTTATTTTGTCCTACTGAAACCTGGCTGTGTCATGATGAATATGTTAGCCTAAATGAATCCACTCCCTCCAGTCACATTAATACTCACATTCCTCGAGGCACAGGCCGAGGAGTTACAGCCATCTTCGAGTCAAGCCTATTAATCAAACCTAAACCTAAACTAAATTATAACTCGTTTGAAAGCCTTGTTCTTAGCCTTTCACACCTAACCTGGAAAACACTACAGCCAATTCTATTTGTTATAGTGTAGCGAGCTCCTGGACTGTATTCTGAATTTTTATCTGAATTCTCAGAGTTCTTATCAGGTTTAGTCCTTAAAACAGATAAAATAATTATTGTAGGTGATTTTAATATTCATGTGGATAAAGAAAATGATAGCCTTAGTGCTGCGTTTCTCTCATTAGATTCGATTGGCTTCTGTCAGAGTGTACATAAACCCACTCACTGTTTTAACCACACCCTCGACCTTGTTCTTGTCTATGGCATAGAAATTGAACATCTAATAGTCTTTCCACAGAATTCTTTTTTATCAGATTATTATTTAATAACTTTTGAATTCCTATTACTGGACTACACGCCATTAGGCAAACATTCCTACACTAGCTGTCTATCTGATAGTGCTGTAGCTAAATTTAAGGAAGTGATTCCATTGGCATTTAATTCAGTTCCATGTCTCAATATAACAGATGACTCCTATGCTAACTTCAGTCCCTCCCTAATTGATCATCTTGTTGATAGTGTTGCAGGCTCACTACGAACTCTATTGCACCTCATGGTTAGCTCCATGGTATAACCCGCAAATTAAAGCAAACATCGCGAAAACTTGAAAGGAAATGGCGTTCCACCAATCTGGAAGAATCACGTTTAGCCTTGCAAGATAGTCTTAAAATGTATAGGAAGGCCCTCCGTAATGCCAGAGAAGCCTACTACTCATCATTAATAGAGGACAATAAGAACAACCCCAGGTTTCTGTTCAGCACTGTAGCCAGGCTGACAGAGAGTCACAGCTCTGTTGAGCCATGTATTCCTATAGACCTCAGTAGTAATGACTTTGAGCTTCTTTAATAATAAAATTCTAACTATTAGACAAAATTCAGCACCTCCTGCCCTCAGTTGGTACTGACTTATCTTCAAACACAGGAACCTTAGAAACAACTGTAAAACCTGTACATTTAGACTGCTTTTCTCCCATCAACCGTAATCAACTAACTTCCATGATTTCCTCATCTAAGCCATCAACGTGTCTCTTAGACCCCGTCCCAACTAGGCTGCTTAAAGAAATTTTACCCGTAGTTAGCACTTATGTACTAGATATGATCCATCTGTCCTTATTTAAAGGCTATGTGCCACAGTCCTTTAAAGTAGCTGTAATTAAACCTCTTCTTAAAAAGCCCACTCTTGATCCAGGGGTTTTGTCAAATTATAAACCTATACCTAACCCTCCTTTTCTCTCTAAGATCCTTGAGAAAGCAGTCACCAATCAGTTGTGTGACTTTCTACACAACAATAAGCTATTTGAGGATTTTCAGTCAGGATTTAGAGTGCATCATAGCACAGAGACAGCACTGGTGAAAGTTACAAATGACCTTCTAATTGCATCCGACAAAGGACTTGTCTCTGTACTTGTCTTATTAGATCTTAGTGCCGCATTCGATACCATTGACCATCACATTCTATTACAGAGACTAGAACATTTTATTGGCATTAAAGGCACCGCACTAAGCTGGTTTAAATCCTATTTATCAGATCGATATCAGTTTGTACACGTTAATGATGAATCCTCTATGCACGCCAAAGTTAGTCACGGAGTTCCACAAGGTTCTGTGCTTGGACCAATTCTATTCACCTTATATATGCTTCCTTTAGGCAATATTATTATTATTATTATTATTATTATTAGGAAGCGCTCCATAAATTCTCATTGTTATGCAGATGATACCCAGTTATATTTATTGATCAAGCCAGATGAAACCAATCAATTAGCTAAACTTCAAGCATGCCTTAAGGACATAAAAACCTGGATGACCTGCAATTTTCTGATGTTAAACTCAGACAAAACCGAAGTTATTGTACTTAGCCCCGAACACCTTCGAAACACATTATCTAAAGATACAGTTTCTCTAGATGGGATTGCCCTGGCCTCCAGCGACACCGTAAGGAATCTTGGAGTTATCCTTGATCAGGATATGTCCTTTAACTCCCACATAAAACAAACTTCAAGAACTGCCTTCTTCACTTACGAAACATTGCAAAAATCAGGCACATCCTGTCTCAAAAAGATGCAGAAAAACTAATCCATGCATGTTACATCTCTTTCATCAGGCTGCCCCAATAAGTCCCTTAAGACTCTCCAGCTGATCCAGAATGCTGCGGCACGTTTACTGACAAGAACCAGAAATAGAGATCATGTCACGATATGCCATCGAGGCAGCAGGGAGAGGACCTAAGTGGAGACAGGCAGGGGGCTAAAGCAATTCAAAGATTTATTAAATACAAAATAAACTTACAAACACCAGGAACACAACACAAAGAGACAACCAACAACATCAATGACCCAACAGAGAACAAAGGGAGAGGACCAGTATATATAGGGGAGGAGACAACGAGGGAAGCAGACACAGGTGGGTAACAAGACACAGGTGAAAACAATCAAAACTGGAGGGAAAAGAACAAAGACAGGAAATAAAAGGCACACAAGAAAACAAGAACCGTGATTTCAAAATAAAACAGGAAACAACAAGACAAAAAACACACAGAGTCCTAGGGATCATGACAGATCATATTTCTCCAATATTAGCTTCTCTACACTGGCTCCCTGTAAAATCCAGAATAGAATTTAAAATCCTTCTCTTCACCTTCAAAGCCCTAAATGGTCAGGCACCATCATATCTTAAAGAGCTCATAGTACCCTATTACCCCACTAGAGCACTGTGCTCCCAGAATGCAGGGTTCCTTGTGGTTCCTAGAGTCTCTAAAAGTAGAATGGGAGCCAGAGCCTTCAGCTATCAAGCTCCTCTCCTGTGGAACCAGATCCCAGTTTGTGTACGGGAGGCAGACACCCTCCTCACATTTAAGAGTAGGCTTAAGACCTTTCTCTTTGATAAAGCTTATAGTAGGGCTGACTCAGGTGACCCCTGAGCCACCCCTTAGTTATGCTGATATAGGCCTAGACTGCCGGGAGACTTCCCATGATGCACTGAGCTCCTCTCTCCTCTCTCCTCCTCTTCCTCTCCATCTGTACGCCCTCATATCTCATCAATGCTTGTTACTAACTCAACTTCTTCCCGTAGTTGTGTGCTCCCCCCCCCCCCACTGCTGCTATTACTGTTATTGCTCTTATTATTAGTATTACTATTATAATATTGATATTAGTATTATTTCTATTAATATTAACATCAATACCATTACCACAACTACTACTTTACATCTCTATGTGGAACTGTATTGTGCTGCTGTATGTTCTCTTTCCTCCTGCTCTCTCTCTCTGCTCTCCCCCCCCCCCCTTCATCCCAACCGGTCAAGGCAGATGACTGCCCACCCAGAGCCTGGTTCTGCTCGAGGTTTCTACCTGTTAAAAGGGAGTTTTTCCTTGCCACTGTCGCCTAGTGCTTGCTCATGGTGGGAACTGTTGGGTCTCTGTAAATATAAAGAGTCAGTCTAAACCTGCTCTACTCGAAAAAGTGCCCTGAGATAACTTTGTTATGATATGGCGCTATATAAATAAAACTAAATTGAAATTAATTGAATGTTTTCCATTGAGAGGACGAGGGCAGAGTCCCCAGCAGAGGTGTGAATTTGGGTAGAGATGATGGGTGGAGACCCAGACACACTGTCTGAGCACACCAGCATGGGGCTTGTTTCAAACCTATTGAAAAATAGGTTCAGATCAGATCACTAGCAAATTCTGGGTCCCCTTGAACTCTGGAGGCAAGCTTGCTACAGCCTATCGTCTTTTTATCCAATTCAACACCTCCTTCGTACTGTTCTGTACCATTTTGGCCTCAATCTTCTCCTCTCTCAGTTTCCTCTTTAGCTCCTTTTGGACAGCACAGTGTTCCTCACAATCCCTTGCCATGAAGGCCCTCTTCTTTCTGTTAAGAAGGCTTTTGATCTCCTTATTAATCCACAGTTTATTGTTCGGGAGGCAGCTGACCTTTTTGGATGGTACAATGCTGTCCTTACAAAAATTGAAGTAGTCTGTTATGCAGTGAGAGAGACCTTCAATGTCATCCCCGTAGGCCTCCTGGAACAGTTCCCAGTCATGGAAACAGTCCTAGAGGGTCTCCTTGGCATCCTTAGACCAAACCTTCACAGTCCTTGTGCTGGCCACCTGTAGCTTCATCAGCGGCCTGTAGGTGGCCTCAAGGTGTATCAGGTTGTGGTCTGATTCTCAGAGTCGGGGGAGGGAAGAGCAGCTGTATGCCCCCTTCACGTTGACATACATGAGGTCCAGGATTTTATTCTGTCTTGTTGCACAGTCCACATATTGATTAAAGTTTGTCAGGACAGGAGAGAGGGAGACATGATTAAAATCCCCAGTGATCATTATGAGGGATGTTGTGTTTGATGTCTTGCGATGACTGTGTAGATGATGGCACTTGCGGTTGCCACCGTAGCAGCTAATGGAATATAAACAATCACAACAATGGTGTGCGAGAACTCCTGTGATTCTCAATCCTACCGCCATCAGTTCAGTATCGGTTGTGCAAATGCATTCCTTCACAGTAACATATCCAGGATTACACCACTTAGAGTTAAGAAAAACAGCAAGACCTCCTCCTCTCTTCTTACCGCTCTGTTTTCCTCTGTCCGCTCATACTAGCATGACTGTTCGGTATATTCCCATTCAGCCATGTCTCCGTGAAGCAGAGCAAACTGCACTCCCTGTTGGAATGCTGGCTGTTCACCAAGGCAGTTAGTCCATCCACTTCGTTGGGGAGAGACCTCACGTTCCACATAATGATTGATGGAAGGAAAGATTTAAATTTTCTGTCCCTCTCGATCCTCTCTCTGAAGTTCACTCCAGCTCTCCTGCCATGGCGACAGTGTCTCCATATCTCCTCTGGTATGTATGCCGAAGGAACTCCAGCTCCACACCGGTAATCCAGTGGCTCGTACCAGGCGTATATGCGGCTTTATAAATTTGACAAAAAGAATGCGCATACATATTTTGTTTTTGTGTGTGTACACAGTTTTAGTCATGAATCTTTGCAGACCTTTATGTATGTGGCCCCTGATCTTCTCAATTCACTCTTAGAAAGGAAATATACTGTATAAGTGTGCTTACCAAAAAGTTGAACTGTTCCTTTAAGTTAAGTTACCAAGGAACAAGTTAACTATTTATTACCCGTCACCCTCTGGAAAATAAACCTGTCTGAATGAAGCTTATATGTTGTGTGAAGGCAGCGCATGAAGCACAGATGTGAAGGGTAAAATCCTAAATCAGGTGAAGTACTCAGGTCATTCTAGTGCTTTGTGAAGAGGACATTAACCAGTGAAAACATTAATCAGTGAAAAGAGAGCTGATGGTACCACATTAACCGCACAGAAACAACTTACACAGTGACATACAACACTGTCCTTTCTCCTTGACAGTCTTCAGTAGCAGAGGACAGCCGCTGTCCTTTCAGCATGTATTTCCTGGCACTGCTACTACTATCCCCCAACTTGACCTTTTCAGCCTGCCACTCTCCTCCCAGAGGCCACCTATGTTCATCATTCAACAGCAATGAAAAATTACACATTCTCACTGAACACGAAACACAAATAAATATAGCAAAGTGTCGAGGGAGAGCAGGGGTAATCTCTCATCTCTAATCTGTGTTACTGGCTCAGGAGTCTGACCCAAGATGTTTCTCACATACAGCCAAGACAGAGAAGAGAGATGGATGCATGGGAAATAAAGGCAGGAATTAGAGTTTAAAACATCAGAAACAATGCTTATATAACAAAGGCAGGCAGAATCAAACTGTCTTAGAGGGGCTTATAGGTCCCTTCAGTTGGCCAGAGAAAGAGATTTTTTTTATCCAGTGGCAGATATTTCACACACATACCAATACTGTTCCACATTTCTTCCCCTTTGCTATTTGAACTACCTCAGGCAAACTCTGCCATCCCACAACCAATCCATGAGAGGCTGCAGATGATCTCTGCTCTTCTCTGAGCAGTGGGAGGGAAGGCTCCTTCCCAGACTCTCTTCTGCTTGATTCAGAGTTGTTGAAATGCTTCAAACACACTGAATACCTGAAAAGCTGTGTCAATGTGTGCTACAGCAGTGACGTCTCAAGTGACATTTCCCTCACCCTCCAGATGCCCCATAAAATGCTACATGGCAGACAAACCTGCCAGACCTAGCTGACAAAGCCACTGTGGAATCAGAACAGGAAGTGCAACACTACCACCTCATTCTGAAGGACATCAAGAGTCACCTTTTCTGTTTGAAAACAGAGAGATCCGGCCCCGTATTTATCAAACATCTCAGAGTAGGACATCAGTCCTAACTAGCCCAAACTTTATAACACACTTTTGGTCATACTTTTATGCAAGGCATTAAAGCATTTCAACAACTTTCTCAGTCAATGAAATGACTACTATCTGTGATAATATATAAGAGCTCTGAAGCTGTCCTAACCTGTTAGCAGCTGCAGGAGATGGAGATCAGACAGAGACATTCTGTGGGAGGAGATTTGGAAATACATTGCACGACAATGAGCTTATTAAAATACACTGTTTTCACAAAAACTTAATAATTTAGTTAATGACCTTGCAAATGTGATTTTTTTATTTTATTTATACAGTTTAATGTTACAGGGAAAGTGCACATTAATAGACATTTCTGTAAATGTGCCAGCTTAGCCATCTTGGCTAATTTTCTGCAGTCCCTGGGCAGGTGTAATGACAGCTACAAAAGACACATAAAATACATTAAAACAAGAACAGCAATACTGTACATACAGCAGAGCACACTTCATAAGAACACATAAAATACTTTAAAACAAAGACAACAATATTTAAAACATAAAACAAAGCACACGTCAGCTGTTTCCACAGTAACCAAGGTCTTTGCAACTATACACTCTTGGCAACATGTAAAAATACAGCTTTGCAGCAAACAACAATTTTATCAGTATTAAATCAAACTTTTAACTCATTATTATATTATTATACTTCAATATGACCGTGCCTCAGGTAAGATGCACAACTTTAAGGGTTATCAGTGAGAGCAGACTACAACTTTTATTTGATCACATATTTGTGACATTCCCCTGGATGTCACCTGCTTAATGGTGATTAAGGATATCCCCAGAAGTCATGGATGATGACCACTTTTCCCAGGTCTAATACCGGTGCTAATTTCACCTGTTGTAACAGTGTGTGTCCCAAGATGGGTGACATAACAGAAATAAATGTTTTTTTCCACCAACTGTAAGGGCATATAAGTTAACAAGGGCTGTAGCTGAAAGGGAAATTGGACAGTGAAAGAGAGGATTCCATGTTCTCCATGGAGAGGTTCTTCACAGCCCACAGAGGGTTTGCAGCGTATTATAGAATTGGATAGGGCTGACTAGCCACTCTACTGAGTACAATTTCCTACTGTTTAAATTGTTGTTTTAAACCTTGTTAGTTGCATAATGAGATGTAATCTATGTATTAATCTTGGCATGTTCTTTTTGCCTATATAACCTAGGTAACCAGCCTACATGTAAAAATAGTGTTATTTTCTCCATTTTTAATTTCAGCCCTAACACTTCAAACTTTAACTGTCAGCCATGAAAACTACAACAGGTCATCATAATTTCATTGAAGTCATGCTTTCTCTTCAGAGTAATCCTCCCCCCTTATAAACAACTTCATCAAGTTTAACTTTCAGTATGAGTCCTACAAGGGATTTTGAGACATCCGATGAATACAGACCTTGGACTACATTGTTAGAGAAAAGACAAGGAAGGTAAGTATCAGCAACAGCGGAGGGCAGCTGGTCGAAACATTAGCTTCATTATGTGATTATGAACTGCAGTGAGTATCAACAGGAGACATTTTGTCACATTGCACTGCAGTACTGTACACACTGACAGAAAGCAGAGATGATAATGTGGTGCTGTAACAGTCCAGTGGGTCAGTGAAGCAGAAGAGGAGTCCATGTGATCCAGCAGAGTCACATGTGTATGACACAGAAAGAGTCTTAGAGCAGGGCCCAATTTCCAAATGAGACTGGTTAGAGTCAGGTTCAAGTGGAGGTCACCCTATACTGCCAACTCACAGCCCTTCTATTTAGTAACAATCCCCTTGAAGAGTTTCAGTCTGGGTTCAGATCCACAGACTCTACCAAAACTGCACTGACCAGGGTAGCAAACAACCTAACTGCCATGGATTCTGATTTTATATCTGTCCACCATGATGCCCTCCTTAGACCATGACACCCTCTTAGAGTGTCTTGAGAACCTCATTGGTCTCAAGGGGCTGGTGCTTGCCTGGTTCCCCTCATATCGAGTAACAGAACACAATCATTTTATTTTACAATAATACTGCAAACACGTTCCACAGGGATCAGTACTTGGACCACCTTTGTTCTGTGAGTACATTCTGCCACTTGGTCAAATCTTTAAAAACTACAACATAAAATACAATTTCTATGCTGACAAAATACAAATCTATCTTCATGTTATATCAAATGTCAGTGTCGGACTTTAGAGTGCAGGGATATGGCTATTTCCTGGAGGCAGTACATACCAGTACAGCCTGCTGGAAATTAAGACATGAATGAGTTTCTCTAAATCTTTTCTGGACATGAGACCGAGCAGACAGAACACAAGACCCGGGAAGACGAGGGGAGGCGGACTCTGTGTTTACAATGATGCTTGGTGCAGTTGATGGACAATGTTTCCCAGATGACTAGTTGTTGTTTTTTATGTTAAGATGCTGACCATATTATCAACACTATCTTGTTGCTGCTGTTTACATTCCCCCAGATGCAAATTAAAAAAATTCACTACAGAATTATTACTTTCTGGGTGTATATGCGTATAGGTATATATGTATGTAAATAACTGTATATATTGTTTTATTTATTTATTTTTATTTTATTCTATTCTATTCTAAATTCAAGTATTTGTATATATGTTCTATGTGTGTGTAGCATGAGGGGGCTACAACTTACATTTCAATGACAAATAAATGACTTCGATTCCTTGTGATTAGAAATGGGTCTGTAGTTATTCAATATAGAAGGTTCCAGGTTGCTTTTCTTTAGAAGGGGCTTAGCAACTGCAGTTTTCAGTGATTTTGGAAAATGCCTGATAGAGTTAGCCATTGACAATTTTCAGCACATCCATTTACAAGCATCTGAAACATTTTAGAAAAAGGTGGTTGGCAGGGTGTCAAAACAGCAGGTAGATTAATTAAGATGCTTCACTACATCCACCAGTTTTAGTATTTATAGCAGCAGTGGTCCAGTTCCATTGTTTGTAATTGAGGAATTTATGGCCACTTTATGGATAGTTTAAATTTTCTTCACTAAAAAAAGACACAAACTCATTACACCCATTGAGAGATATGAAATCAGGGGCTAATCCTGTTGGGGTATTAGTTAGCTTCTCAACAGTGGTGAACAAGGCACAAGAAGTGTTGATATTCCTGTTGATGATGTTAGAGAAGAAGGCTTGTCTAGCCTTATTTATTTCAGAATTGTAAATACGAAGCCTATTTTTATAGATGTCGTAGTGAATCTGAAGATTACTTTTTTTTCCATTCATTATATACCTTTTTTTGACAGAAATTGATCTGGTTTGGGTTTGAGGAGAAACTGATATGTCAAAAAAAACACAAAGTGTCAGAAAGGCCTACGTCCCTGACAACAGTGCTAGAAATATCAACACCCTTGCTAATAACTAAATCCAGTGTGTGTCCTTGATTGTGTGTGGGCCCTTTCACATGTTGCAACAGATCAAAAGTTTCAAATAGACCACAGACGTCCTTGGCAGTTTTGTCTTTGGGATTAACAGTTCAGTGAAGTTGTCAACAAAATTTGTAGAAGACCTCAGAAGTCTGTAAATTGTTAACAGCAGGATCTTTGGTGTGCCTTTCAACACAGTGTAAAGATATTCAAAGAAGGCAAAATCACCACAAGATAACTGAATTGTAATGAGTCTTTAAATATAGCAGCAACACCACCACCTTTCCTGTCAGGTCGAGAAACATGACTCAGTGAGAACTGGTGCACTGGTGTTACTACTATCTAGACAAATTTCAGTTAAAAGCATAAAATCAAGATTATAGGTAGTGATAATATCATTAATTAAAAATGACTGACATGTTGGTAAGATATCAAATATTCAGCAGCGATACCTTTGCAGAGTTAGTTGGAGAGGCCCTGAGCAGAATGAACATGGCATGGAATTGGTAACAGATTAGCCAGATTTGATGACTATGCAGAGTTTAATTCTCTTTCTATTGCCTTTCAAGACAGGAATAGGGAAAGCTAACATTCATGAGTGCCATCGTCCTTGTGGCCTGGACCCAACAGATCAGTAAGAGTTTGCAGTATTTTGTACACAATCAGTTGGGACTTAAAGCTAAAGGGGGAGGTGGCCACCATTGGGGAGTTAGGGGAGATAAAATAGTAAGTAAATAAGTAAGCAAAGCTTTATTTAGATAGAACTTTTTAAAACACATAGTTACAATTAGTGTGTCACACACACACACACAATATAAAAATGAAAAAAAAAAATTACAATATGAAACACAGCACAAGCAATCATTGAGGGAAGATTCAGGTTATTGGGTTTGGCAGAGAAATAGATCTGTGTATCATCGGCACGAACAGTGATATGACACGTCTTGAAAGCAGCTGAACAGATGACCCAGAGGAAGCATGTATAGTGAGAATAGGATTAGTCCAAGGACCGAACCCTGGGGGACTCCACACGCAGGGGAGCTGAGGAGGACACATGATTGTTGATACAAACATTAAAATATCTATTAATCAAATAAGAATGGAGCCAGTTTAAAGATGTACCCGAAATGCCAACCCAGCAATGCAACCTATCAAGTAAAATGCAATGATCGATGGTACCAAAGGCAGTAATCAAATCAAGTAGAATAAGAATGGAATATTCACCTTTGTCTGCATGGATGAATGTCATTGGTCACTCTTAGTACTACAGCCTCAGTACATTTTCAAGGAGTTTAGGTAAAGTGAGTGGTTTGGAGATTGGTCTATAATTCTCTAATTGGGCTGGGTCGAGAGAAGGTTTTTTAAGAAGTGGCTGAAATTTTAAAATAGTCAGGTATGGACCCTGTTGTGGGAGAGTTGTTGGTAATAGAGAGTTGGCAGGGACTTATTCAGGGATTTAAGAGACATGTCCAGAGTATTAACTAAGTCTAGGGTGTGACTACAGTTATGTGTGGGGCCTGAGACATGCTGCACAAGGTTAAAAGATTTAAAAATGTTTAAAAGATCTGTGGCAAATAAGTTAAGATGATTATCAATATGAATGCTAAAGTAACCAACTATAATGGCACAAGAGCACATTTAAGCACAAGAGTGGACAGTAACTCAGGGAATTCATTGAGAAAACCCATATTTGAATTGGGGCGTCAATAAATGATTACCCAGCAAACTGGGTTATCAAACACAATTTTAAAAGTTAAGATTTCAAAACTGTTAAAAGAACCAAAACTTAATTAAATACAAGTGAGATGATTCTTCAGCTGCAATACACCCTAGGTTTAAGGCAGGTCTCAATAAGGAATAGGAAATCAAGGTATGGAATGTAATAGATCATTAGGTGTAATTTACACTGGGGATGCTGGAGACATGTCCCCACCACTTTTTGAAAGCATAATTGGTAACACTTTCTATGATGCCCATGTCTATAATGCATTATAAACATACTATAATCTTCTTATATCAATGTGTAAATATAGTTATACGCACTCATAAATATTCATTACGCTAGAAGTATGATATTTAGACTAGTTCCCCAAAATGAATGGAAGTGAATGAGGAGCCTGACACCTGGGAGGAATGGTGGTGTTGACAGCGGATGACAGGGACAGTAGTGGTCACTAGTTTATCACTAGTTTAGTTGGTAAGAGTGCTGATTTTTCTAAAGTGAAATATCCCTTTAAGAGATAATAGGAGAGAGAGAAAGAGAGAGAGAGAGATATACTATGAACCTGAATGTCAGTGAGTGACCAGCAGTTATAAAGTATTATGATACTTGACCTTATAAGTCATTCTAAAATTCTTTTCTTTTCTTTTCTGTTATGATGATTGTTATAAAGCATTATTAATATTTATGAGTTCTTATAACAATAATTACACAGTACTATAAGCAGATTATAACGCATTATAAGTATGTTTATAATGCATTATAGACATGGGCATCATAGAAAGTGTTACTGCATAATTTGTTAAAAAAATTCTGAAAAATAACTTGCAACAAGAAATGTTAACTAACAAATGAGAATGCTTTGAGAAAGGTTTATTTGCTCAATAAGAAAACATGCAATGCAATGTATATGTAAAAGTAACAAATGTGCATTGTCCAGTGATGCCTATGGAGGACTGTTACTTGTGCAGTCGATGATGTTGTGTGTTTTATTTTCTGATTGTTGACTCTGTAGTAGCTAGGCATATGTTGAAGACCATTTAAAAAAAGTTTTTTCACCTGAGCCCTTATGTCCCCACCACTTTTCAACACAGAGTGACATCCTTGACTGAGAATGAAAGATTTATTAGACACGGACTGAGAGTTTAACAGAGCAAAGACAACTGGAATAAGGGGCTTAGCTGAACTGGAATTACTACAGCAGACTGTAATCAAATTATTTGACCTTGCAGTTGAAAACACAGAATGCATAGGGTAGTGGGTATTAAATCTAGGCACAATCCTGACAGGAATACTGTATGAGCCCAGGGAGGTACAGTCAGATGGACTCACTACAGGTCAGGAAGTAAAAGCCTTATAGGAGTGCAAAGTCAGTTCAATGTTGGTTGATAAAAGGTGTGAGTCTTCCTGGGAAGGATGGAAGCCATCTAGTTTTAAAAAGGCAGCAAAATTGTTGTGGAGTTGGCGTAGGCGACTGAACTTTCGTTTCGTTTCTTTATTTACACATATAAAAAATATAAAAAAAATACAATATATATACAATATATCATTAAAAGGGAATGTGAAGGAGAGTTGCCTAAAAACCCTCAAGGGGCTTGAGAAGTGGCATTCTCCAGGCAGCATATTACAGTAAATAATTACAGCAATAAAGAATACACAATGTATGTATGTATCAATAATTTTAAACAGTCAAAAACAAAAACAAAAAAAACAAAAAACAAACAGAGTTTAGCATAGTACTTTACAATGAATTCCATAGATACCCATCTGTTACTCAAGTATGATGAAGTAGTCATAGTTATAATGCACACACACACACACACACACACACACACACACACACACACACACATTACATTAAATATACATTGTTATGATTATCCACAAACTTTATCCTTAACAGACTAAAAACCTACTCTCATGTGATAAGGCTTAAAGTTTCCATAAGCCAAGAGAGATAAAAAGAAAATAACACTGACAAAAAAGATAAAACAAGTGATAATCATAATAGTTCTTTAAACTCGTCTAACAAAGAAAAATGGACCCAGCTTATATAGGCAGTCCATATGGAAAAAATTGATTGGTTAGAAGCAGTGATTTCAGAGCTCTTTTAAACTGCATTGAAGACAAATTCAGAAAATGAAGAGGCAGAGAATTCCATAGTTTTGACCCTTGGTAGAATGTACTAAACTGAGATCGGGAAGTACGGGAATGAGGGGGTCTAAGGAGACAAGAGCTACGTGTGGAATAAGTATGATATTGATAATTGCATGCGAATATGTCATTAAAAAAGTGGGAAGGGTTCTATTTAAAGAACTATGAACAAATAGACCAATCTGAAGATGGTTCACTTGATAAACACTGAGGACACCTAATTTAAGAAATAAAGGCTGAGAGGAATGTCTGTGATGTACACAACTTATTATTCTTAGTGCTCGTTTCTGAAGACGGTATATGGGCTCAAGTTTGGTCTGATGAGTACTAGCCCAGGCTATGTTACAATAATTAATATACGGATAAACCATTGAATAATATAACATAGTGGCTACCTCAGTGTTGATCAAGTGTCGGATTTTGCTTAGAATACCGATACTTTTGGCCATTTTTATGGTTATGGCCCTGATATGAGGTTTCCAAGATAAGGATTCATCAATTAGGACGCCAAGGAATCGTGTAGAATACATATTTGTTATAGGAATGTTATCAAGTACAATTTTAGGCACAGAGTTGGAAATCCCTGATTTTAGGCCAAAAAAGATGAAGCTTGTTTTTTTTATGTTGAGAGATAGTTTGTTGGACTTAAGCCAAATAGACATCTTACTAAGTTCTTCATTTAAGACCTTAATTAGGGTGTGGGGATCTTTATGTGAATAGAAAACACTTGTGTCATCTGCAAATAAGATTTTAGACAGTTTGTCTGAGACATTGGAGAGGTCATTAATATATATCAAAAATAATAAGGGCCAAATAATTGAGCCTTGTGGTACACCACAGAGCATGGGAAGGAAAGAAGAATTGGTTCCATTATAGCATGCAAACTGCTGTCTATCTTTAAGGTAACTGGTGAACCAGAGCAATGCATTATTTCTTACTCCAAGATGTGAAAGCTTCTGAAGAAGAATATGGTGATTGACTGTGTCAAAGGCCTTCGATAAGTCTAAAAAATACCTATAGTGTTTTCCTTTCTATCTCTAGCTTTGTATATTTCGCTAATTAAATATGTAAGCGCCATATAAGTTGAATGTTTCTTTCTAAACCCATACTGATGTGTATATATAATATTGTACTTATTAAGATATTCAATTAGTGTCATGATCAGTTCTGTTAGTCTGTTTTGAGTTACTTCCTGTTTTATTGTGGTAGTGTTCTGTCTCATCCTCTTGTTCCTGTCAAGTTTCCCGCCAGCCCTAATCAGCCTTATGTGTTTCACCTGTGTCTCATTGTCTACTTACCTAGCCCTATATATACACCCAGTGTTTCTCCCCTCTCCTTTGCCAGATAATCTTCGCCTCATGTGTGTTGTTATCCAGCATTTCTTGTGTTCCCCGTGTTACCCATGTACGACCAGTTTTTGTGTTTCTACGACTTGCTTTGCCTTACCCTTCGGACACCTTCGCTCTGTGTACTTGTACCTTGCTTTTGGGACAGTAAAAGCTCTGAACTGTTTACTCGAGTTGAGTTTGCTCTGTGGGTCCAATCTCTCTGTGTGCCTGATAATTAGTCTTTGATAGACAAGCTTTTCAAGGACTTTTGATATAGCAGGCAGAATAGAGATGGGTCTATAGTGGTTGAAAACGGCTGGGTCATCATCTTTATAAATTGGAATAATCTTCGCTATTTTTAGTTCAAGAGGAACAGTTCCCTTTTCCAATGAAAGATTGAAGATGTGAAATAAAGGTTTTACAATGTACTCCTGAATGGATATCAATAGTTTACTGTCAATGTTATCATAACCTGGAGAAGAGTCTTTTAGTTTGATTAAGGTCTCCCGAACCTCATCTTCTGTAACTGGTAAAAAATTAAAATTATCATTGATTGGCATACTCATAAACTGAAGAGGGCTATAATTGCTAGATGGAATCTTAGATGCCAGAGTTGGACCAACTTATGAGAAAAGGGTATTAAAGTTGTTGGCAATTAATTGTGGATCAGAGATAAGACCCCCATCAACCTTAAATTCATTAGGTAACTGCTTCTTGAGGATACAATTAATTGTTCTCCAAAGAAGGGTCATGTCATTTTTATGTTTCGATAATTCAACATTGTAGTAGTGTTTTTTAGCTCAACTAATAATGTGGTTTAATTTATTTCTATAATTGTTAAATTGGGCAAGATTAAATGGAGTGGGACTGAAAAGATATGTTCTGTACAGTCTGTTTTTAGTATTCACAGATTTCATGATGGCTAAAGTTAGCCACGGTTTGGTCAGTTTATGATGGGGTTTGGGAGACACCAATCTAAGGGGAAAGCACAGGTTATAGGCCTGGGAAATACAGTCTGAAAACATAATAAAAGCCTTCTGTGGATCTGCAGACTGGATGATTTCTGTCCATGTATACTCGCTGACCATTAACCGGAACTTATATTTAGGATATGATGTAAATGTAGGCTTATCATTTTCCTTGAATGTTATTAGAAAGATCGGACAATGGTCAGCAATATCCATACACAGAACTCCTGATTTCATTTTTTTACCCAAAACATTTGTAAAAATATTGTCTATCAGGGTGGCAGAGGTCTCTGTCATTCTGGTTGGTACTGTAATCATAGGATGAAAATAGTGAGAGTACATTGTGTCAATAAAGTCATTGATTAAATTATTATTCTTATAGTTTACAATATTGATATTTAAATCACCAATTAAATAACATTTTTTCCCTTCTTTAGAAATAATATCAAGACAATTTGCTAGATCAGTATTGAATACATCCAAGCTAGAGCTAGGAGGCCTATAGATACATGCAATAATGGTCTGCTGAGTTTCAACAATCACAACCTCAGCAGAAAGGGTGAAGCACTTCTCAATATCATATCTTTCTTTATAAACGAGGCTAGGGTTGAGATATAAGGAGACACCCCCACCCATTTGATTTTCTCTGTATCTATATATATGCTTATAGTTGTTAACTTCATACAAATCAGCTTTGTCTTTAGTCAACCAAGTTTCAGTTAACCCTATTACATTAAAAGGAAAGTCAAGGTTGGCCAAACAAAGACATAAATTATCATAGTTTTTTGGTAGGCTGCGGACATTGATATGAAGAAGGGAAAAGTCACTCTTCATTTTTTGAAGTTCAACAAAGGATTTAAATTCGTTCTCACAGTAATAATCTGATATTCCAAAATAATCTCGTTTCAGTTGAGTAAAACAGTTAATGTCGGGGTCCTTATTATATAGAATGTTCGATGTTGAGAAGTCCCAAAATTCACTATCTGAGCGTTGAAACATATTAGAAAAAAAATCCATTAAAGGTCCATTTGCTTGATCATATTGGTCAGCGTTTGTGTGTGGTAAACTGGGGACAGATATAGAAAAGGTTTGGTGAAAGGTGTTCGATTTCTTAATTGAAGATGATGTCATGGTGTTTTGGTAGGAAAAAAAAAACATATTAAAAGTAGTCACCATGTGTATTGGGGTCCTGCTGGCCCTAATCCACTAATGCTGTATGGTTTCAGACATCTGTTGAAGCTTCCGTGGTTTAACTACTAGCCTGTCGTAGTTAATGACAGCATAATTTCCTTGTTCCCTGGCCTGTTTCATTGCTGGAATGAGGTCTGCTCTTTTCTTCCTTAGCCGTTCAGAGAAGTCCTCATTTACATAAACTGTAGTGTTCTTGAGGTGAGCTCTCGCTTTGGCAAGAATGAGTTCTTTGTCTTTGTACCTTAAGAATTACTATAATTGGTCTTGCTTTTCCAGAGTTCTGATTCATATTTCCTGTGCGGTGGGCTCTTTCAATTTCAATAGACTTTGGATCCATTTTCAGTTTGTGGTTCAAAAACTCTCTGACCTTCTGTTCAGTATCTGCCCAAGACTCATAGGCATTGTCCTGTATCAGACCTTCAATAATCACATTGTTTCGTCGACTCTGATTTTCTAAATAATCAATTTTGGATATGATGTCTTTGCTTTCAGAGTTCATACAGCGAGAGGACAAAGACTGCAGTGCTGATTCAAATGAACCAACTTTCTTCTCCATCTCTCTCAGGTCATCAATTTGGGCTTGAGAGAATTGAAGGCTGGATTTGACCTCCTGAACTTCTTTCATGATTCCATCGATTCTGTTAGTTGCAGATTCTAGGATCATCTTGGTGAAAGACATGAAGTTCGCCTCTTGTCTGTTTAGCATTTCC